>JARFIW010001430.1:0-557313 GCA_036346225.1 Platerodrilus igneus | reverse complement strand
AGCCATGGGTGTCAACAGCTATTGTTGGTACGATTATGCAAGGAGATTTGCTAAAAAAATTAGTTCTTAAAGACCCTGCAAATGCACATTTTGCTGCATATTATAAACATTATAGAAATTTTGTAACCAAAATAATAAGAAAAGCAAAATATGATTTCTATCGCGAAAACATATCTCAAGCTAAAGGTAATCCAAAACATATTTGGAGAATAGTAAACGAGGTAACAAATAATGGGTACACAAAATCACAGATGATAGATTACATATGCAATGATAATGGTGACAAAATAGAAGAGATCAGCTACTTCTTGCAACTTTATTCAATAATCATTACTCCACAGTGGCGATTAGAATGTCACAAAAAATACAATGAGTTGATTCAATCTGGGAAAAACATGCTAAAATTAGGGGATGCAGAAACTCATTATACCTGGAGCCAACAACGGACAACGAAATCATCAAACATGTTGACACATTGAAAGTAACGCAGCAGCAGGGCTAGACTCCATACCAAATAGGGCACTAAAAGGGATTAAAACGGTAATTGTTTCACCCCAAAAACATATTATAAATCTAGGATTTTAACATGGTCGATTCTCGGAATTCTAAAGCGTACAGTAGTGGTCCCATATATATGAAAAGGGATATAAACATGACATTAATAATTATCGTCCTATATCACTAATAAGCAGTGTGGCTAAAGTATTTGAAAAAGCTATTAAAAAAAGGCTAGTGTCATTCTTAACTAAATATAAATTATTTGCCAAGTCGCAATTTGGATTCAAGGTAAAGCTATGTTTGGAAAATGCTATTTTCTCATTTGTAAGCAATGTAAGATATTCCAAAGCGTTTGACACTCTACAGCATCACATTCTATTAAAGTTAGAACACCTATGTATTAGAGGTTTGCCAAAATTACTATTGTAGGATTATTTATCGAACAGAACCCAGTTTGTTAGAATCAATAACTATGTAAGTGCAGCGTCAATAATCACATGTGGCGTCACACAAGGAGCTGTTCTAGGCCCCCTTCCTTTTTTGCTATATATTAATGACTTAGAAAGCTTACAATTAGAATGTAAAATAACATCATATGCAGATGATACTGCCCTAACATTTAAAGGCCTAACATGGGATGAAGCCATAAATAAACTTAACACAAGCATGAAGATAATTAAAAACTATTTTGATTCCAATCTACTAACGTTAAACATGAATAAAACAAAGTTTATCACTTTTTCCTTATATAAACCCCAACAACCTAACCTGAATGAAATTAAAATTTATCATTTTCAATGTGGCATGCACGCAAACTGCTCATTTAAGGATATAATCTATAAGGCAAGCAAAATACAGTACCTGGGAGTGATAATAGATGAACATCTTAGATGGGATGACCATGTAGAGTTATTGATAAAGCGTATACGTAAAACAATTCCTGTCTTTTTTGAAATTAGAAATGTATTACAAATAAAGGCACTCAAAGTCTTATATTATGCACTTGTTGACTCCCTTATCAATTATGGTATTGGTTGTTGGGGTTTGGCATATGAGGAAATCCTGAAACCAGTTGAGATAATACACGAGTCAATATTAAAAATTATGTTTAATAAACCTAAACTGTACTCTACTAATAGGTTATATACAGATAGTAATATATTAAACGTAAAACAGAAATACATGAAAAGCATCTATTGCTTCTACATAAAAACTCACAAATAAGAAACTGCTTATTCACTCATATGTATCATACAAGGCATACATTAAAACAAGTCTGTATCGTACCAAAAATTAAGAAATCTGTTAAGCAGAAATTTATCGCCCATCAGGGCCTTAAGTTATACAATCTTTTGCCACTTCAACTACGGAATACAAACAATTATAATCTATTCCGCAAAAAAATTACTAGATATATTTTGATAATAGTAAAACAACAAATTCCTTTTATTAACTGTATAATTATTCAACAACAAATCACTTAAACTATAACCTAAATCTATATCTAAACCTAACAACTCTGTCTTCAGAAAATTGGCGTTTTTTTGTTGGTTCGGTGGTGCTTCGTGCACTTGTACCACCTCTATCTTGTCAGTGTCCTTTATCGCTGCGCTGGTCGTTATATGTTGGACGTTTATGTCCCTGTCAGTCCGGCTGTATCCGTCACGCGTTCCTCCTCCAGTAGTACGGCCGTCATCCGCGTTGTCGCCGTGCTGGTACCTATTTTGTTCCTTGTACTCGTTTCCCCGGTATTCTCTGTTGAAATGCTGGCGTCTATTTCCGTCGTGTCCCCAATGATTACGATGTCCGTTGTTGAAGCCTTCCTGTCTGTAGCTTTGTCTGTGCTCGTTGTGGTATGCATGTCGTCGGTGTTCGTCATTATACCCCCGATTCTGTTCCCAGTAAGTTCCACGCGTCTTTGTCTCTAGTGCCGTCGCCAAGTCAAAATTCCTCATCACTTCTAAAAATTCTCGTAGGGTCTTTATATTCTGTACCACAACCACCTTTGTCACCTCCGGTTCTATATGTCCCACAAGTAGTAGTACTATGTCGTCCTCTCCCAATTTCGGTGTCAGATGTTGTGCCTGGTTATACTTGTCTATAGCGTATTCTTTGCGTGACCCGTTTATTTTGCTGTAATGTCCTGTGATTAAGTTATTCCTAATGTTCGTCTGGTGCGTGTTACTCCAAAATTGTTCAATGAACAGTCGTCTGAATTCCGCGTATGTGTTGTACTGTTTTTGTATGATGTTGTGCCATTTTTCCGCGTTGCCTGTCAAAGTCGCCCCAACTATTTGTAACTTCGTCCGTTCGTTTTCTGTCTCTACAATTTTATCTAGTCTGTCCAAAAACCCCATCGGTTGTTCTGTCGGTCGTCCTTCAAATTTCGGTAGCGCTTCTCGGTTTAGTCTAATTTGATGTCCGTAGTCCAGTCCTCCGCGTCTCCTTTCTAGGTCGTCTAACTTGTCTTGTATCTGTCGAACTTCGTCGCCAACCCTGTTCTCTAATATTGTCACGTTGTCTTTAAGTTTTGCGTCAAGTTGTGTCCTAGCGTTAACATTTTCGTGTTGTAGTGTTTCCAGCGTCTGTCCTAAAATCCTGTAGTTGGTCGTATGCTTCTTGTCACATGTTTGTATCTTACCGTTCAAATTTGTAAATCCGCTGATCATGGTCTCCTCAACTGCTTCCACACGTGTCTTAACTTCAACTCGTATGTCCGTCTTTGCTGCGTTCAACTCTTCCTTAAATTGTACCCGTGTATTTTCAATTTTGTCGTCTACGCGGTCTACCTTTTCTTGTAACTCAGTCTTGAGTTCGTCCGTTACCTCTTGTATCGATGCCAGTAAATACGCATGAGCGTTGTCTATCTTTGCTGTCATTTTGGCTTGTGACTCGTCAATTTTGTTCGTTAAATCAATTTTTAGTTCCTTCTGCGACTCGGCAATTTTTCCCATTAAATCAATTTTTAGTTCCGTGTGTGATGTTTTTAGTTCCGTGTGTGATGTTTTAAAATCCGTCTGCGCCTCGGCAATTTTGTTTGTTAACTCCTTTTGTGATGTTTTAAAATCGTCTTTTAAACTCATCAGGAACCGCATAATCTCTTGATTTCCAGCCGTTTCAGCCGCCTTGGCCTCCGGTACCGTCGCCTTGTCCGGTTCTATATTTGTCACCGCCGGATCGACCTGCCTCGCCTCCGTTTCCTGGACATCTCCCCCTGCATCTAGCTCCTCGTCTTGTGCTATACATTCTGCGTCGATTCCGTACATCCTTCCTGACCTCGTTATACGTCTGGTGTCTTCGTCTGTCATCTCTGCTGCCTTTTTCAAACTTCGGTGTCCCTTATTCTACTAATGCTTCTGTCTAGCCCCACGTTGGGTTTGCCACTTCTTTATGCTCACCCCCCTTTTTATAAGATATTTACTTTAAACTGTGGTTTATTTATTTATAATGTTATATACTTGACAGTGTGAATAATTTTACCTTTATATTTCGTGCTTTAACTATGTTTGGTCGGTTTACAAAACAAACTATATAAATATGCCTCGACTATTGAAACTATCCTTCTCAGGGAATCTACACCTACCTACCGTGGGTTCAGTGATAGATAGATGGTCACGACCCCGACCAAACAGCACTACCTTTATTTTAGTATACGTAACCTTATTTTCGTATAAGCCAAATTTAATAAACAGAACCGCGTAGCCTTGCGCCAAATCAAATACTCTTACCAAATTGACTTTGACGTATCAAAAACACAGTACTCACCCGATTTATTCTTCGCTGTAGGCCTTTCTGAACTCTGGCTCAAGATCTCAGTCACCAGATGGGTCTTCACACTGCGTTTCACTATCACTATCACTAGGACTAATCTGCTTTCCAGACACCAGGTTTTGCTTTATTTTAATTTTGATATCCACCCAAATCTATAAATAATGACTAAATTTAGAATTTTGAATACCTTAAATTTTAACTTCCCCGCGCTAATTTTCCTATTATTTTATGCCGTCGTTCTTTATAACACTCTTCTATTCCAACAATATTCGATCCTTAACTTGCTCGTTCCAATTCTGTGCTGCTTTCTAGTTTCCACTCAATACCAATCTATCCGCAATGTACTATCCAAATCACTCTAATTCGTTTTCCTTCAGTCTAATAAATCCAATCCAAATCCTTTCTACCTTAATCCAACTCGTTCTAAATATCCACTCTTATTTCCGCCTGTCTCAATGCCGCTCCAATATCTACTCTTGTACCTTTCTACTCTTCTTGATTATTACTATGCCGTCTGACTTTTTATATTCTGCTTTATTTCAATTAAAGGCTTTACTTTTCAAAATATTTTATTTTAATCTTTTAAATATCCAAATTAGCGCAATTATACAAAACACGTCTTGTTACAAAATAATTCAAATCGATCTCTCATTATTATGTTTACCTAGATGATACCACCTTTAAATTATGCCTACTCTTTTTACATTTTTAACAAACCCAACATCCAATTAAATCGTCCCAACTAGTTTGTGTCACTAATACCTATTCATCATCTTTTACACTTTACAATTATATAATTAAATGTTCAATCATTGGTTCATATGACCGCGTTGCACTCCAATCAGTTTTGATACAATATTTTCACATATAATTTTGGTACTACAAGTTTGTCCAAAGGTTGATTCTAATAAATAAGTGCCGAAATATTTCACATATAAACCTGGCTCTGTGTTGTGAATAGTGGAACTTCCACAGACGCAACCGGCTTTTAGATCAGCAAATTTACTCTCCATGGCTTATCAACGTACAACTTAGTATCAATCCTTGAATACTGTGCTTTCTCACGTCATCAAGTCATTGTTTTATGTATTTGCACTTCTACTCTGACTAATATACTTCAAATACTTTACCGTTTGTAAAGTACGGCAAACACAAATTTTACAGTTACGTGATCTGATTATTGGCTTCATTTAGCATATACACAACCTTCAAACAACAAAATACTGTTTTTATACCCTTTTAGCTATTACGTACACTTCAATATATATATATATATATATATATATATATATAGTTTTTTTTTTTATGGTATACTTTTTAAAAACTACTTTCGACATTTCAAATTAAAACATTTGTATATAAATTAGTTTGCATGTTTATATACAAATGTTTTAATTTATATGTCAGAAACCGTCAATTTTGTAATTGTTCGAAATAGTTTTAAAAAATGTTTCGTTACACATGCCAGTAATTACACAATCTCAACTATTTAATCTGTGACCAAGAGTACAAATATACTGAAAATTCAGATGGAATAAAAAGAGTACGCCTTTATTATTTTTTAAACAGGACCTATAACCCATAAAAGAAAACTGAATAGTATTAAACCAGAGGTTGTTAATTCTAACTATATATATATATATATATATATATATATATATATATATATATATATAGCTATGATACCTGTCTGTTGTTGGTGCACTGCTGATATTGGCTGCGGCAAGCCTAATACTTGAGAGACCACAAATTAATGCTGACTTAGGTACAGCAAACTGCATTAATGATAATGCAATAGGAAATGTGGAATTATTACCTTACCTTTTTTTTTCTTGCCTGGTTAGCTCACCAGAAATTATGCTGTAGAATTTGTGCAAATAAAATGAAACAGAAATCTCAAGATACATCTATGTCTTCAAAAACTTTTATTTTGTACAAAAAAATCTCTTATGTTTAAAAAAACAGTTTACAGCTTAAATTCATACAAAAAATAATTCGTAAAAGTTACTTATTTATTAAAATAATCCTTACCTAGTCTTTGTTAATAAGTTTAAAATCCTCTTTAATTTATATGTGGATAATTTTATTACTCTGTTCGTGAGTGTAAATTGAACAATGATGCTGCACAGGTAATTTTGTAAAGATCAAAATGCTTCAAACTCTGACGTCAAAATTTTGTTGGAAATCCAAATATTATACTTGCTATAGTTGTTGTATAAAGCGCTTATCCAAATCGCAATTAACGGCATTAAATACTCCCTGATTCCATTTCAAATCTCCATCAGTTTGCAATCAGTTAAATTTAGCTTCAGCTCCTGTATCCGGACTATTTAAGTCGAAGATCTTGCAATTTTTGTAGTATTTTTACAAAATAGTTATGCTTCATATTTAGGCAAAGTTCTACGTTACTAATTGCTTGTCGTAGAATGAATTATAAATTGCTAGAACAAATACGTTCGAAGAATTAATCTTTACTCAAAACTTTCACGTTCTATCTCTTGAAATGAATGAATGAATTCTGAATTACTCGAATCTTACATGTTGTTTGACTTAAGAAAGAATGAATAAATCGTTCCAATTCAGTTCCTGTTTATATAGAAAAATTAATCCAGAACTTCATATTCCAGACCCTTCCAGGTCTGTTTTCAAACATGACATACCCAGGTGATGTAATATTTACGAGAATGTCACGTTTAATGATCTAATTAAGTGCGGTTGATACGATGTATGCACAAAGTTACGGGGCTAGGTCTCCTTTTCTTTGTAATATGTAAAGCTATTAAATCTTTCGTATTTGATCTTTTATGGCTTTTTAATAGTCGAAAATTTCTTTGATCAGAGACGTTTATTCATTGATACTAATAATTGGTTTTTAGGAAGTAAAGTGAAGTTTTTGTTTACTAATATTGAAAATTCTGGAATAAAAAGGGTTAAAATTCATAAAGTGTTTTGTTAATAGAATGAATATTTTATTTTTGGTTTTAAATATTCTATTTACACACGGAATTTATAATAATAATAATACAAATTACATAAATAAAGACACAGTAATGATACAATGGTGTTCTTTATTAAACAAAACAAATAAATTTAAAATAAGTAATTTTTTGCATCCGTTACAGTAAAGTATTGTGACTAGAACGCATTTAAGGATACACAAAAATATTCAATTTGTAATAAATCAACAGACACAGTTCAAATTTTTATCCTGCAGGACACTAGCAATATATTTAAATATTTTTGTATTTATCATGAAACCTCCATAAAACATTTACCCATATGAGTGAAATGTGACAATTTATAGAAATTTCATAATAATAGTAATAATTAAATAAAATTGATCTAATTATAAAGACCGTACTCATAGTAAGCATCATACCCTATAATATACCATTACAAATTACCCGCAATTCTTGTTCTGATACATAATATAATTAATTAATAAATACTCGAATTTTACACGTGCACCAAATCGTATGTATAGAATATTGGCTTATACAAAACCAGTGTATTGACACATGGGTGAACCTTTATACTAATCCACCGAATAAACACATTGATGATTCATTGTTATAAATAACCAGTAAGATTTATGCAGTTAGTAACAAAGACAACAATTTACTATTATTGTTAAGACTTCAAAAACTTACAGATACACTCGATACAACTTATGTTTGCTAAATAGAACATCTATTATGCCCAAAACAGGTTGACTATTGTAAACAGAAATCGTTAACACCAGGACCATGAATTAGTAAGCAATTTTTAATACAGCCTAACCATTAAAACAAAACATAACAGAAAAGGAGATGTACAATGTAGACACGCAATTTTAATCAAAAACGAAACCCAGACTAAAGGCAACAGAAAACAAAGTTCATATTAGTTATGCATCAAACAACCTCTCTTAGCAATTTCCTTAAGAAAAAAATGAAGGCATGAAAATTGCCGGTTTTAATTTAAAACTTGACCTACTTGCACATTCGGGAACGTCATGCAGAGTGGAATGTATAATCCAGTTTTAAGATAATACTTCAATACCAAAAGTTACCTATCATAATTTAGATCAGAAAATCATAACATAAAATTTTATTGCAATAATAGATTAGAACCAAATGTATAACAACAGAAATAACAATTATGCCTTTTATCTGTTTAAACTAAATTTTTAAAACGCAAGAAATTACCTTTTAACTAGCAACATTCCAAATAGCCTTAATTATAAAAATACACGCCAAGTAAGGAACCAGAAAGTATAAACATGCAGACTGACTTTAATGAAGGACGAGCGAAGTTGTTTGAAATAATAGAAAATTATTGGAGTGTAGCAAATGTGAATTTAAATGATTGGGAACTAAAAGGTTTTTTAACGTAAGGTGGCAGTAAATTTTTAAATATGAAATAGAATGTATCAAATTAAATCAGTCCAAGAAAGTTCATTATCTTGATCTGCATCTAGTCAATTTGACAAACTATTACAAGTACTAAAATCTTTACTTTGTAATTGTCTAGCAGAAGCTATTATTGAAATTCGCCTGATCTGAGTACTCATCTGATAGAGAAAGATCAAATTTATTACTACTATTCACATATAGTTCACGTTAACTTTTAGAAATACGTTTTTCTTTCATATTCCACAAGTACTTTTTTGTTTCAAAAACTTTGCAGTTTTATGATTCATTACTTTTTATATCACCAAAAAATTTTTGAAACCAGCTAAAGGTATTATATAGTTTTTTCTCACGACTATCCAGTAATGCACTTCTTGTGCATCTAAGAATGGGGGATTAATAGTACTTATTATTCTGTAGGTGTATATGAATCCATAATGGATTTTGATCATACAACACCTCAGACCAATCAGTACAAATCCACATTTTCCATAATCCATGAGGTATAATTTTCGTCTCATGCGAAATAGGCTGTTGCACTTTGATAAATAAATTTTCACCTGTCAGTATTTCTGAAATTTTAGAAACAGCAAAGGCTAATACCTCAAATTATTTATTTGCCAGTCATGGAAATAGTATAGTATTCCGCTTGTGAGTTATGGACCATTACTCGTTCCGAGTATGCTTCACCCTGGTGGGTTTGTGGCACAAACCTTCCAAATGAGTAGTGGCTATCACAACTTACTCGTTAAATAATATGCTATTAAATCACAGAAAATGAGCACACGTTAACTTAGCCATGTGGTTTTTACTTTCTTACTTCATCATTTTTATAAGTTAGACAGCTAAAACTAGTGTTCTCATTTATTAATTTATACTTTTGTTTTATTTACCTTTGTTCATCATTGACAATTATTTAATGCATTTTTAAAAAATTTTAGGTTCACAGTGGTGTAGAGAATGAATTTGATTTAATATATGACGGTCAATATAGTTTGGAAAAAAGATTAAACTTGGTTGATAATCTTATTCCTCGGAAACTACAACTTGTAAAAAAACCATCGGTTGTAAAATTTGAAGATTTACCTCCTTCGAAATTTAAAATAGGACTCAACAAAGTAATGTGCATGGATACTGGTGACATAAAGTATGGAATGATTAGTATCTGTTTAGTCAGAAATGAAACATCAGATTTATTGCGTGATATTCAAGATAGTATTAAAAAATCTGAAACCAAACTCGGCACTTCATATTATATACCAACAGTTGATGAGATATGCATGGTTGAATTTGCAGGTAAGATTTTACTACTAAATTATATTATTTTTTTTATTCTAAATCTAATGCTAGGTACTTATTTCCTTGTATGTTAATAAAGTATTGCCAATTACAATGCGTAAATGAAACTTGCAGGACTTAAAACCCGCTTCCCACAGTTCACCAAGTGGGGGCCGTAGACAGAAATGAAATGCCAGTTGACCCCTTCACCATTTGCAGAATTGATAGTAGAAATTTTTTGATCATTGAGATATGCACCTAATTGCTTAAGCTTTTGAATTATCACCCACAAAATTGGTCCCATTGTTTATTTATTTATTTAAGTAAGTACACTATAGAGAAAAATTACTTCAAATAGTACCAAAAAAAAAAACCAAATATATCATACAACCATGAATAACAAAAAAGGGTGTATAATATTAAAAGTTATAATTCTTAAAAGTCATTATGCTATTATGAAACACATCTAATTCATTAAAATACGAATTGTAACATTTTAATAATTTGTCAATAAATGCATTAGAGCCATAATTAATACTAAGACGACTAATGTGAAACATGGAGTTACATCAGATTTTTCGTGATGCAAGTTATGAGAATAGAAATAGCATTAAACAGAAAGCATAAATAGGTAGCATTCACTTTAGTAGTTAGATCGTTACACGTATTAACGTTTCTCCTGTGAATAAAAATTTGTTTCATTCTTTTGTTAAAACTTTTTAAAAAGACGTTTATGAAAGCGGCCCACTTACTTGGCACAGTCGGTAGTATAGTTTTGGCAATTTTTGGGAATCGAAAATTGATCCGTTTTTACAGTTTACAAAACAGAACTTTGGAAGTATACGGGCTGATAGCGAATGTACATCGCTAGCACAGTGGTCTTTCGTATATTGTCTATTAAAGCGATTCACAAATTAGACATGCGAAAATTGTTTGAGGCCGTGATAGCTTTTCGATGATCAACAGTGAGCGTCTCTTGGAAACGGAAAAGATTCACAGCAACAAGCTAAGCGAATATTAGGATAATGAAAATGCAAATGGCATTAATGTAAGCAGATTTTAAATTCCTCTTGATTTTCCTATTAAGATTATTGAATTTATATGTAATTACTGAAGATTTATTGATTGATTATTATTGATTATAATTTATGAGTGATAATGAGATAGCCGATTTAGTAAATTAATTTCAAGGTTTCAATTTAATAAATT
Organism: Platerodrilus igneus; assembly: GCA_036346225.1. Taxonomy (NCBI): domain Eukaryota; kingdom Metazoa; phylum Arthropoda; class Insecta; order Coleoptera; family Lycidae; genus Platerodrilus; species Platerodrilus igneus. The sequence goes on along the minus strand of JARFIW010001430.1, from coordinate 546,166 downwards.
CAGACTTAGAGACTGATAATAATTCAGATAGTATAAATAATCAATTAAAAACTCCACGTGATTGAGATACTTTAGGTAATTTAATATACTTTCAGAGTAGGCTAAGTAATACAAATAATTTAAATATAGTAAGTAATTGTAAAAACCTAAATATGGCAAACGAGCACACGAATTATCAACTATTGAAACTTCATTTAGATGCTATACCATGTTATGATGGCAACCCGTACACGTTAACAATTTTTATATCTAACTGTGAAGCTTTAATCATCAATTTGCTAGTCACACTAATATTCAATTAAATAACTTTCTACTCAGAGCAATTATTGGCAAATTAATTAGTAGAGCACAAATATTAATCGGTTTCGGTGTGAACTAAAAACTTGGAACGAAATAAAGGACTCACTAATTTTATCATTTGGTGTTCAAAAAGATATTCATTGCCTAGTTCAAGATCTAATAAATTTACGCCCTAATAGAAACGAAAGCCCCTACAATTTTGGGATGCGATACCAGGACTCTAGGAACTTGATACTGTCAAAATTAAACTCATTATTTGTTTCAGCTGATGAATTTAAAATACGCCTAAAAAACTGTTGAAGAAAAGCCAAACAAAAATTATATCAAGTACACAAATTTTTATATTTAACAGATACTTACCCTGAATACTATGGAATGTAATTCACAAACTCACCACTGATTTCCGTATATTTCAGCTAAATTATACAGTAATTTAAAGCAAAACAACTTTATACAACAAAAATGGCGATCCAACCCTAAAATAGAATAAAAATTTTGAAGATCGTTTGACGGTGATTATCAGTTATAGTTTTGTTAAACCAGTATTTTTCACTGTTGAAGAACTTTGTTACTGATTAATTATGGTTGATTAGTTTATTAATAAGCAAACTCACAAATTGGCCAGTTTAGTTTTTTGTTTAGAACAACTACACCTTTCCAAAGTTCAACTGTGTGTCATTCTGCTTTTCACGTCTTTTTTTTACCAAGCGTCTCCTCCTTTGGTGACATTTGTTCAATTTCGGTCCAGCAGACTTCTGATTACGCGCGCCAACTTATTTAATTCAAGAATCAGTATTTTACGGTATACATTATAAAACCACTACAATCTTGAGTAAATAAGTTTAGGTTATGTTTCTTTAAATGAGATCTACAATTAGTGGTAGTTCATGTAGAACGACGTTTTTTTCTCTTTCCAATGATGCACTACAGTGGACATGTTCAATAAAAAAATTTTTGGAAAAAATTATTTTTATGAAATACAAAAACTTTGAATTTAATAATAAACTTTTGTATGACATAACAAAAATATCAAAAAGCAATTTGTTTAAAACTTTAGAAATTATACTACTTCATCAGGTGTTCAAAGTTCCCTCCATTTTGTTGAAAGTAAGGCTCATATCGCTTTAGATCCTTACAAAGTGCTTTTGTTAACATTTGTGTATCAATGTCCGTGATTGCTACTTGGATTCTGGCAATTGAATCCTCAAACATTTGAGGAATAGTGGAATACACGTTTTTAAATTACCCCACAAGTAAAAATTTGACAGTGTTTGTGCTGCACGAGAAGACCAATTAATTTCCATTTTGTTACCAATCACATGCTCAGAAAGATTAGTTAAGTATTGCTTCAGTGATCTAGTATTATGTACAGGTGCACTATTGTGTTGTAAATACTTTAGTCTGTATAAGATGTTAAGCAGTAATTCGTGCAAATATTTAGAAGATCTAATTATTTTTCCACTAAATACTCCGCACCAACAATTAATACCTAATTGATGTTGATCTCTGAATTTACAGACGAATTTCAGATCTTCTTGAGAATAGAGTACTTTGTTGTGCAGAGTTGAATATTCCATTATCTGTGAATTTAGTCTCAACAGTAATCATAATAGTTCTCCAAAACTATGAATCCTCTTTACATTTATTAAGATAATAATGACAAAACCTTATCTGTCTTGGATTATCTACTGGATAGGATATGTTTGAAATAGAGTAGTGATAGGGGCATTTCAGCTTTTTTAGAATACATCTCAGTGTCCTTAGAAGTAACAGTGGCTTGCAATTTCGGCAATAGAAGATTCTGGTTTATAGTTAACAAATGCCAACACATCTGTTTGAACAGTTTTTTTATATTTCTGTAAATATTTAGGTTTAGTAAATGCACCATATCTTAAAATTATTTTCAAGTTTGCTACTGGTAAAAGAACCATTAGACTGTTAAATTTTGAATTTCCCAGAAGGAACGGGAAACCAGTAACAAATTAAGGGTGCACAGGCTAACTACAGTGGAGCAGGAGTGGGTTTTAAAACTTTATTCTGAAATTAATTCTCAGGAAGATTGTAAGAAATGGTAGTTTAATCTGGACTCTCTAGCTTCCTGATACATTACTAATAATCTCCTGTTAAATGTTAAAAAATTTTATATAATGACATTCTCCAGAATTAAAAACCCAATTAAATTGGATTATTTGTTAAATGACACAGTTCCTCATCAACCACCTTATATTAAAGATATTGAGGTAATCCTTGACAGAACATTGAGCTTTTCTGAACATATGAATTATCTAGTTAAAAAATCACATAAGACAATGAGTTTCATCATGCATAACTGTATAGATTTCTAAAATTCTTCCATTCTACTTACATTCGTTCACGTCTCGAATATGCTTCAATCATATGGTGTCCGCATTATGATATCTACATTAACATACTCCAAAGCATCCAATGAAAATTTCTGAAGTTAGTAGTGTTGCATATTCAAGGTGTTTACCCACCTATTGGTTATCTATACAACACTTTACTTGCCACATTTAATGCTCATTCCTTAGAAAACGCCGTTTCCTACATTCTATAATATTTTTGTATAATATTCTCTTCACGCTTCACTGTCCTAATACGCTGTCACATTCACTTCTTTGTACCCTGCTTGACTTTAAGTAAACCCCTCACGTTTCATAATGTTATTTCCCATACAAATGTGCTTAAATTCTCTGCTTCGCAAGTGATCTACACCAATTACTCAAAAATTCAAACACTGTTAGATATCTTCTACGAAATAAATCAAAACGCTCTGCATTTAGATATAATGAGCCTTCAAAGAAGTCTAGTTTATTTTCCACGTACAATTCAAAAATGCAACGAAAAATAGAATGATCCACTAGAAAAAATATAACCTTGATATACAACTTTTTCTTGGGGCACACTGTATATATCAAAATAATTTTAAAATGTAGCCCTTTCGGACTTATATAGATCTATTGTGAAAGAACTTTGAACAAATACACCGTTTTGCTATAAAACTCCATGGCGTTCCCCATGATTCACCCTGTATACCCTATTTCCTCGATATTCAGTAATATGTGAAGGAGGGTAAGTAGCCTGTGGTTGCCAAGTTCCTCAGCACTAGAACACTTGCCGAATTAATAGTTTTTCCAATATATCCTTTCGCACAATCAACATTAGTTGAAAATGTTTCCCAACCAACCAACACCTGTAGTTTATAATAATCATCAGATTTAAGTGTACTTATTTTTTTGTCATTAGGTTTTCTGTCTTGAAACTGGTTGGACATGTACCTCCACTTATTTATGTCCTGAGCTAGCCTACACAGTTCCCTGAAATTCCCACAACAGCCTATATACAGCTCGGTTCCCCTCTTATTGTTTTCTAATTATATGAATTTAGTAATCAGTGCACAACAATTAAGTTTTATTATCAGCAAATAGTTTAATTGAAAACTATTAAACTAACTTGTTATATGTGATATGATTGATAATGCATATATATATATATATATATATATATATATATATAATATATATCGTTTTCTGGTTTTATTCATATTTCAAGGTTGTTTTTATTTATTGATGTTAGGTTTTAATGAATAAATTAAATTATCCTGTATTCACTAAATATTTCAAAAACGAAATGTTATAAAACGGTGTACTTTTATTTTTAGGTGAATGGCGTCGTGTTCGTGTGCTTGAAATCAATGGGGATAATCTTACTGTTTTTTGTATTGATTTTGGAACTGCATATATAGTGACTGACATGGATGTTTTTCGAATTCAAACAGAACTTGCTAAAATAGAACCTCTTGCCTCGGCGTGTTTATTAAAAGGTAAGCATTTTAAATATTTTTAAAATAAGATATATCTTTTCAATTATTAGGAGTAGCGCCGGGTAAAACTGATACTATCAAAGAATCTTTTTTGCTACAAATACAAAATGATTTGCAAGAGAACAATGTGTATACTATTAATGTTCTTGCATGTATGAATGGCGTTCTTACTATAACCATACCCAAACTATATAAAAAGTGGAAGAAAATGGGATTTATTGCATAAAGAAAATGTTGTAACTGTTAAAAACATGGAATGCTTCCTTACTTTTTAAGTAATTGAACAATTTTTTTTTTATTAATTGTCGTTTAAGGTTATCATGTGCATTTTTATATTTCTCGTTCAGAAATTTTACCTTGCTGGTTTAAAGTTGTATTTTTCAATTATTTTTAAATTGATGGATGCCCTATTACTTATGTTTAAAATGCAATTGTTTTATCATAGTTTTTGTATTTAATTAAATGGCATTTTTAAATCTACAGAGTTACTTACTTTTTGCTAAACTAGTAGTAGAAATTCTTTGTTAGTTATAATAATAAGGTTTTTTATTGTACAAAGTGTAGATAAAAACTAGGCGAAGTACTTCCATATAGAAAACTAACAAAAATGTCTTTATGGGTAAAATTGTTTACATTTCTCTAAATACCTGTGTGGTACACGTTGGAGTGTATAAAATCGGGACAGCTCCAGAACGTTTCCCAAAGCGTAAAGCTTAGCAAATGGACTGTAATTGTATGCAATTGGAGGTTAGGCGCGAAAAACAGTAACATAGGTCAAACCGTAATTAATGTTTTGCTTACCTTGCAATGTTGTTCACCAATTTACTCCCGCGAAGATAGGTGTTGTTTACCGGTCGACGCACTTGGTCGGGCAGCAGCACTTATGCACTCGCGGTTGTAGTTATTAGGTGTTGAGTCGGTAAAGGACGATACGAGAGTGTCTTGTTGGTGAAGCGAAAAGGCTTTATCGCTCCGCCATATGTATAGCACGACAATAATATACGATAAGGCCATCTATATTGTCAATCGCTGACCTCCAACTGTATGAAGTTTTAACATACCCCCCACCCAAAATGGTAAATTTTGTTGTATACCGTGAAATGAATGGGAGAAAAAATGAAAAAAGAAATTTAAAAAAAAAATTTTTAAGTATGTATAAATTAATCGAGTACTCTGCATTTTGCTTCCTGCATTAAAAATATAAAATAAAACATAATTTGTAGAGAAAGAAGAAAAAAAATAAAAATTGCATGTTAGAATGCTGAATTACTTATGGTGGAGGAAGTGGTACCACCTTGTTAATTGGGCGGACCGCTCCGCCTGTGGGTGTTTTTAGCTTTACAACTCTTGTTACACCATCTTTACCCGGTAAAAGCTTCGCCACTCTCGCCAAAGGCCAATACACCGGGGGTGAATCGGGAGTAAAAAAAAGTACTAGATCCCTTTCTTCTATGGTTTTGGAAGGGGTGTTCCACTTAGGCCTTTGCTGTAAGCTGTGCAAGTATCCCATGGACCAGCACTTCCAAAAGCTCTGTACAAGTTGTTGGGACATTTGCCAACGACTAAGCCGATTCGCAGGAACTTTTTGCAGGTCCACTTCACACCGCGTAATTAAAGGTCCACCAGTTAAAAAATGGCCCGGAGTCAAGGCATCCGTGCCTTCGTCAAAGTGACGTTGTAAGTGCGCAAAATGGACGGGAATTTAAGATTCCTTCTATGCGGGTCACAACTGTGCTAAATTCCTCCAGAGAAAGTGTCGTTCTACCCATTATTCGTTTCAAGTGAAATTTAGCACTCTTGACGCCGGCTTCCCAAAGCCCCCCAAAATGGGGTGCATAGGGAGGGTTGAAACACCAATCTATACCCCTAGAGGATAAGTAGTGCGCAATGACGGGGTAAGCTTGATCAAAATGTTTATATATTTCTAACATTTCTCTAGCCGCCCCACGAAAATTTCGGCCCTGATCGGAGTATATGTTCGTGGGTAACCCGCGTCTGGCTATAAATCTATCTAATGCAGCAAGACAGGCTTCCGTTGTTAAAGCTGTGACAACCTCCATATGAATGGCACGTGACACCATACAAATAAAGAGGGCAATATATGCCTTTTGAAATTTTGTCGACCGCAACGAAGATATCTTGATTGTAAAAGGACCGGCAAAATCCAAACCGGTATGCGTAAAGCATCTTCCGGGTTCGAGGCGATAAAGCGGAAGATCTGCCATAGGAGGCTGAATAGGCTCCCCTTGGAAGCGATAGCAAGTCAGGCAGCGAAATATTCTACTTCGAATTAATTGACGGATACACGGAATCCAAAATGTACGGGTAAATAATGATTGAGTTAGCCGCGGACCCGCATGACCTGAATATATGTGATAGTAATCACATATTAATACAGCTAACCTGCTGTTTTTTGGGATAAGGTAGGGATGTTTGCTAGTTATAGAAAGGCTAGAATGGCGCAAACGGCCCCCCACCATGACTAATCCCATGGGAGAGAGAAAAGGTGACAACGGACAGTACATTTTTGTGCTAGGTTGCCCTTTTTCTAGTAAGACGATATCGTCGTAGATGTGCTCGTACTGAGTAATTCTAATGGCAAATGTGAGAGCGCTACGATACTCAGAGGCATTTAACGGACCAGTAGTCCTTGCAAGATTACGTTTGCGTGCAAGGCAGTTAAACGTGAACCTTTTAACGTACGCAAAAATTCGTTGAACTTTTAGCAAGTTCGAGGACCTTTGTAGTACTACCAAGTATTGTTTCACATCAACAGTAGAGACGAGTGCGTATTGTACGGCTTTAAACCCGTCTGCAATATTGTGTGTGTATTTATCACTTGGCCAATCACAATAATCGCGGTGTAAAAAATCAGGACCCTGCCACCAGAGTGTACAATTCAGTAGTTCGGATGGCCTCAATCCTCGGCTTGCAGGATCGGAAGCATTCGCAGAACTGGGAACGTATCTCCATATGGCTGTGGGTTGATTTTCATGAATTTGCACCACTCGGTTCGCAAAAAATAATTTTAACTGATAAGGTGGCGTACAAATCCACGTCAGTGTGTTTGTAGAGTCACTAAAGCATATTGGATCTAGTAAATTGATGGTGTCAAATGCTAATGCTGTATGTTTCATTAGTTTTGCCAAAAGACATGCCGCTCCTAATTCAAGACGAGGAATGGTCCACGTTTTCAAAGGGGCTACACGGGCTTTGGAAGCTATCAAATGTACATATATTTTTTCATCAACTTCTAATCTCAGATACACAACAGCGGCCATCGCTACGGAACTGGCGTCGGAGAATCCGATTAAACGGGCTTGACTGTTGCCGATTTTCCAAATAGATCGTGGTATTGTTATGTATTCGAGAAGTGGCAGTTCAATTTGAATTTGCTGCCATTCTTGAAGAATTTCTGCGGGCAATTGTTCATCCCAATCCACCTTTTGTAGCCATAGGCGTTGCATAAGGCATTCGAGAAGAACCGTAAATGGACTTAAATAACCATTAATATCGAATATGCGTGCTATGCGTGACAAAATTCCTCGCTTAGTAGGGATGTCTGCAATATTTGGAACTTTACATCTAAATGTATCGGAACCCATATCCCAACAGAGACCCAGAACATCACGTGTTGTCAAAGTGGGGTTAGAGTTCGGTAGATTTAGAACGTCCGTCTCCGACTTATCAATAACTGAAGTGTGTGAACTTCCCATTTTCCTAAGTCGAAGTTACCTAGTTTTAGTAAATTGATCAATTCATTTTTAGAAGGAGAGTTTCTTCTACAGAATCGGATCCAGTCAAAATATCATCAATGTAAGTTGATGATCTAAGGCTCGGAAGCCGGGTAGAGTGACCCTCGTCTTCTACCAACTGCTGTAGAACACGAAGGGCAAGGAAAGGGCTACAGGTAGCGCCAAAAATAACGCGGGTATGTTCATATTCCGTTAAAGGTTCACAAGGGTGAAACCTCCAAAAAATATGTAAAAATTTTCTATCTTCTGGGTGAACGACTATAGATCTAAACATTTGTCGAATATCGCAAGTGAGTGCGACTTGAGGTATTCGAAATCTTGTTATTACAAGACCAATATCAGATTGTAATTTGGGGCCCGGTAAAAGAATATCATTGAGACTTGTACCATTAATATCCCTATCGGCAGGACTAAACACGACTCGAACTTGAGTACTAGAAGGCTTATTTTTAACCACGCCGTGGTGAGTCATGATATATAAAGACTGTTTGACAGCGGGAGTGAGTTGTCCCTGCGATATATAATTAGCAATGTTTTCTGAATATAATTTATAAAAGTTTTTGTCGCGTGCAAATCGAGCTTCTAGTTTTAGAAAACGATTGGTAGCTAATTCTCGTGTTCAACCTAATGTTCGGGAAATGTTTTCTATAAACGGTAGTCGAACCACATACTGGCCTAACTCGTTTCGTATAGTAGTGGACTTGAAATAATTTTCACAAGCCACGTTAAATAAATTGGAACAAGTTTTTGAACACCTGTAATGCTAAATGCAAAGTACTCGTTTATTGATAATAATTGAAGTTTGAAATCTTTAATAGAAATCATGCATTTTAATATTCAAACCCACTTTTAGAAAATAGTTTTGAAAATGAATTAATGTAATAATTTAAATTTTAATGATCCCGCTAATAAATTATATTAATTTTGACTATAATTCAAAGCTTATTTGTTCAGTAGGACCACTTTTTGTGATATGAGGCTCAGAAGGGCCACTTTTTATGGTATGAGGCTCAGAAGGACCACTTTTTGTGATATGAGGCTCAGAAGGACCACTTTTTGTGTGGTACACGTTGGAGTGTATAAAATCGGGACAGCTCCAGAACGTTTCCCAAAGCGTAAAGCTTAGCAAATGGACTGTAATTGTATGCAATTGGAGGTTAGGCGCGAAAAACAGTAACATAGGTCAAACCGTAATTAATGTTTTGCTTACCTTGCAATGTTGTTCACCAATTTACTCCCGCGAAGATAGGTGTTGTTTACCGGTCGACGCACTTGGTCGGGCAGCAGCACTTATGCACTCGCGGTTGTAGTTATTAGGTGTTGAGTCGGTAAAGGACGATACGAGAGTGTCTTGTTGGTGAAGCGAAAAGGCTTTATCGCTCCGCCATATGTATAGCACGACAATAATATACGATAAGGCCATCTATATTGTCAATCGCTGACCTCCAACTGTATGAAGTTTTAACAATACCACTTATTAGTGTACATGTTTTTACAAATTTTACTGTTATAGAAATATTGTTGACACAACTTATGTTTTGCTAACACAATAGCTTTGTTAAGTGTGGTAGTCATCTCAGCGATAATTTTGTATGACCAAGTTCCATTTTATAAATATATTTTCAATAAGATTAATTGAATGACAATGCATTACCGTATTACAAAGATCTGTGGATTCTTTAACATATGTCGTAGGTTTTGACAATTTATTAAACAGTTCTTAAGGCAAGCAAACCTCAAATAATGCTCTCAAACTAGCTTCTCATTTCAGGGTGGAGACTGGGGTGGTCAGGGATGAACTTGGAAAAAAAAAGATTTTTAAAAAATCAAAAATCACTGATTTCTTAAAAAAATCCTGACTTGATTTTTTGTATATTCGTAGTTAGGAAAAAATAAAATCCTCCAAAAATAAAAACCCGCTAAAATTATTACATTGAAATTTCATTATATTGTGATTTAATAGTATTCTTAAATTTTCTACATTCAGAAAACCATAATTGTATTATTCCAAAAGTAAAACATTCAAATATACATGCAGCGGCATTCAGCAAGTTGCACAGCTACTAGCTGGACGGCAATATTTCAGTCATACCCTGACCAAACTTGCAGTGACTGTAAGCCTATAGAAGGTTGGAGTTCTGCTTCTGAAAGTATATTTTATTTGTTAGACCTTCATGCGTCAATGCCAGCGTGATTTAAATACTTCCATAGTTTATTAATTCATTTTATATAAGTTAACATTTCTTCTGCAGCTACAAAAGTTTAATCTGTTACATGTTAAATATGAGTGGCAGAAAAAGATCCTATTCGGGAGCATTATACTGAAGAAAGTGAAAAAGCTAAAATAGGTATAAGGGCAGTTTGCAAAAATTGTAACAAGGAATTGCAAGGAGTAGTGTAACGTTTAAAAATTCATGCAATCTGCAAAAAGTTGTTTCTGCTCCCACACCTGTTGCAGGTAAATATAACTGAGTTTGTTTTATTTAGCATGGTAAATGCCATTTATTGTAATCATGAATAATGTTTTCAGTTATTACGGTTATTATTTTGACTTTTGCAAAGCCCTGGCCGCACGCATCACGGAACAAGCAAAATATATCATGCATTATAATCGGTTAGTCAGTTAATCTTATAATATTTTGACTGCAATAATAAATAAAAATCTTGCACAACAGTATTACTTTTTGTTTTGTTATTAATTTGATTTTTTGCTTTATTCTAGATGTACATACAAATAACAGTACATGTGACTTTATTGCATCAGCATCATCTGCTCCTGCATTTGTATGTTTAAGTTCAAATCCCTGTCCAGAAGTTTTGGCTGAACCAACTCTGAATACTTATTCTTCACATTTAAAGTAAGTATGTAAGAAAGGATCATTTGTAATTTGCGCATAATTGATGAACAAATCGCAAAAGCAATTTTTGCCACAAATAACAGTTTCAGGTGCATCGAAAATAAAGAGGTAATAAAAACTTAGTTATTAAGATCTGGGTATTTGCCTCTGTCATAGGTAATTGTTTTAACCACCTTATTAGATGATATTTTTGCAGAAGAGCACAAAAATGTTTTAGAAATTTGAGAGCAATATTTCTATTAATGGGGAGTCCAATATTTGCAATGAACCCATTATATGTGTAACAGTATCATTTGAGGTCATTCATTTCTCTATGGCACATCTGTCTCTTCCAGACGCACTTGGTACATTATTTGACTTCAATATCTGTGGAAAGGATATTTTCGTCGTTTGAACTCGTACATTCAAAACTAAGAAATAAACTAGATGTAGAAAAAGCTAGTTTTTCTGTTTTAAGTACTTCTGCATGTTTAGTAACAAAAGGGTGTATCGACAAAAATAGCCATTTCTAACTTCTAATTTATTATTTATTTACTTTTTATGCAGAATGCTAGGAACATACGGGCGTATTCTCAAGTTTATCTAAAACTGTTAGAGGTTGGGCATATCCACATTTGTGTCTTTTATTATAGAAACAAACAGACGTATGTACAACTATGGCATTCTATTGCTCATGTCTTATTCAAATAGTAAATAACAGAAAGGTGTATTTGTAGGTACGTTTTTGTTTCTAAGAACTTTCATTGAAAGACTGTCCCAACATGATTCACACCTGTAATATGCCATCTAACCTGTACGTTCCAGTCCTTGTTTGCAACTGTGTATGCAGTGGGTTTTGTTATAAAACAGCTCGTAGTTTTACTTTTACTTTCTTAATTTTGAAAACAGTAGCAATCAACCTTAATGAAGAGTTTGGCATAATAACAATCTGTAATTAATTGGCTGTTGCCAAGGAAAGAATGGTTAGTATAATATAACATTTAATTAATTTTATATTGGCCAAAATGTATCTTTTGTAATAAGACAAAAACAGTTAGTTTGAAAAAGTCATCTGTTAATTATGATTTTTAGGCAGTTTATGGTTATGCCTTTGCCAATATGCGAATGGTAGGAGTAAACTGAATCCTTCAATGTTTCCTACATAAAGAAAAATCACACTAGGCAACTATTCTATAAGAAAACGATATTGTACATACCTCACAGGATTATTGTAAATCAAAATTTCACTTGCATATATAGTCAATCTCAAAGATACACTAAATTACATAATCTTTTTAAAACACTACAAAGAGCACGTTTTTGTGTAGCTGTTAGAGGTGCGATATATACATATTGTGAAACGTTCATAATATACCTTTAGCAAATGAGTAGTTGATTCCTCTGTAACATAATGAATGAATTATACACAGGAGCTGTGAAATTGTAATGTGTGAATTTCTATATTTCATTCACATTTTCGTTGTGTTATTTCATAGCTCTATTTGACAAATCTGCTTAAAATCACAATTTAATTTCGTTCATGACATTTATTTCAATACCTGATAGAGCAACCTGGCTTCATCGCAATCACGCACATGCAAAGAATTTAGGGTAATTAGTTTTGAGTATTGTTATTATCTTGTTGTTTTTCAACTTATGCTTTTTGATCATAAGATACAATGCAGGAAGTACTAGTTGTCTATCAATTAGACATCTTCCTTATATGTACTATCACATAGATGGGATTGCTAGAACGACTTTTTCTTACACTGCTTACAGTATACTGCTAGTCATATCTGGAAGATGAATAACTGTGCAACTCGCTTTCCCATTGGTATCTTTAATCTAGAAGGGGTAGCTAATGTCCAACTGTAGAATTGCTTTGACTTGTAGCTACTTGCTAACAACTGCTGGTATTGCTTGGAGGACATTGCTTTGCTAATTGTCTTAGATCAAACAATTTTGAAATCATTTGATCTAAGATAAGCCCCCAGATATTTTTTACATAAGAAAATTAAATTAATTAATACAAATAAATTTCATAAGTTATTAATCGAACAATCTTACAATTCCGATCTGTATAAGAACAATGCTAAATGGGTGGTTAATTTTATTGATGTGACAGTGCCGGACTACGTTAAAAATTTTCTATCTCTTGGACCTAAATTTAGTTTACAGCCGCAAACTAAATACATTCTTCTTGATAAGTTAGTGGTACATATTGAATCCTTTATCGATATCAATGAATTATCCCAAAGAAGAAATGACATCCTTAGAGGCAGAGTTTCTAACATTATTATGAACTTTGCAAACAATTCAAAATATAATCGATATTATAATTGAGAAAATGAAGTTTTATAAAGTCAAAAAATACTTATCCGACTACCTGGAAATCATTGTTACCAGAGCAGATAAAAGTACGGTCACTGTCATTGTGGACAAACAACAGTATATTGATAATTTTCTCGATTTATTATCATACAGGTCTATATATAAACCCTTACAAAAAGATCCTACGTTTACCACCCAAAAAATGTAAATAACCATGTAAAAGTACTTCAGAAAAAAGGGATTTTGAATGTTCCTTAAAAGAATCAATTGAGTATTTGTAATTCTATACCAGATAAATACTACAGTCCTTTCAAAATACATACACCTGTTCTTATTTTGAGACCTATCATTTCTATGGTGAATACATCCACTCCCTGCCAGCATTTTGCAACTGGCTTTTCCTCGAGTGATACAGTACAAAACACAGCTTTACATTTGCTAAATGTTTAGGAAGTTCCATCTGATCATGGGTCATGTTCTCATCTCGTTGAATATAACCTCTTTATGTACTAATATTGCTCCACCTTCAGTCCTCACCATCATTAAAGAAAATTAGAACATAAACCTCATTGTAAGATGTCTGAAGAATTGTTTTGTTACTTTAGTTTTCAACAACACCTACTTTGTATTTCATGACAAATATTATCTCCAACTTTTTGGTACACTAATTGGATCACCTTAACCTAAACCGTTATAGACAACTTATTGTATGCAGTCCTATCACAATTACCTTATGAGATGTTTTTTCTTGTTAAGCATGTTAGTGACATTATATGTTCATTTACCTTGTCAATTTATTGACCCACCTATTACAACGTTCAATAATTTTAATGAACACCTCAAGTTCACATGTGAAGTGTAAGTAGATGGGAGTTACCTTTTCCCAACGTCTTTGTTATCCAAGATCCAAATAATCTTATAACCTTTGATTGGTACACAAAACCCACAAATTCAAGTAGGTATTTGAATTTCTTCTCCAATCACTCATTGCAGCACAAAATCAATACTCTTAATGCCTTACTGTATATTATTGAATAAATATCTAATCCACAATTCATTAAGAAAAATAAAAAAATACTTGTTGACACTTATGGTTATCTTATGAAATTGCTACATAATTTAATATACTATAATTATCTTGTTAGCACTAGTACAAATAATAATAATTGTACTTTTAAGATACTGTCATATATCGTTTATTCTACAAAACGGCACCAAGGCTATAGCACCTTCAATTGCGATTTAACCTTTTACAAACCATATTAATTTTGAAATGAAGTAGTCTTAGCTACAAATTGATGAGGAAATCTTTTTTTATAGACTTTCACTTGTTAGTAGTGACGTCATCGTTTTTTTTTTAAATTGGTATACTTTTTTTAGCATACTTTTATAGGGAATTTTTTATACTATTGAACAATCTAGACTTTTAATAGTGTTATAGTATGAAATTTTAGCAAAAAATGCAAAAAATTTATTTAAGCAGGTAGGCAATGAAATTAAATCTTAAGTAAATATTAGTAATTAAAAACAACCATACAGTCGTAGAAACATGTTGTGAACTGTACTTTGATGTGTCTTAATGACTAATAATAATGATACCATAACAAAACGAAAATAAAATTTTATATTTAGGATATAGATGCGCAGCTACTAAAACTATTTGCATCTCTGTAAATTAAATTACTTGATTATTTAACATTCAACAAATATATGTCACAAATGCATAATAAATCAAATTTAGATAGTGCATATAGCTGAGAGATTTCTGTAGAGCTGAAAGTTCAAATATACTATAACCGTAACATAAGTTGAGTTGAATCTAGGAACACTAACAACCTACTGATGGTTTGTTCTATCGATAGTAATATATTACTGTTTGGACACATGGATTTAGGTTTGTTCTTCAATAAATACTCATAAATCAGCCTCATAAGCCTAATTCACACTCATTTCAGTGTTACTTTATTTGATCTTTTTAATTGATGTGGTCTTTCATGCCATTTCGAATGGACCTGCACCTTGCTAAAGTTCTAAATTACTAGAACAGGTGAAATCGCTTGCGTGTTCTAATGAGCTAAAGAGCCAAACAACAGGTCCAACCAAAGTAGTAGGGTTGTTAGTGAGGAACCAGACTAAGACAGGTCCCCAAAAGAGGGCAGCGCTCTTTCGGTACTTAGATTGGCAGAGACCATAGGGGTCGGTATGGCAGTCTAAGACACACTACCGCGATGCGGAAGGCAACGGGAAACCCCCACATTATCTCCCAAGTACACAGCGTACTTAAATTGTAACAAACATGATGGCATTCTCTAGGGTAAAAGATTCCGGAGTTAAAATAGTCCCCCATTCGGATCTCCGGGAGGCGACTACTTCGGAGGATGCGATCGGAAAGTTAAAAATAAGAGTCGGGAACATTCTGCGAGTCGGAGCGTAGAATGTTAGAAGTATGTAGCAAGTAGGTAAGCTAGAGAACCTAAAAATCGAAATGAATAGGTTATCACTAGACATAATAGGGATCAGCAAAGTTCGGTGGCCAGAAGCGGGGGATTTTTGGAGTGGAGACTTCGGGGTAATTCATACAGGAGCAGAGGACGGAAATTTGGGTGTGGGGATAGTTATGCGGAAAAAGATGGGATACTGTGTAGAAAATTACTTGCAAAAGAACGAAAGAGTACTCATGGTTAGATTAGAATCTAAACCGGGAAACACAGTAATAATACAAGTATACATGCCCACCTCTAACTACAGTGATGAAGAGGTAGAAGCCATCTACAAAGATATCAAAGACATATTAAGATACGTATAAGGACATAAAAATTTAATAATTACGGGGGATTTTAATGCAGTGGTAGGTAAGGGTAGGGAAGGAGCGGTAGTAGGTTTATTTGGTTTAGGCACGAGAAACGACAGGGGAAATAGGCTGGTAGAATTTTGCGACAAGAACAATTTAATCATTACATACACATTATTTCAACATCATGCTAGAAGACGATATACGTGGAAGATGCCAGGAGATATAGAAAGATATCAAATAGATTACATTCTTGTTAGACAACGGTTTAGGAATCGAGTAAAAGACTGTAGAAGCTACCCAGAAGCAGATATAGATACTGACCACAACATCGTAATTATGAAAGCCGCACTTAAATTTAAGAATGTGAAAAAAAGAAACGGAAAAAGGCACTTGGACTTAGAGAAACTAAAAGATAAAGATATTTAAGAAAGATTCGAAAAAAAGTCAAATGAATTGCTCAAAGATATCGGGAAAATATCTGAGACTAAGGAAGTAGAAACAGAATGGAATAACATTAAATCCAGCCTAGACATGGCGGCCAGAGATATTCTGGGGTATACACAAAAAGAAAATAAGAAACCATGGATAACAAAGGATATCCTGAATTTAATAGAAGAAAAGCAAAAATACAAAAATAAATCAGACAAACCAGGAAAACAGAGGTACAAAGCCATAAAATGGGAAATTATTTGAAAATGCAGGAAAGCTGAAGAACAATGGATTGATGAAAAGTGCAAAAAAGTACAAACGAAGATGGAAATAGGAAAGACAGACGAAGCATACAAATTAATTAGAATGAATTTTAGGGATATAAAACCGTATAGCAAAAATATAAGGGACGCACAAGGAAACGTCATTATAGAAAACGCAGAGAAAGTGGGTAGATGGCAAGAATATATAGGGAATTTATATGCAAGAGATGAACTAGCTGCATTAGAACAGGAATCAGACATTGAAAATGATAACTTGAGATATCCTATACTTAGAGATGAGTTTGAATTAGCATTAAAGAGTCTGAAAAATGGTAAGGCACCGGGTACAGATAAGGTGTAAGCAGAAACTCTAAAAACCGCTGGACAAGCAGTAACAGAACGTCTCTTCCAACTTGTAAGCTATATGTATGAAATAGGCGAGATACCCAAAAATTTCAAACAGCATCATAGTAACTATACCAGAAAAGAAAGGCGCGGATAGATGTGAAAATTTTCGAACAATAAGTTTGACAGCACAAGTGTCAAAAATATTAACTAGAATTGTGCAAAGACGAGTGGAAAAACGGGCGGAAGAAATACTAGGAGAAGACCAATTTGGGTTTAGACGAAACAGGGGAACACAGGAGGCTATTTTAGCTCTGAGAGTGATAATGGAAAAAACAATAGAAAAAGGGGAAAGCATGTATATAGGGTTTGTAGATCTGGAAAAAGCATTCGACAATGTAAATTGGGAAAAAATGTTTGAAATACTCAAAAAGATTGGAATGAGTTATAGGGATAGACGAATAGTACATAGCTTATACAAAGAGCTAACAGCAGTAATAGAATTAGAGCAGGGGGACATAGAGAAGTAAACAATAGGAAAGGGGTGAGACGGATGTGCCCTATCCCCATTGATGTTTAACTTGTACATAGAAGAGGCAATGAATACTGTCAAATGCAGGAAGACATTTGGAATTACTATGCAGGGACAAAAAATTGATATGCTTAGATTTGCAGATGATATAGCGCCATTAGCGTCTAGCAAGGAAGAGTTAGAAGCTGCTCTTAATGAAATGGAAACGGTTCTAACAGAGAGATACGGTATGAAACTTAACAAAACTAAAACTATAGTTCTAGTACGCAAAGGTGGGGAAAATAAATCAAAAACAAGAATACAAATATGTAACACGAATTTACAAGAGGTTAAGGATTTCTGCTACCTAGGAAGCCAAATAACGCAAGATGGGAAAAGCACAAAAGATATAAAACAAAGATTAGTAGAAGGTCGTACTACATTTAACAAGAAAAGGCAACTACTGTGCTCAAAAACCACAAACATAGAAACAAGGAAAAGATTGCTTAAAACATAGGCTAGCCCAGAATAGAAATCAATGGAGGTACGCATCCAACCAATCCCAAGATGGATAAACTAATGACAAAAAAATAACTGTGCTTAAACAGGATGATTATTATAAGTAATTACAAGAATTGGTTGTGCAATATTCTCGAATAATGTTAAGTGTGTGAAAGGATTTACTGGAAAACCATTATTTCGGCAAATGTCTAAGTGTTGGGGGATCTTGGTAGCCACAGGTTGCTTAACCCCCTTCACTGAATCTTGATGAAATAGGGCATAAAATTAGAAAACAATAGAAGGGGAACGAGCTGTATACATATGCTGTGTAAGAATTTCAGGAAACTATGTAGGCTAGCTCAGTCCAACCAGTTTTGAGATAGAAAACCTAATGACGAAAAAATAAGCGCAGATAAATCTGATGATTAGTATAAACAACTAGTTGTTGGTTGCGAAATATCTGCAACTAATGGTGACTGTGCGAAAAGATATATTGGAAAATATATTAAATCGGTAAATGGTTAGGTGTTTGGGAAACTTGGCAGCCACAGGCTGCTTACCTCCTTTCACAACCGTTCATTTACATTTCCAATGCTCCACCCGAAGGTACTACATTGGCCAGGAGGTGAGTTTTTTGTTGCCTGGAAATTTAGAATTTTGCCGAATCCTTGCCGTTCCAGGCAAGGTAGGGATCTTTAACGTGCGTGACAACACTCACACACGGGACCTCCATTTAACCTCTCATCCGAACGAGGGCGTAATTTTTGTGAAAAATGCTCACCTGCCATTTTTCAAGCAGCCGGCCGTGTCGCGATTTGAACCCAGGATCTTGGGATCCGTAGTCTTACGCTTACTACATTGATCCACGGCGACGCCTCCCTTCACAACCACTGAAGGTCGGAGAAATAGGATATATAACTGTAAAACAATAGAAGGTGACCGAACTGCATCTAACAAGAAAGAACAGCGTCTATGAGGAAAGACAACAAACATAGAACAAGAACAAAATTGTTGAAAGCATATGTGTGGAGCACAGCACAGTATGCCTATGAAATACGGGCAGTCTGAAACGCAGACAGAAAAACGATAGCAGCCTTTTGAAATGCTGTGCTTCAAATGTATGAGGACGATAGCATGGACAGACAAAGATAATAACAAATAGGTTATAGAAATAGTAGGGAACAAGGATATCTGGGGAAAAAAGAGAAATAGAAGTGCGGAATACGTTCTAAGGCATTTTTGGGGAATAGTATGGGATATATTACAAGCAGAGATAGGAAAAAAGAGGTAGATGTAGACCTAGATCAGATAGTAATAGATGCAGACTCTGCAAATTTCAGGGAAATCTGTAGGTTAGTTCAGAATAGGAAACAATGATGATACACGTCTAACCAGTTCCAGGACTGAAGACCTAATGATGACGATGATGGTCTTTCATGGGCCTGGGATAGGCTTTATCTTCAGCAATCAATTATTTGGTCCATTTCTCCATTGTATATGCCAGTTATTTTGTACCTGAGTTAGTAGCATTTTACAATATCTTCAGCTGGTACTTTAATTTCCTGGTGCTGGGTTAATAGGGCTGCTTGCTTAGCTTTTTGTCTGCCGGTTGATTTTTAGGTATACCAGCAGAAATTGGGTGGATGCTCTGTAGCATTTAATAAGTTTTTAATGTTCAGTACTAGTGGATTTATTGTAGATTTTGTTTATTTTAATGCATTTTGAGAATCTATAAATATGATTACTGCACTCTCCTTCTTGTTGCTTTGTAGTAGTTTTAGACTTTGTAATAACGCAAACAGTTCAGTGGAATACACCGAATACTCTGAAGGCAGCTTAAATCTAGAGCATGTTTTGTCTATTATAATGGTACATTTAGTTTGTTTGTCTATTTTGGATCCACCTGTATAAACTTTGACACTGTCTTGGTTGGAGTTGATCAATATCTTATATTCATTGTGGTAGGTGTTAGTGGGTGTACTGCTTTTGGGTAATTTCATTAGTTGGTCTGTGATGTTAATTTGTATAGCAGCCCAAGGTGGACACAGATTTGGAGGGTTTCTATGATTAAGTTTTTTATATTTTGAATATGATTTTTTATAAAGAGAGGTTTTCTGGTTCTAGGATATTTATTGTACAGGTTTAGGTAGAGGATGTTTTATTTTGTAAAAATTAGGATTTTTTGGTTGCATTAAGATTTTTGTCGCGTACTTCATTCCTATTATTTGTCTGCAATACTGTAGAGAGTGTTTTCCCAGCTCTGCATAGAGGCTGTTAATTGAATTAGTTCGAAAAGCACCTATGATAAGTCGTAATGCAGTATTGTTTATTGGGTTTAGTTTGTTTAGTGTAGTTTTTCTGGCAGATTCATAGAGATAGGAAACATACTTGATGATTGCTCATTTAGTAGCTTTGTACAGTGGGTGTAACGTTTTCCTGTCTACTCCATGGTCCTTTTTTGAGACTGCTTTTAAGATATTGATTCTGGGGGTACATTTTGTATTTATGTAAGTTATTTGTAATTTCTACTTTTAAATTTCTGTCAAATTTCATTGCCAAATATGAATCCTCATTTGGAAAATAAAATAAAACTAAATGAATCGTTCAAACTGTAGGCCATTATTTCTACGCACAACTGGCATCGTCAGTTCACACTATTAACAACTTAAAATATACATCTTTGCGAATATCCCAGATAATCTTGCTAATGTGGTCTTTTAGTTGATCTACAGTTTGAGGTAACGTTATAAAAACTTTGTCTTTTAATTCGTCCTATAGAAAAAATCTAGGAGGATTAAATCAAGGGGTTGAGGATGCTATTTAGTTGGGCCATTAGTACCAATCCAGTTCTGTCCAAACAATTAGCTTAAACAAATTGTATTAATATTGGCGTTGTGTGCAGGAGTACCATCTTGATGAAAAAAACATTCAGTCTCATGATCAATGGAAGTTCGTTCAGATATGCAGTTAAATCATCAGCGAGAAAATGTCTATAATTTTATGCTCTTAGTAAACCATTAGCAAATAATGGCCCAACAATACTACCACCCAAGATGTCGTACCAAACATTAACACTAAACCTTCTCTGAAAATTGCACTCTTTTACTTCGCTCGAGTTTTCATGACTCCAACAATAATGTTTGTTTCGATTAAACGCGTCATTATTAGTAAAGGTGCATTAATCGGACCATAGAATGTTTAAGAGGAAAGCAGAATTTTCTTGGCACAAGTTTAAAAACCAATTTGCGAAGACTATTCGTCTTGACGCAGCATTAGAAAGTAAAGTTTGTACAGGATTCACCTAATGAAATAAGTAAATGTAACTATGTGGGTAATACAATGTAACTTACCTTATATTTATGTAATTTATGTTTTATTAAAATGTGGTGAACTGTGCTTTGCATCAGTTTTACATGTAATTTGAGGAACCGATGATTGTGATTTTTCTTTGACATTTAGAGCAACACGAGTTATGTGATCCCCCATTTGTTATACCTATGAAACTAATAAAGTTATTAGGAAATATTAGGAAAATGCAACAATGTAATTAAAAGACAATTAGTTACAATATATTTCAGTTATAAACGTTCTCATGTGAACGGAAGTGCTACATAGTAGCACAAGGATAAGTGACACTGCAGATGTCAGGTCACAGACGGTCGTAGGAAGTCACGTACCAAGATTACGCAGAATAAGCCTGCAACATTGTAATTATGAATAGCTTTTAAGACAGCAACTATGTATTATGAATAGAGTCAAGTGTAAGCAGACATTAGGTCTGCAAGTTCCCACAGAATTGTAAAGAGGTAGGGAGATTATAAAAGGACCGGGAGCTCCACTCGCGGTCAGTTCATCAACGTTCAGCTTTCACATTGCAGTCCGTCAGTAACTCACTTGTACAATTAAGTATTAACTATTTCGACTTAGAATAAATTAATTCAAGATTGTAAAATTCCATGTTCAAATCTGTTTAAACAAATAAATGTGTTAAGGACCAAAGAAGTCTTTTTAAAAAGGACCACTCGAAGCCACGAACCTTAACTCACGTCCAATTCTAAATTTTGGTTTTGACTGCAACGACTTCCTCTCGCTTTTAGTAACGATCCAATGCTTCTTAAATGTTGTTCTAATTTTCCGAACCTACGGCGGTTGGAAACAATTGTGTCGGGAAGACGAACAGCGTAAAACCACCATTCTCGCACACTATTTTTGTGGCACTCAAACTAAACTTGTAGCATATCCATTAGTTCATTAATAGTATTTTCCATTTTATGATTATTAAATAAACATAAAAATAATGAACATATTTTTGCAATTTTTTTTTTAATTTATTTACTTTTATCCGTTTCCACCTATACAGTTAATAGTGGAAGTTGGAAGCATTATTTATAATCTATGCTACAATACATGTTTATCTTTGTATGTTTTATATACGATTTAGGATTTCTATATCTTTAAGTTAGTTCAACAGTGCTACAATATTGGGTGTGTCGTTCAGGATAGTGTATACATCTTGCTGTATGTTGTACTTCAGTCTGTTTTGCTGATATTTTTCACAATTCGTTAGGATATGCTCTACTGTTAGGTTTGTTTTACATAGTTCACATATAAGGCTGAGCTTCTTTTGTCATCAAATAGTTGTGTGTATATGCAGTGTGTCCTATTCTTAACCTTGTTAATATTATTTGTTGTCTTCTTGATTTTGGGATATGTGCATACGGTTTGGTTTTTGGATTTATCTGTCTAAGTTTGTTATTTTAGGTGTTCTTCTAGGTTTCTTCCCATTGTTAGTCTATTTTACTTGAGATAATTGTATAGATGTTTGTTTTTGGAGTTTTGAGTTGGATGTTGGTATTAGTTATTTATAGTTTTAAACACTTCTAATAATCTTTAGAAACTTTTTACAATAATATACAAAACTTTAAATTACAAATTACTTAAATCCGTTCATAAAATAACAAGGATGCCTGTGCCTCAAGGACCTTTTTTTCAGGCACCTCTAACACATGGGAGTCACTAACCTGATACCACTTTTCCAAAGGAATTTCAATATTGGCTTCGTTAGTTTTACACTGCAAGGACGAAATATGTTTTTTATTTGTATGTAGAAATTGGCAATTGTCACTGTTGTTTTTCTAAAGGATATCTTATTTTTACGTATGCGTCATAATGACCACTGTGAATTGAGCGGACAACACAATATAGCGAATACAACACATTAGATTAACTAGAATTAAACGTTGCAATGTGTTGACGTTGTTTTGAGCAAAATCTAGTAACATTGGAAAGACAACATTGTTATTCATTTTGGCTGAATGAAGTTTTAAGACCATAAATCTCTTTAAATGTAAAATTAAAACTGTAGGTGGATTGGAAACTAGAACTTGCTTAATGAAATTTGTATAAACAGTTTCATTATTAGATCTGCTATGTGTCTTTTTGCACACATCGCAGCTTACTTGGTTATTTTCGGTAAGTAACTCACTTGTCGTAAATTCATTTAAACAAGATTGCAAAGAGCCTTCGCCTTCTTCACATTGGTATCTTAGAATACTGGTGCTTCCATCAGTCTCGTTTATATTATAGTCTTTATTCATTTTCTTTTATGGCTGAATATCAAAATCTCTATAAGAACCATCCATGTCCTTATCGCCATTACAAAGGCAAGATGTAGCATCGTTTAGTAAAAGTGATTTTTCTAAATCCCTTTTCGTAGCAATATTTTTATTATTTAGAAAAGCCAAAGGTGACCCTATGCAGTCAAACAATTTATAAGTGTCATCGGAGTGTCTATTATTTCCACAAAATGTTTCGTTAGATGATTCATTGTGATTTGTAGCAATTGATTTAATTGTGGGGCTGTAAACTACAATACCATAAGAGTCAGTTCCCTTAAAATTTTTCTCATGTTTTGATGTGTTTTCATCGATGTCTTCTAAATCAACATGCAATTCATATATTGAATTGCTCTCTAACTTCCTCAGCTCGACCAATATTAAATATTGCACTATCTACTACCTGTTTGTAATCTATTTGTTGTTTTCTATTTTTTTAGTGTTGTGTTTTTCCTTCTTCATAAGACGTTTTGATAATTTATTTTCTTCCAATTCTTCTGTTTTTTTAGAAATTTGTTTTTTCGTTATTGGTAAACTCAAATCATGAAAGACCTCCTTTTGATATGAAATATGCATACATTTTTGACATTGTAATCTACTGACTAAGACACCTCGAAAAACTTGTTCAGACAAATATATCAATTTGGACCGATGTTCATAAAACTTTACAGTTTTTCTTTTATCACTTTCAAAAGATGATTTATCTGCTTTGCAACTAAGTTACAATTTCTCTAGAATTACTGCTTGATGACTTCTCAAATTCTTTTTGCGCACTGCTTCTAACAAATTCCGTAGTAATTCATGTGCGTCATACTGCCGGCCTCCAGCAAATTGTGGCATACTTTGTTTGAGTTTTGAAAATAACAAGCTAGGATTGTATGCTTCTGGTCTATCACTATGTAATTCTTTTAGCTTTTGTACTAAAATATTTGTTAGGGGTCGCTGTTCTTCTGAAGTTTCTTCAAATGAATCTAACATCAATGAATCTTTATTGTATGGATCTAACCTGTCACGATGTTGCTTGAAATATTGGTGAGATTCTAATGTTTCAGGAAGTAATAATTTTAATAAATATGGTGTTTACCCAAGACATTGCATAACTGAATTGAAGAAGCAAGTATTGCCTAAATTAGTTAAACCACGTATCATTAAACAGTTCAATTTCTCTATACTCTCTGGCATGTTATAAGTTACATTAGTCATCTTTGAAGGTTGAACAACAGTTTTGTAATACGGAAGATTGCAAACGTTTTCTTCGTCAAAGTTTAAATTACTTTCAATGACTGGATTATTGGATGTTAAGATAAAATACTTTTTCAAAATAGAAGCTGTATGTGTGTGATTTGAATGACTTTGGGAAAATGTAATTTTATTATTTTTAAATGGAGATATGAAAAACTCCTCTAATTGTTCTAAAGAGGGAAGCGTTCCCAAGATTGAAGCAGCATTACCCTTTTGGATTGCAATGCTTATCCTTTGATAAAGAAACATTGTAGCTCGGTTGTCATATGTTGATTCGAAAATCCTCTTACCTATGTCTTTCAGAAATTCAATTGCTTGCAATCCGAATACACGAAGTGTTTCAACTGCGACTGGGTAAAAAATGTAATTGTCTGATAAATTTTTATATTTTCGGATCTTTAAAGATTCCTCAGCAACAGCTGCTGCACCTGGTGTTAAAACGCCTGAATTTATATGCGATTTGACTAGAGTATTGGTACACGTAAAATCCCATACTACTGGTTTGCCGAATTTCCACGGAATCATAGTAATTCCATCGGGTCTCTTTCCGTCGTCGCGAAAAATGCTATTAGGTTTTAAGATAGTTGGAATGCCTGCGGTAACTAAAGCGCGTTTGATAATGTTGTTTACCATTTTATGTCTAGGTTGACGCCCTGCGCTGAAACGCCAACTTAATTCATGAGTTCCTTTTTCGTTAACTGGCGAACCGCATATACATGTGTGTGCGATGCATAATTGAGCTCCTAATCGTAATCCAACAGCTATTCTGAACGTCTCATTGTCTAATAGAGAACCTAACGAAGTTACTGGCAAGACCGATAACCAAGCTCCACTGTATTTCGTAGTTATTGCTTGAATGCGAGCCTTATCAGTTAATGTTAGAGCTGCTTCCAGCAAGTTATTGGAAACAATGTCGAGCATTGGTTATTTATTGTTTAGCTAATTTATTTACTGTTTCATTTTCTTGGATTTCAAAGTGGGCTGGAGACCAAATCCGTATTACTGCAGTTCTGGTTTCTTCTGTTGCTTTGTGTAGAACATCATGTATGTCGTTCGTTATTGGATCAGTTGTGTATCATTTTTCTAGAGATATAATATTGCTTAAAAAGTCTGTGCATATTGCATATTTGGTGTGTTGGGTTTGATATTGTCTTGCATGGCTTTTAAAATTGCTACTTTTCGGCTATATAGGTGTAGTGTTATTTGGATTTCTTTGTCTTGACTGAGTACAGCCGCAGCAGCATGTTTATAGCTTTTTGACTCATCTGTGTAGATAAATTCATGTCTCCTGTATTGTTCCTTTAGTTCTTTAAATCGTTGATGATACTGAGCTTTGCTTGTATGTTTTTTTGAATAATTTGATAGCGATTAATCTGTTGTTATTCCATGGTGGGAATATAGGTGAATATTGTGGAAGGATTTCAGGTAGGGATAGTTATAGTTGTTTCATAATGTTTTTTATGTGTATGGCTGTTGGAGTACTGGTATCTAATTTTGTATTATATGGTTTAATTTTGAAGATGTCATGGTTTGCTTTTATTTTCCGGTTTGATGCTAGTTTAACCATCTATTTTAGGTTCAATTTATTTCTTCTTATATCTAAAGGTGGTATATTTGCTATGCATTGTAGGCTATTGACTGGGCTTGTTCTATAGACACCTGCTGCTAATCTTTGAGCTGTATTTTGAATTGTGTCTAACTGATTTATATTCTAAGGTTTGGCAGTGCAGTATGTGATACAACTGTAGTCAAGTTTTTATCTGATGGTAATTGCGTATATCTTTAATACTTGTTTTGTGTGCGCTCCCCAATCTGTGTTTGATAGCATTTTAAAGATATTTATTTTTTTGCTGCAGTTCTTTTTTAATTCTGTTATGTGCTTTCTCCATGTTAACTTTTGATCAAACTAGTTGCCTAAAAATTTGATGTTATCTGTATATTCTATTGGGGATTTGTTTGTTAGAAGTTTTGGATCCATATGTTGTTTTCTTTTTTTGTAAAAATTTATTGCTTTTGTTTTTGTTGATGAGAATGTAAAACCTTTTTCTTTTGCCCATTTTTCTATGTATCATATGCCTTATGTAAGTCTAAGAATATTGCTACTAGATGTTGTTTAATTTCAAATGCTTTTTCTATTTCTATTTTTAGTTTAAGTGTTTGATTTGTTGTTGTTCTACCTGTCCTAAAACCTGCTTGGGTATTGCTTAATATGTCGCTATTTTCTATACATTACATTAGCCTTTCATTTTACATTTTTTACATTATTTTTGATAATACATTTGACAGTGCTATAGATCGATAGTTTGCTGGGTTTGTCTTATCTTTTGAAGGTTTTAATATTGGTATTGTAAAGACTAACAGGTGTTTATTATTTTCATTTTGTAGGTGTTTGATCATTTCTGGAATTATTTGGTCTGGCCTTGAACTTTTTAAATTTTTTTGTTGTGAAACACTGGTTTCTAGTTCGTCCATTGTGAAGGATTTGTTTAATGGGTTGTTTTGTCCTTCAATTTTAATAATTTGATTGCATTCTGTATTTGTTTTTATTGTGTTCAACTCCTTATTAGAATTTAGATTGCTTGATATTTTGGCAAATTTGTCTGCTATTTTCTCTGCTATTTCATGGGGGTCTAAAATAATTTTGGTGGGTCCTATGAATATTACATCGGTTGCATGTGGGATGTTATGTATACCCTTAATTGCTTTCATTTTGTTTCAAATTTAGTTATCAGGCATATCAAAAGTTATGGAGAAAACATAGTTTTCCCATGCTTTTTCTTGCTCTGTTTTACTGTACGTCTGCTGATAAGTTTTGTTCTTTTAAGTTGTATTTGGTTTTCTATATTTTTTCTCGATACCTGTATAGTGCTTTTTTATTGTTTCTATTGGATAACTTGAATGTTTGTTTGGCTGTTTTTATTATGTCTTGTTTATTTTTGGTGTTGTTAGTTAACAGTTCTTGGAATTGGAGCCACTTATTCTCTTCTATTCTCCATTTTGAGTATGATGTATGGGGTTTGAGGTTTGTATAACTTTCTTGTGTGTTAATAAGTATAGGAAAATGGTCACTACCATATAAATTGTGAATTAATTTCTATTCTAGATTTGGTGTAATTTTTGGGTTACAAATCATTAGGTCTATATTTGAAACTGTACCTGATTTTGAGCAAAAATGTGTGTGTTGCTGAGTTGTCATTTAGTATGATGATATTGTTTTCGTTTATTATTTTCTCTACCATTTTTCCTCTTTCGTCGGTTTGTTGAACCCCCATATTATATTGTGCCCGTTTGTGTCATCTAGTATAATGATTGGAAGGGGTAACTTGTTACGTTTATATTCGACATAAATTAAAATACACCTTTTTCCTGTTAATTCATTATCAATTCACATAGATTCTGTTTCTACATATCAATACTCCAACACCATCCTGTATATTTCACCTTCTTACAATAAGTCCGTTTATTATATTTTCATTGAAACTCATTTGCTGCGATTTGGAAAAGTTCTGTTTTAAACTAAATAGTCTGTACCCTGTTTTAGCTGTTCGCTGGCTTGCTACATATGCTTATAGCGTATAATTATTTCCTAAATGTTACGACTTAGAAACTCGTCGAAATACGGTATCGTACTATGCGATGAACCGTAGTTCGAGTTTCTAATGTAATGTGTGATAATGGAGGATTGGATTTTGAATTCTTATTGTTTAAAACAAATTCATTTTTATTAAATGCTGTTCTATGATGACAACGATTACTCGTCGTTACCGTTGTAATTTTTTTAAGTACTTGTATTTGAAAAAAAAAATGTACTTTTTTTTGTACAGGGTCTAATTTATGCACGTATTTTTTTTATATCGTCTTCCTGTAGATAGGACCGCCTTGTCACCCTGGCCCTAATTGATGAGGCGATTGCCGCCTTTTCTTTTTTATATGGCACGACTTACGTGGTCCTAGGCCCCGCTGCTCCGCTTCGACCCTAAGGAGGGTTAATAGGCCCAGCATCAGCGATACGTGGATAAATGTTGATCCACTATTCTTTATATGGGTTTTATGTAAGGGGTGTAACAACATATGGATACGGTTCCTTTTATTGCTAAATAAACTTTGCAGTGTATATCCTCATCCTTTACTGTGAGAATTTCAGGTAATGAGTTGTTGGTGGTGCTATAATCGCAAATTTTGTAAATTAAGAGCTTGCTGTTTCTTGCAAGCATATGTAATGAGGTTGTGTTTTTTTAATTAGTCTTTGGAATTCAGCTTTATGGGATTGAGGTCCATTGCAACTCCATTGGATGATGTTCATGTTATTGATTATTGACTGAGGAATCGGACATTTCTGACTCAATTTGTTGCTCTTCCATTGTTTTAGTTATTTTTGTTATTGTTGTTTTTACTTTTTTGTCATTAGTATTGTTTTGGATTTCAGCATAATTTGTATAAGTAGGTTTGCATCTTTGGTATAGTTTTTACTTAATTGTAGTATTTTTGTGTTCCGATAGTGTTTTCTAGAAAGTCCTAAAATTCGTCGAATGAGATAATGTCTTTGGCTGGTTCATTTCTATGATTTCTTTTATTGTTTTGTGTTTTGGGGATTCAATGTGATCCAAGCTTTTTTAGTCGTGGGATCCTTTTTTGTTGGTCCATTTGGTTTGTGATAAATTCGACAGTGCAAATTCTTGGCAGGTTTCTTCGTAACATCTTATTTTCGTTTAATATTAGGTCACGCAAATGACCCGTGGATTGGTCCTAGATTTACAGCCTGTAGCTTAGGCACTACCATTTTATTGTGTTGATTTTTGGAAAATAATGGGTATTGTCCCAAACTTAAGGGATGTTGGCTGGCATTATTCTATCGACTTTATTACACCAAAAGTTGATGCTATTCAAAATAATAGTACTTTGGCTGTTGGACAGCAAAATACCTTTGCGTCTAAACTAAAAGCAATGGGAACTGGTTTAGGATGATGTTCTATAACACAACACCATATTGGAGTTTTGCCTGGTATCCAACCCATTAAACAAAGGTATTACCTTGTTTCACCGATGAAACAAAAGATCATTGATGACAAATTAACTAAAATGTTAGCTGACCGAGTTATAGAGCCCTGCAAGGGTGCATGGTCATCACCTGTGTGTCTTATGAAAAAGAAGGATGACACATATCGGTTTTACATTGATTACAGGCGACTAAATGCTGTCACTGTAAAAGATGCATATTCTTTGCCATACATGAATGCGATTTTAGTCCAATTACGAGATGTTTGTTATCTGAGTATTATCGACATTCGTCCTGCCTACTGGCAGGTACCCTTAAGTGAAACCTCTAAAAATTTTACTGCCTTTACTGTTTTTGGGCGTGGGTTATATCGGTTCCCCCGAATGCCATTTGGTTTGACTAATGCTCCAGGAACCTGGCAGAGTTTAACTGATGACACTTTAGGTGCTGACTTGCAACCTTTTGTTTTCCAATATTTGGATGATGTAATCATCATTTCAAAAGATTTTGATGCTCACATAGATATTCTCGGTAAAGTACTTGATCGTTTGTCTAAGACTGGTCTTAGTCTTGGACTTGATAAATGTAAATTTTGTTTACTCAAACTTCGTTACCTCGGTTATTTAGTTGATCAATATGGTTTACGGCCTAACCTCAATAAAGTCAGTGCTATATTCAGTATACCATATCCCAAGTCTTTACCCGAACTATGACGTTTCCTCGATATCGCTTCGTGATATCGCCGATTCGTGAAAGATTTTTCCACCATCGTACAACCTCTTACCGACCTAAATATGAAAACTTCTCTCTGGAAGTGGCATGAAAAATGCGAATCTGCCTTTATAAGATCAAAGAGTTATTAGTACGCTCGCCTATACTCACCTGTCCTGACTTTTCCAAAAGCTTTACCCTACAAACAAACGCGTCTGCTAATGGCATTGGCGCCGTTCTATATCAAACAAGTGAAAACGGCGCACACGTACAAGTTATATGTTACCTGTTACGATCTCTCACCTAACAAGACAGAAAGTAGTATACGACTGAGTGGGAATGTATTGCAGTCATTGGGCTGTCGGAAAATTGCGACACTATTTAGAAGTTTCGCACTTCACCATAATAACCGATCTCCACTCCCTAATATGGTTGTACAACTTACATGACCCACAAGGACGTCTAACGAGATGTGCCTTGAGGTTGCAACCATATAACTTTACCGTTGTTCATCACAAGGTCAAAGATCATGTGGTACCTGATCTTTTATCCCAATCTGTGCCTGCCATAGAAGCTCTTCAATTAAAGGACAATGATTTTTCAACAACGACAAACGCTTGGTATCTAAAGATGCCACGTTCGATATCAAATGAACCTTTGAAATATTCTCAGTGACTTATCGAGTGTAACCAACTTTATAAATATACTAAACGCGATTTTCCTGATTTATCTGATGAGTTGGATTTGTGGAAATTGGCTATACCGAAAAACTAACAAAGTAAATTATTAATTGCTTGTCACGATGACCCAATGGCTGGGCACGTGGGAATTTTTAAAACTTACCATAAATTAAGACTCGCTATTACTGGCCACAAATCAAATATGGTATAACCCGTTATGTGAACCGTTGCAAAACTTGTCAGCAACAGAAACCTGAACAAAAACTCATTGCCAGTTTGATGGGTGACAGTTGCTACCAGAAAAACCTTAGGAAGCTATTAGTCCCGATTTTATGGGTGCTTTTGTAAGATCGATCCAAAGTTACACGCAGTTACTGGTGGTTACTGACAATTACAGTAAATATATTGTATTTTTTCCAGTTGGCTCTGGTACTGCCAAAAGGTTATGTAAACATGTTGAAGGCGGAATCTTCCTTGTATATGGTGTTCCCCAATGTATAATCTGTGGCAACAGTGGCCAATTGAAGAGCAGAGAATTTCGTGATCTTTGTGCAAAATACCAAACTAAAATGCTGTTTACCCCTCTTTATTACCCTCAAGCTGATACCACAGAGAGAACTAACAGAGTTCTTAAAACCCTGCTTGCCCCCTATATCAAAGATTCTTACCAATCGTGGAACACGAATTTAGTGGCTGTAGGCTGCGCATTACGAACTTCTGTGAATGAAGTCATGGGTTATACCCTATTCTTTATCAATTTTGGTAGAGAACATGTTTTAAATGGAACCGATTGTAATCTAACTGTTGAAAATGCTGAAGATAATCTCAAGGCAACTGTAGAGAAACGTAAAAGCAGTTTCTCTAAACTTTTTGCCAAAGTACAACAACGCCTTTGCTTAGTCATATGTACAATCTGTGTAGGCATGGAGTGTCCTATACTCCTGGCCAACTCGTTTTGTGGCATAACAAAGTTCTTAGCAATGCTTCGAAATTTTTCTCTGCCAAACTGGCTCCCAAATTTTTCGGATTCTATAAAGTAAGAAAAAAGTGGGCGCCAACACCTATGAACTGCAATCTGATGACGGATGAAATATGGGTACCTGGCACGCTCAAGATTGAATTTAGCTAATGTGGATGGTAATGGTTGAAATTAGTAGTAATGCATTTTGTTTTTTTGTTGAACTGATTTCTTTACGAGTTAGTTGTCACTGCTCTTTCAAAGAAAGTTCACCTCCTCTCGATCAGAGAGGGGGGTGTATCATTCTATTTTCATTTATTATTAGGTTATGCAAATGACCCGTGGATTGGTCTTAGATTTATGGCCTGTAGCTTAAACACTACCATCTTATTTTATTTGTATGTCAAAATGACTATTGCTGTTGATTGTGAATTATGATCGTGTTTATATTTCATTGGTTTTTGTTATAAATTTATCAACATGTGGTCATGAAGCATTGTGATAACCAGCTGCCTGTTGGTGGTTGTGCTCTCAACTTGGAAGGCGTTGGATCACGCTGTTGCTTTCTTTTTGCAGTTTGCAGATTCGAATGGAGTCAAACTTATTGTGAGAGGCTACCTATTTGAGTATGCTTAATCGGAGCCCTCTATCATTTATTACGGAGTTTTAATCTTCCAAGAGACAGGAGTACATTTTGTCTTTGTGATTTTGAACCTGATCTTTGTCAGTGTTCACATTCGAAATTTGGTCAGCCCACCTATGTGGTATGTACATTTATACATCGTGTTTTATGGTGTTGCTTATTCATAATTTTTAGGTAACTAGAATCATAACTAGAACAAGCACTACTGCTGAAACTACCACTAGCATTAGCAATAGTACGAGCTTAAGACCTTGTGTCGGAATTGGAACATGCACCATTCCTAGGATCGCGCCTAGAAGAACTAGCCGGAGAACCAACACTTTGTATCTGAAGGTTATAGCCGTCTAGGACCAACTACTTCAGGTCATATGCTTAACTATCATTTCTATATGTGTTGAAGTAAACGTAACTTTTAAATTCTTTCAAATTATTTGTCTGGTATAGTTTGAATTTACAGAGCACCTTCTCTGCATAATTTTGAACTTATGTTACTAGTGTTGCAACCCACCTTGCTGCTTTGTGCAAGGGTGGCCTGCTTAAATACAATTACGTTAAAATCTCTTGAGATATGCCTGCCATAGAATAGTATGGCAATTCGTGTAATTTACTGTGGTTCTTATGTGTGCTTGCACTATTTCTTTCCCAGAATATTACCCGCAAGTGTTATTGATTTATTAGAGTTATTTGTATAAAGTTACAGCCTGACTATTATGCTTTCATGAGAAATTAAACACCCACATGCTATAAAAGACTGAATTGGTATTGATTTAATTTGTGTTATTAATAAAGTTTCTGATTAGGTCTTTTATTTGTTATTGTCTCATTTAGGTTTGCCGGTTGTTGAGGTTGTTTTGTTTCACTTTGTATATTGTGTTACTCGCAATTTGAGGTTGAATGGCCTGTTTGTCTACATGTGTAGCAGTATGTTTCTGTAGATAAAAATAATCTGTAGATGATTTCTTCAAATAATGCTATTATTAATTCTGGGATGTTTAAATTTGTTGTTTGTTTAACATACTAAAGTTTAGGATGTGTTTAAATCTTGTTTCTGATAATATAGCTTTTATAAATGACATCTTGTCTGTTAAAGTTACATTTAGCTTTTTAAGGAGTATCATTATGACCAGTGGTTGAATATTTTTCATGCACCTTTGTAGCCCATTATGTACATCACTCATGTTTACAGCTCCGTCAAATATAGTTCTTTGTAGTTTTCTTATATCTATTTTATTGACTTTAAAATTTCTAGCTTGTTCTTCCTTTTCCTTGCTGGTTTGGCCTATAGTTTCTTCAAATCTGACAAAACTTTTGTGTATGTTAAGGTTTTTTTGGAATAACTCACTCATATCTTATGGTAACGTATTGGCGCACGTGACTAATGTCAATACTACATTGAATCTGTTATGTAACTAAAAAATAGTTCTTTTTGAATATGCTAAATGAAATTATTTCTGCTAAATTTGCAATAATTTAGTTTTTGTTTTGGGACTCGAATTGTTTATGGAACCTTCAGACTTATGTAACAATTCGGCAAGAATAAGATCATATTTACAGAGTAGTGTAATAACGATCATAAATTGCACTTTACGTTCGCTTTTATCATCTTCTCTACGACCTCTTAATGGAATATCATCCTCTCCAATAAGATTCCTCTTAGCTAATATACCTTTCAGATTCCTCATTCACGGTTTCATGTTTCCAGAAGAATTTAAAAGATATACATTCATTTCTATGAGATTAAGAGTCTTTCAATACCTTGTCCGGTATGTTTCCAATCACAAAACACCCACCTTCGTCGACACAACCATTCTTGGTGTTTAAAGTTTTTGTCACCAAAAAAACCAGCATTGTTGACAGTAACATTTGTGAAAAGTTACAGAATAATGTAGCCAAGGTTTTGGAATTTTCAGTCCCGCCATTGTAATTTTAAAATATGATTTTTTAAAAAATCGCCCACTATCATTTCTCTGAAACAGACTGTCCGGGTGATATGTTCTGTGCTTCAAAGTAAAATGTTTTCTACGGTACTAACTGAAGGCCTTTTCTGATAATTGATAAACTCAGGCGGTATTATTTGGTGATATTTTGTAAATTGATCATTTCAAGTTTGTCTACAGAGCTAACATTGTCTTAGTGGTTACCAATGTTTGATTAATAAATAAGAAAAGATGATTATTTATTTACCGTGCCTTTCTGCTTCTGTCTTAGGTTGTTCCGTGATATATTCCACCTGCGGTACCATACCCTCTTCTATAGTTTTCTGGGACACGAAAGTTAAATTTAAAACATCATTAGAACATGAAGGAATCTCAGCTTTTAGCGAGCTCATATCTGTCTACCAGTAACAAAGGGTAATTGACACGTATCGCAATACAAAACAGTAGTTCTCGAAAGGTTTAAAGAAGCTCATTCTAGATATTTTCTTGATTTAACTAGAATAAAGAATTATTGTATATAAGCATGAAATCTGTTGAGGTAGTTGAGTTATTTATTTGAACTCGATCCAAATAAATGTTTGATGTACATAAATTAATGTAAAGATAAATTTCCTTGTGTGATATAAGTATGTTAGATAAATCAATAGTGTATGGTTCGTCATATTTAGAAGATTAAATTAGTGCCCACAGTAATAGTGATTAAGCTAGTATTAATGTAAATAAGACTTTAAATATTTGTAATTGCGGAGAATAATTTTGAGACCTAATTTATTAGAATTAAATTCATAAACGATAATTTAAAAATTCGTTACAATGTAATCATGTAATATCGAAATTATAAAAGGTAACTTAACTAAATTGAGATGTTCCAATTGGTTGAAAATAACATGAAAGAAATAATAATCATACGTTATCGACATAAGGAACTTAAATAAATTGGACCGCCTGATTGGTTGAAAATCATACGAAAGAAATAACTTATATACTAGATGTCGATGTGTTCATTTCAAAACTCAACATATGTAATTAACTAAACACATATATTTATTTACTATGGTTTTGGCAACTATTTCGATTATAAAATATTACCCTAATTTTAAGTGATAGTCTTCAAACAATTTTTTATTAAAAGCTCAGAAAAGCAACAGTACTGTAACGTATTTTTTTCTTGTTAGTTACACATTCTTTATAAATCTAATATCATGTTTCGATAATATAAAAACATAGTTTATAATTGTCTGATCACAAAAAATAGTTATTAAGTGTATAATGGATTATGCGCTCCTTCCCCTTTCGATATCTAAGTTACAACACAAATCGTTTGTCTGTCATTTCGACTTCACTTTTCCATTAGCGCTTGAAGAAGTAAGCTGCTTTCCGGAACATAGAAAAGTCAACATGGTCAGGCACATGGCCTGGTGCAGAGTTCTTAAGAGAGGTTGATATACCTTCGTGTCATAATGTGGTTCCTAACAACTTTTGGTGAAGATTATTTTTATTTTGTATTTCACCATCGGTTGATTCCTGCAGAGGCGAAGAACATTGAAGGAATCCATCATTAAAACAGTTAGTATAAATAATTTGATAAAATTTATTAATTCGTTTTCCGTAGTGCAATACCACAGATATAAAGCTTTATTTTAAAATTTAGAACACATGAAAATTATTAGTCATATGTAACGGAGATTTTATTTGGTTGGATAATATTTTATTCTGAAGGTCTTTAAAAATTCCAGCGTAAAATTCAGCATAATGGTATGGTTATTCATATTGCGTGCATCGCAGATGTGCTTAGATTTGTCGACATCTGACGTTGTTTGGTTCTGGTGAGAACGTTCAAGTTTTTTTGATTGAACTGTACTTCAAGCACGTGAGTGATATTTAACCTTTGATTTAATTTGTATTTATTCAAATGTTTTACGTATGATCAAAGATTGATATTCTACTTTGATTTAGTTATTTTGAAATTCATTTTGTAAGAAACATCCCGTTTTATTCTCGTAACTTTACAAAGTTTTAAAGATGGCTCCATAGTTGCCTATTATATTTGTTCCACAAGCGCACAGTTTTAGCTTCACTAAAAAAAAAAATTGTTATTGACATTTGATGTCCAGAATATCTAGTTAATCAATATAATTACCACATGCTATTCTATGTTACATTAATAATATGTTTGATTATTTTGAGGTCCTGCAAATTAATTTTAAGACATATTTTGACATATTTTGTAGGTAGTTGTTTGGTTGATGGGAAATATTTTTGAAGAGAAAACACGTTACTATTTGTTGGTTTATCTCCCGTATACATACAAGTTGGGCAACAGAAAGGAGGATTCTATTCAGCGTCCTGAAAAGTCACGATGTCTTTTAACAGGTATTGCTTAATGTCGACTCTATAAAGTCCAAAATTAGTCCAAGTTTTGTAACCAGTAAAATTGTTTTATAGAAGTATCTAGTCCATTGACAGTTGTAAGTATGCACTTTCAGAACTGCTATGACAGTACCAGAAGCAGGCGAAAAATGTACGTACGATAAGGCACATACTGCAGGTAAGCGAATAGTCCACTCAAAAAGCAGTCTCTCCTCTTTGGCAAACAAAGTGACTTCAGGTGGTAATTCTCTGTTCTTCTGCCGATGCTTTATATGAAACTTGGTTAATTCTTTTTATGGTTGATAACCACGCCAGTGCTCTAGTTCTTTCTTAGGCGTGGTTATGGCACGATAAATTACAGATTGCTGTTCTACAAAATACTATCAAATATTAGTGTTCAAAGTGATTACCCGATTGTTTTCAAATTACAATTAAAATAAACATTAAGCTCGCGTGGTAGCAATTTACTTACTTTAATTTAAGATTTAGGAAATGCTAGCATCAACAAATTGTTTTCTAATTTTAAGCTAGAATAATTTTAACACTTGGTTATCCTTAAAACTTATTTTCAGTTTAAGGTTACGTTATTACTTTTAGGAAATGCATTTTGCTAAGTAGCAGGTATATATATTATGTCTAATTTTCTTCAGGTATTTATTTAGGGCTGAGAACATTATGTAAGTATTCTTGTACCTGTTATTTATACTTTAACATTTTATGTGGCTGTCAAATAATCCCTAATTGATATTTGTTTAAATTTTTATATATTTTTGAGTAATGTTATGTTATATGCGAGTAGACGTTTTCGTTTATATCATGCTTTAAGAAGACGTTACATAAATGTTCGTTTTGGCTTTTGGTAAATATTTCTTTTGATATCATGTTTGTTAACTAAAGGGTTGTAATAAATCTATTTCCTGAAGTTTCCTATTTTTCTTTCTGTGTGACCCACTCCACTCTACGACGTTTATAGCTAGCGCGGTATTTGTTCTTTGGATTCCCCTTGTTGTGTTGCAGTATTCGATGCGGGCGATTTTCTTTGCATACTTTACTTTTCATTTTTGTCTGTACGGAATACCGTAACATATTGATACCAATACCTTTCGTGTCAGCTAAATTGATGCGAACAATTTGTTACAACGATTGATATAGATACCATGTTAAATTCGTATATTTGACATTGAACATGGTTTCAGGGTATAATCAATACGTTATTTGCAATTTTGACAAACCCTAACGTTAGACGAACCTTAGCACCCCTAAGGCCATAAGGCCTGTCCTCTCTCTGCCCCGCACCCTCCAGCATTTATTCCATTGCTTCAGATAACTCGTTTTCAAAAAATTCTTTTAATATTTTCTGTCATTTGTTTAATCTTAAGAAATACGAGCGCAGATGCTCAGACATTTTGATTACCCGTTATGTTCCACAGCAGGTGTTAACAAAAATCACATAATTGTAAAGTATTTCGACA
Source organism: Platerodrilus igneus (assembly GCA_036346225.1). Taxonomy (NCBI): domain Eukaryota; kingdom Metazoa; phylum Arthropoda; class Insecta; order Coleoptera; family Lycidae; genus Platerodrilus; species Platerodrilus igneus. The sequence continues at coordinate 507,635 of JARFIW010001430.1, read as the reverse complement.
CTTTGTCTTCTGTTTCCACTTTCTCGCAAATATCTTTAAGATTGGCAACTCTCACTGTGTGCCGGTGAAAGTATAGATAAATTTGAGAGACTATGGATTCAATGTTATATTCGTTTGACTAAGAGGCAGTATCAATTGCTACTCATAAAGTATGTGTGCTGCAATCAATGCCAACAATATTCATATTTAATAATTGCATGAATTTATTATGGACATTATTTTTAGTTTTCTTTTTGAACCTTCCAAAATTAGGTTAACGTATCTGCGGATAGTGCGATTATTTTTTCGTTCGAATTATGGTCAGTTATTATTTTACTTTAAGAATGTGCTCTGAAAAAATTAGAAGAAAATATTTAAAAAGCCGAACAATCAATACACTTTTAGGGTTAGATTTAAAAAAAATTTTACCCCCTTATTAAATAGGAGATCAGAACAAAAATAAAATAATGTTATAAACAAGTAAATAATAAAGACATGAAACAAAAACCATTAGTTACATATAATAAAATGAAAATTTATTTTAATCATTATCTTTAATTATATTAATAACCTTTTTGTATAAAGAATCGAATACATTATATAAATAATTGTAATAATGTTGTCCAATAAACTTCTTGTTTGATTTTTGTTACCAATTTATTTATCTAAATTTTAATTTCAACACTTGCCTAGTACATTTGTATAGTTATCTTTTATTTTTTTATTATTAGATTTAAATGCTAGTCAAAATATTTTAATTTTATGATAACCTTAAAGATTTATCAGGTTGCACCTACTAATCAACGTCTTTATTCTATACCCTTATGCGAACAAAACATTTGCAACACCTAATTTACAATTGCCTATTTTCAATTAGAGTTAGTAGATAGACAAAAATGTAGCCAATACCAATAAAGCCATCAATGCAAGAAAAAGTAGTTGATTGTTAAAAACGGAAACATTTTACTGAGCTGCCCTGGCTTATTGTTCACTATTATTAAAATTACTTGTAAACAGCATGCATTGGGATTCCCCCGTATGTGCCAGTTTTGTTCACATGACCCTTGACCGAAAAATAAAACAGGATTCGCAAAGCGTATATCTACAACAGTAATTCAAATCACAGTCGATACCATGCGTATATTTATCAGCATATTTATCGTAATCGCATAAGATAAACATGCCCTTGCTTCACAATAGGTTTACCAAAGAAGGACATTTAATACAACAGTTCCTCACACAGCACTGTTTATTTCCATGTGTGTGTGTGTGTGTGTGTGTGTGAGTGTGTGTGTGTGTGAGTGTGTGTGTGAGTGAGTGTGTGCGTGCGTGCGTGCGCGCGTGCGTGCGTGCGTGCGTGCGTGCGTGCGTGAGTGCGTGCGTGCGTGTGTGCGTGTGCGTGTGTGTGTGCGTGAGTGCGTGAGTGCGTGAGTGCGTGCGTGCGTGCGTGTGTGTGTGTGTGTGTGTGTGTGTGTGTGTGGGTGGGTGCGTGCGTGCGTGCGTGCGCGTGCGTGCGTGCGTGCGTGCGCGCGCGCGTGCGTGCGTGCGTGCGTGCGCGTGTGTGTGTGATAATCTTTATGGTCAAGTTGTAGTTGTGTTCTATAGAACAAATCAAAAATGAAAACTTTTGTTAAAATTACCCTTGTCAGGAAAGAATAATGATAGTGGTTAGGTTAAAATTATTGAGTAGTTTATAGTCAATCCAAATGAAGTGCTTGAAAAAATTGTTTACTCCGTGAGCAGATCCACCAATTGCAACGTTAGCATATATTTCAATAGATTTATTTTCTAGTTTTTTTGAAGTTGGAGCATTTCATAAATTTCCTCGTTTATATATTTCTTGCAGATAAACTGAGTTCGCGATTTAATAACTACGACTTCTTATTCTTTAAAAGCGAGAATGAGAAAATTGGTGCAGTCAGTCTGTCTATCTCTTTGTCTGTCTTTGGCAAATCTTTCGAGATATCTGTACAATTTGTTAAATGTTGTAAAACCGGTAAAGAGCTATTGTGTTGATCAATTATAATTACTTTCAGGGTTGAGAGTCCCATTCGTGCTGTCTGAGTTTAATTGTTTTTCTCTGCAGACATCAGCATTAAAGATTTTTTACTGACTACAATAATAATACAGACACAATCTTTTCTATTGTTTTTTATTATTATCAAACCATTCTTTTAATAACAAAGTATTTTGTTTTGCAATAGATAGGTTTCCATCTATTTCTTATTCTTTTCTAGACCCTTCACACATACTTCTTCACCGGGTCGGATAATTTGCTTCGGCTGACATTGTAAAATTATATTAAAATAAATAATACAGACACAATCTTTCTATTGTTTTTTATTATTATCAAGACATTCTTTTAATAACAAGGTATTTTGTTTTGCACATTGCAGATTATTATTGCTGTGTCTACAACAATGGATGTTATATTTTAAACGGTTGTTTATTTTTAACTCCGATAGCTTAGGACAACCTAGTGCAAGCATATCAGTTACAACGTTTTGCATTAGATAGGTTTCAATCAATTTCTTCTTTTCTAGACCCTTCACAAATACTTCTTCACCGGGTAGAATAATTTGCTTCAAATAAAGCGCTATATATGATAACACCATTCCAGCCGTTGAAGATTCATCACAAGAAAGACCATGAATATTCTTTGTCGCCCAGTCGTTATGTTTTATATGATCTTGGCTCAAACAACTGGACTGCATTGGCAGTTTAAAAATTTGATGCCAAACAACACCTTTCAACAAGTCCAAAACCGCAATTTCTTTACACACAAACTCGTTTTTCTTGTATTTAAATCCCTGAATATCAATTATATACATGTTTGTATGTAAATATATGCAGTAAACTTCGACTAATTAAATTAATATTAGGAGCAATTTCCTTATATAGCAGATTACCACCATCTGCGTACTTTGCCAACCTACTTTTCAACCTATCACAATTGTGAACACATTTTGAATTGAAACCGGCCCATGTGTATTTGCAGCCTCTAAACATAAATAAAAAACATAAATCAGAATCCACTTTAATTAAACACAATTGACTTGAATGCGAAATTTTGCATCTGTCATACTTTATAACTTCTAGCTAGAAAACCAAATTCAAAACATCTACACACATTTTTTCTGCACTTACATTTTTCAACATACATATGTTTTGAAGTATGTATGTTCCATTGAAAGTAATATAAAGCCGATCCTAATTCAAAACGTGCCCACAAGTATTTTACATTTGAAAGTATATAAGAATTCAGGTTTTCACATTTTACATTAAAAGTATATAACGCCGATCCTAATTCAAAACGGTGCACGTGTAACTTCTCGCTAGAAAACCGAATTCAAAACAGCTACACATTTTTCTCTGCACTTACATTTTTCAACATACATGTGTTTTGAAGTATGTATGTTCCATTGAAAGTAATATAAAGCCGATCCTAATTCAAAACGTGCCCACAAGTATTTTACATTGAAAGTATATAAGAATTCATGTTTTCACAACTATTTTACATTGAAATGTTTTCACAACTATTTTACATTGAAATTATATAGGGCCGATCGTAATTCAAAACGGTGCACGTGTATTTTACATATGGAAAATACGTCTGTCACGTTTTGAATTAGGACCGGCCCTACCTATCTACTGTTACTTATTTTTCCAAATGGGCGCCAGTGAACAAAAATCTTCCGACATAGCTATGGGTCTATTCCTGGGTAGAGCAATAAAAAGTGGGGGGAGGGGAGAGTAAGTCGAATTTTGTTTGCAAACCAAAGCTAAACTAAGCTAAATAGGCGCCACCAAGTCCTGAGATAATCACGATAATAGCAGAGCACAATTCTAAGGGCGGACGTGGACACCCAAAGATAAAACGATCGCCTTCGTTAACAAAAACCTGTCTTATAAAAATAAGACGCAGCTCCTGTAAGAAATTGCAAAGATTAAATAAATAAAAATGTAGAACACCATTTGTGTCCTATAAAGGTATCAAAAATAAAAAATGTATATCCAATATGATATTGGCACCAAATTATTACTCAAAAATTCTACCTTTGTGTTATCAGATTTGATCGCACTTGACCAAAATAAAAGCGTCAAAGTTTAACTAATTGTTTACTAAAAAGCTCTCTTTTTTAAATTTCAAAACTTTTTAACAAGTAAAAAAATTTCATCATTAACATCTATAACAAAGTCAAGGTTTTGGCTTTTTAAAACAAACAACTGCTCTTCAAACATAAACTTGATTTAAACATTTGATTAAAAATAATTTGTAGACACAATACACTAAATTAACGTTTCCTACCTGGGCAGATCTTTTCAGGTAGATTACAGTTTCTAAATTCTTACGCAGCGTGTATTTAAATTTTCATATTTAGAATTTATAATTTATATGTAGATAAAAGCTAATCACAAAAATAGGAATATTTAGTTTAAATTCTATGTCAGCTGCACGAAGCATCTGCTTTCATGACAACATCTGTCAACTGTGCAACACAAAAAAATATGACGTCAAAAACATACCTTGAAATTATCTAAGGTTCAAAGAGAACAAAGCTTGTAATTATATAAACCTAACTTGACAAAATTTCGTTCTACGGCTTGTAAAACCAGTTCAACAATAATTGAGAAAACATAATAGCAACTTTTCGTGCTTTATATGATAGTCTGTTTATCAAATTTTTACGACATTCAAAACACATGCAAGAAATTTCTTATATCTAATAACAAACCGAACTGCCTCTGTTGCTCCAAGACAAATCTGGATGGAAATTCATAATCTCCAACCAATGTTACTAGCCATTTCTAATTTGGGACGACTGCAATCAAAACCAACATCTATCACTCTTCGTTGACAAACTCTGAAACAAATTTCTTTCTTCTAATTAGTTAGTTAGGCTAGCCTCACGCATGGGCGCCTGTGTTACGTTTTTCTTTTTATTATATATATATCTGACTCTAGATGTTGGGTGTCAGCAAAACGAAGTCTTCCAACGTAACTAGGGGTCTATTCCTTGGGTAGAGCTATGAGAAATGGGGGGGTAAGTCGAAATCTGTTGGTAGGTCATACTCAAACTAAAACAAATAGACGCCACCAAGTCCGGATTGATTCACGTTAATGGCATAGCATATTTCTAAGGGCGGACGTGGAGACCCAAAAAAAGAAAGATCGCCTTCGATGACAAAAACCTGTCTTAACAGAATAAGACGCTGTTCCTGTAAGAAATTATAATAATTAGATTAATAGAAAATTGGAACACTGTTTGTGTCCTGCAAACATACCTAAAGAAATATTAAAAAGATATGTTCTATATAAGGTTGGCATCAAAATTCAACTCTTAAAGATATTAATTTCCTGTGGTTAGATTTGATCACATTTGATCAAAATAAAAAACTTTAAGCTTGGACTAATAATTTACTAAAAAGAATCTCTTTTTTTTTAAATAAAATGCAATGCAACAAAATTGAATAAATAATTGAATTACTTTGTAAATTTTAAAGTAAGGTTTATCAACCTTATTCATGATCAAATATATTACAGCAAGGTGTAAACTTATTACACAAAGATACTCTAACCCGTTCAGATCTGTTCAGGTCGATTACATTACAAAAGTTACTACACAAATTTTCCTCTTTAAGATAAAAGTACTAGTTTTAATTTCTAATGAAAATGATCACAAAAATATTCTTGTTTTCAAAAGTGGTACTAACTCAGTGCTAAGCATTTGCTTTCAAGGATACGTGTGTCAGCAGCATACTCCAGACAAACAAGTGACGTCAGTAACACCTGTTGTTGTAACTAACAATTTATACTGAAGCAACGTGTTGTTTCTTACAAAATCAAATGAGTGAATTTTAAGTTTGACACTGGGAAATCCAGCTTAGCAATAGTTGAAACAAATATCATATTCGTACTTCTACACATCGGAACAAAATAGCGTGTTTCTAAAGTGAAACACAAAAGAATTTCTTAGATCTACTACGAACCAAACAAAACTGCATTCCTAGCCTTGATTAGGTACTTGTTCTACCATGCGAAATTTACTGCATATCTTCTACCAAAGTAGCATCTTTACTCTGTGTAACAAGCGATCCTCTTTAAATTAGATCAACTTTCCATCTTCCAAGTACACCGTACACGTCGTAAAATAAAGTTGTTTTCTTAAAGTCGATTAAAGTTTTCAACTCTCTAAGTGCATAGTTGATTGTAGTAATATTTCTCGTCGCGCGCTATTCAGAAAATGTGTCCTCACTCATTAAAATTGATACGCAGATTACTGGCCATCGTTCTTTCATACATGTTGTTACTTCTTCCACGTATGGCCGAGTGATTCTCATACTCGCTCGGACGATCGGAGGATCCAAGGGGGAGGTTGTCACACCTAAACGCGCCTGCGACTGGCTGTGGAATCCACCGACATCCAACCACAAATAGACTAACAAATCAAGATGCTGTTTTAATGTATTATTTTACTTGTTAAATGTATTACAACATTATTCAATAAAAGTGTTTTATTATTTTCGCACTTTTAATGAAGGGATTTATCAACCAAAAATAAAATTGTTACACTACCCCTTTCCTAAAAGAAAAAAAAATTTCAACAAAGAATAAACTTTAAGTATAACAAATACAAAAATTTTTTTTTTTTTAAATATACTAGCCTCTTCTACATTCCTAATTATCAATACAAATTCTTATGAATTTATTAAAACGAGGGGGACAAATATTTACAAATTTGAGTGTGTCGGTAACTACGTGTACCTAACGTCCATAGGGAGACAAAATCGGGGAGTCACAATCGGTGTAGGTCAAAATTGGGAGGGGTAAAATTAGAAAGTCAAACACTCCACGGGACAAAAAAAATTAATCAAAATCCAAATTCAAAGTAACCCTTTAACTAGAGGTTCTTACTCCTACCAAGGCTAGTATTTACTAACTATAACCAAACATTTTACAAATCATCTTAATTTCCACAAATAAAAACTCCACTTCCTCGAGCTCAAGCAGCTCTATCTACAAAAATAATGCTACAACATCAAAATAGCATAACTATTCAAAATATTATCACTGTAAAGTAACAATCAAAAGGAAGACCCTACTAATAGGTCTAAGTTCAAAATATTATTATCACAAGGTGATAATCAAAACAAAGGTAACCTACTCATAAGGTTACTTACAAAATTCGAATACAAAATATCATTATCACAAGGTGATAATCAAAACAAAGGTAACCTTACCAAAAGGTTACTTACAAAATTTGACTACAAAATATCATTATCACAAAGTGATAATCAAAACAAAGGTAACCTAACCAAAAGGTTACTTACAAAATTCAAATTCAAAATTGAACCAGTTAGGATTGTACTCTCCTACACCCTACTGATTATCCTATCACTAATTTTAAACCAACACATCTTATTAGTGATGGAGCAAACGGTGAGGTTTACCATGCAAACATTTGACCTTATCAGACAAAAAAAATTTTGAACGGTCAAAAACAAGGGAAAGAATAAATCAATATTCTCTCTACCTAAATGTGTAGAAATCAGGACTAGCAACTTAAATAGCCCACTTACTTCTACATCGTAAAGATATCTTTCAAAGACATCTTCTAACCACATCTTCGAATAACGCGCGACCAAAATAACCAGTATGCACACTAATGCACATCTCAAAACTACTACAAAAATCCTTAACCACTTGCTTCAATTATCAAACAAAATCTTCAAAATTAGTGAAACGACACTAAATCAAAAATCGGAACAAAACAAAGCAAGCAACTACTGTTTTGCTTAACATCAAAGAGATGACTAGACTGGAACTAATCGTCAGGATCATCATTCTCATTTGGATACGATGCTTCAACGGGTTTCAAGTCCTTTACGTGCCATTTTCCAGCTCTTGTTCCATCCTCATTCTCTAATTCATACACTAAATTGGAATGTTTTTTTCGAACTTTACTCAAAACGAACTTTGGAGCTAACTTAGCGGAGAATTTATCACCAGCACTCGAGAGTACCTTATTAGTTCTCCAAACACTTTCTCCGACTTGGAATGAAATGTCTCTTCTTCTAAGATTGTAGCGTTTACTCGAACGTTGATAAGCTACATGCAAATTTTCACGGACATTTCCAAAAATATTAAACAAAAGTTGACGATCCAAAACATAAGAAGGTCTACTACTTGAAACAACATCAACATCCTCACCAGGTTTAAAATTATCACTATAAGCTTTTCCACTTAAGGGTACCTGACGACCAAAGACTAAAAAATTTGGAGAATAGTTGGTGGATTCGTGTTTTGCTGAATTGATTGCGTACTGAATTTTTGATATCTTCATATCCCACGTATCATGTTCTTCTACGTACGAACGAATTGCAGTACCAACTGTCTTATTAATTCTTTCCACAAAATTGCATTGAGGAGCATAAACAGCATTGTACCAAATCTTTTAGATTTCGTACCTTGCACACAAAGCTTTAAAAACACGTCCAATCAACTGTAGACCATTATCACAAATAACAAATTGTGGTACTCCGTAGACAAGAAATACCTTTTCCTCTAAAAACTTCTCAATCAAATGTGCCGTGGCACTACGCAAAGGTTGTAAAATCGAATACTTCGAGAACCAGTCACAAACAACTAAAAGTCATTTACCTGCTTTTGAATCATCAATAAAAACTAATCACGACGATAGCTAACAAAAAAATCAGTGTTCAGGTACACTCTCACCCTACTACCAACCGAACTGTCGAAACAACTACAATGCTTCACAACGCCTAAATTTGCTAGAGTGACAAACCCTCTACGAGTCTCACCTAGACTAACAATACCAAAATTACATCAACTCAAAACAAAATATGATGCAAAAATTCTAGAGCGCCTAACTCACCTCGAGTCTCGTCTAGACTTATGTAATGCCGAGCGACCAACTCTTCCTGAGTCTCGTCTGGACTGACATACTGCTGAGCGACCAACCACGACGACAAGTTCCGCCTAGACTAAATTGCGTTGCAATGCCGATCTAAATAAAAATCTGCTAACAAAATCAAAAACGTGCTTATGCACAAAGAGCAATTCTCAAATGATACGACGACAGCTCACTCCAATGTACCCTCAAAATAGAATCTCTAGCCTTATCATCAAATTCGGACAAAAATGTTCTTTATTGACTCAAGCAAATCAAACTCCAGGCTTATCAGCTTCTTTAACTAACAATCTTCCTAAAATTTTCCTTTTCTCCAAAACTGGTCTCTCACTCACTACTCCTCTAATTTTCAGTTCATACTCCAGTTCTTCTTTCAGTAGACAAACAATTTGGAATTTTTCCGACATGATTACACAAGCCTAATGAAATCAAACCGATAAATCTAAATGATTTGAACCTTATAAAAATTGTCAAAACAAATTCGGGCAACTAAAGGTAAAAGTCAAAAGGTGTATTTGGTAAAGTAATTTTTGCCAACACAATATCAAAAAAGTTATATTGGGTCAAAACAGAATGAAAGTTAAAAATAAAGTTGACTAAGTTAATTAATTGACTGAATGGGGGTTAACGTTTCAACCAATCTTTTAAACAACCAAACCTTAATATCAAATAAACGTTGAGCAAACAAATTTCGAGGCAAAACAATTTTTGAACAAACAGATTTCGAAGCAAAACTAATTTTTGAACAAATAAATTTCGAAGTAAAAATAATTTTTGAACAAACAAATTTCGAAGTAAAATTAATTTTGAACAAACAAATTTCGAGCCCCAAACGTTGCCGGCGCCAGTGAAACAAGGAAGAACGCCCCACGTTGGGCGCCAGTGAAACAAATTTCTTTCTTCTAATTAGTTAGTTAGGCTAGCCTCACGCATGGGCGCCTGTGTTACGTTTTTCTTTTTATTATATATATCTGACTCTAGATGTTGGGTGTCAGCAAAACGAAGTCTTCCGACGTAACTAGGGGTCTATTCCTTGGGTAGAGCTATGAGAAATGGGGGAGTAAGTCGAAATCTGTTGGTAGGTCATACTCAAACTAAAACAAATAGGCGCCACCAAGTCCGGATTGATTCACGTTAATGGCATGGCATATTTCTAAGGGCGGACGTGGAGACCCAAAGAAAGAAAGATCGCCTTCGATGACAAAAACCTGTCTTAACAGAATAAAACGCTGTTCCTGTAAGAAATTATAATAATTAGATTAATAGAAAATTGGAACACTGTTTGTGTCCCGCAAACATACCTAAAGAAATATTAAAAAGATATTTTCTATATAAGGTTGGCATCAAAATTCAACTCTTAAAGATATTAATTTCCTGTGGTTAGGTTTGATCACATTTGATCAAAATAAAAAACTTTAAGCTTGGACTAATAATTTACTAAAAAGAATCTCTTTTTTTTTAAATAAAATGCAATGCAACAAAATTGAATAAATAATTGAATTACTTTGTAAATTTTAAAGTAAGGTTTATCAACCTTATTCATGATCAAATATATTACAGCAAGGTGTAAACTTATTACACAAAGATACTCTAACCCGTTCAGATCTGTTCAGGTCGATTACATTACAAAAGTTACTACACAAATTTTCCTCTTTAAGATAAAAGTACTAGTTTTAATTTCTAATGAAAATAATCACAAAAATATTCTTGTTTTCAAAAGTGGTACTAACTCAGTGCTAAGCATTTGCTTTCTAGGATACGTGTGTCAGCAGCATACTCCAGACAAACAAGTGACGTCAGTAACACCTGTTGTTGTAACTAACAATTTATACTGAAGCAACGTGTTGTTTCTTACAAAATCAAATGAGTGAATTTTAAGTTTGACACTGGGAAATCCACCTTAGCAATAGTTGAAACAAATATCATATTCGTACTTCTACACATCGGAACAAAATAGCGTGTTTCTAAAGTGAAACACAAAAGAATTTCTTAGATCTACTACGAACCAAACAAAACTGCATTCCTAGCCTTGATTAGGTACTTGTTCTACCATGCGAAATTTACTGCATATCTTCTACCAAAGTAGCATCTTTACTCTGTGTAACAAGCGATCCTCTTTAAATTAGATCAACTTTCCATCTTCCAAGTACACCGTACACGTCGTAAAATAAAGTTGTTTTCTTAAAGTCGATTAAAGTTTTCAACTCTCTAAGTGCATAGTTGATTGTAGTAATATTTCGTCGCGCGCTATTCAGAAAATGTGTCCTCACTCATTAAAATTGATACGCAGATTACTGGCCATCGTTCTTTCATACATGTTGTTACTTCTTCCACGTATGGCCGAGTGATTCTCATACTCGCTCGGACGATCGGAGGATCCAAGGGGGAGGTTGTCACACCTAAACGCGCCTGCGACTGGCTGTGAAATCCACCGACATCCAACCACAAATAGACTAACAAATCAAGATGCTGTTTTAATGTATTATTTTATTTGTTAAATGTATTACAACATTATTCAATAAAAGTGTTTTATTATTTTCGCACTTTTAATGAAGGGATTTATCAACCAAAAATAAAATTGTTACAACTGTTAGTTGATGAATTCTTAGTTGACAAATTCTAAGTTGACAAATTACAAATCCTAAGTGACGCGCTAAATAAATGAAACCAAATTAAATTAGTTCGTAAAATGTATACTTTACCAACCGTTAGTAGAAGGTATCAAAATGGCTTCAGGTCTTGCACGACCTGACCTGCTTACATAAGTAATTTATCCGAAGGTCGCATGCCTCTAGCCGGGAATACATCTTGATAAAGCGGTTGCTAGCGCGCGACTAACTCGACGAAGCGAGAACCGAATGATAATGACGTTAGAGGTGGGGAATACGAAAGAAACAGCTGGAGATGCTTGACGAGGTAACTTTATGTCACACAGATATTTTAATATAAGAAGATTAATAAATAATAAGGCACTCGTAGCGCATAATCCTCGTAATTCAATGCGAATAATTATAGCTCAAATTAAACATGTTACAAGGGGTCCTTTGAAAATAACAAATGAGATCTCGAAAAGAATTTTTAATATCATAATAGATTTTGTTTTTATAATTGCCTTGTTCAATCAATTTATTTGAGTAATAATTATTAGTAAAATGCTAAAACAAGGTCATTAGTATTTAACACTTTTTCGGGTATTGGTATCCCATCAGTTTCTTTGACGACATCCACTTCTTTAAAAACCATTTGGTATACTGATTCATTGACTAATCCTGGATGATTTTCTTTTGATATTACAGTAGCATTATCGTTAAACTTATTTTGCAGTCTTTTGATTATTTATTTATTTGTTCCAATGTTTCAGTAGTCTGCTACGTGCAATTTTAGCAGACCTGGCTTCCCCCCAGAAAGTAACCATGAGTAAAGTGTGTGTGTGTGTGTGCGGGCTTGAGGGCATGTTATGTATGTGGGTGAGGTTGTGTGTGTGTGTGTGTAGTGTTGATATTTATGTTACGTTCCTTTTCTAGGACTAGGACCATCGGCAGCCAGAAATCCCAGTCGTCAAGGAAGAACGCTAAACAGATATTGTCTTATCAGTCCGGACCATCTGCAGGCGGAAATGCAGATGTTGAAAAGGCAATGTAAGTGTGTCAATAAGCATTTGTGTTTGTACAGCATTTGAGAAAGTAACCGCGAGTAAGGTGTATGTGTGTGTGTATCTGTATGTGTGTGCACAGGCTTGAGAGCATGTGTTATGTTTGTGTGTGTGTGTGTGTGTGTGCGTGTGTGTGTGTGTGGGTTGTGTATGTGATGTTGATATCCGTGTTACGTTCCCCTTCTAAGACTAGGACCATCGGCAGCCAGAAATCCCAGTCGTCAAGGAAAAACGCTCAACGGATATTGCCTTATCAGTCCGGACCATTGGCAGCCGGAAATCCAGATGTTGAAAAAGCAATGTAAGTGTGTGAATAGGTGTTTATATAGTGTTTGAGAGGTGTTTTGTGTGTATGTTTGTGTTTGTGTGTTATTTGCATCTGTATTCCCCAGTACTAAGACCATCGGCAGCCGAAAATCCAAACTTCGGGGAAGAATGCTTAGCAGATGTACTTCATGTGTGTTTGAAATGTTAATTTGTGTTTAAGTTTGCCCAGATTACCAAAAGGTTGAATTGAATTGGTATAATTTTGTACATGTTTGAACTTATACTATTACATAAAAAACTAGGTTCTTTCAGAGAAAAGGATTTGTTTGTTGTTGTTGTATTATTTGCCTCAGGTATGTGTAAGTTTGGTTCTTAAAATTTAGCGTTAGTAAAAAGAAAATTCTCTATTCTACAACTTAAGATTAACTTATGCTACTACTGTTAGTTATTATTTGTTAGAGACAGGTTGTAAATATGTAGGAGGGTGCAAATTCTACAAATTAGGGGATTGGGTTGTTTCAAAGTCGAGTTGGTGCTTTGATCTTCTTGCTTCTGGTCATCAAGAGCGGAGCTCTTGGAATTCCAGGAGATCGGTCTTATATGTCTCTATCCTGGTAGTGGTTTATTATAAATATTTAAATGGGTATAGACTAATCCCTAGTGCTTGATCTCTTGATTGTAATTTTTCTTCAATTATTACAATTCCTTTACGAATATGATAATATAGGAGACAGTGATGATGAACCTAAAAACTGTTTTAATGGTTGTGACATCAACACAAAGCAGTAGAAATATGACTGCTCCGCGTCGTATTCGAGAATACATTGAAGGTGTAGTGTGGAATTAAAGCAAACAATGCATTGCGTATGTCGTGTAAAAAGTTTCAGGGATGCGTTCATAAAAAAAACCACGGGTAGAACGTACGCCCGGGGTAAGGTGTATTTGGAGTCGTTATTAAAAAGTAGAAATTATAAATATTTAAATGGATATAGACTGTTTTAATGGTGGTGACATCAACACATGCTTTGTGTCGTATTCGCGATTACCCCAGAAGCGACACTCTTTGTCGGCGCCTTTGATATTCATGTTCAAAACTGGATGACCTTGGCAGAAATTGGCCATGTTTTTGGTGGTTATTTTGGCGCAAAGTTTGAATTAATTCTTTGTAAACATAAACTCAATTTTCTTCTAATTTCTTTATTTAATTTATATATTTACTGAATAATATTAAATAGAGCACGAGGATCACATACTATATTGTTTACTAAATAAATTAAATTTCATAGTAAAAATATTGTGATATATGGAGTTGTTCAAATGACTCATTCAACCTAAAACTTTAATTCTTATATAAATAACATACACTTGATATAACCCCAAAATTATTCTTGGACGTAACAAAAGTAAATAACCACCAGGAACATGCCCGAAATGGAACATGCGCACAAAAATTCAAGATTGAGACTGTCGCTTCTGGTGTTGTATTCTGGGGTGCTATTCTCGACTTCATTCGTAAATATTCGAATTCGAATGTATTCGAAGGTCTTATATACGAGTAGTGCCCTTATTTGGTATTCTCCGCACTCTTCGCAAACCTTACTGTTCGAACGCATTATAGACGCTTGGCAACATGGCATTCAAATTGTTCCCACTATGTTATCATATAATGCCATTTTTTTCTATTAGCTAAATAACATAACCTAATATATTTGATCCTTGTTTGCTTTTGGTTACTAAATTATTGGCTTTGTGGTCCTAGTTCTACTCTTTCAACTTCAAATTGATATTAAAGCAAGTTCGTAAGGTGAGCTAACCGAGTGGTAAAAAAGGCAGCAACCCCTCAGAACGACAAAAAACGGCACTGATAAGAGTTTTTAAAGAAACGTCAAAATGTAACGAGTAAATTTTCAAATGATTTTGCATTTAAAGACTGTGGCTTCATAAACGGCTCCAATGTAGTCATTAAAAGCCGACATAATTCCTTTGATAAACAAGAAGCTTAATAAAATTTTTATCACATTACTCCCTAAATGGATCACTAGCAGCTTTATCTATTGGTTCACCTTTATCATCACCACCTTCTTCTTCCGCATTCTTCTAATCATTTATTAATTACAAGTATATTATTCCATCATTTTCCAAATAAATAGTGTATGTACAGAATAAAGATTAATAGTCACCGTTCGAACAAGAAATACGTCAACAAAAATCCACCCGAATGTATTCGTGTAATAATTTTCGAATGCGTAAAACATTCGAAGAGTCGAGAATAGGGATTTCAATATTTTCCTTCGAATGACGTCATTATTCGAATAGACGCATATATTCGAAGTGTCGAGAATAGCACCCCCGGGGGATTACATTGAAGGTGTGGTGTGGAAATAAATTAAACAATGCATTGCGCATGTCCGGTAAAAATCTATACCAGCTTCAGTCCGGGTTAAATAAGGCGAGCTCTGAGTGCGGCTGCCCAACAGTTTATAAACATTTTAGAATATATAACTAAAGCGTAAAATGTTGTTTATGAACTCTTTAACAGCGCGCAGGTATAACACTCGTCTGAGTGGGTGTTATTTATGAACGCGCCCCAGATCGAGTTAAACAAGCCGTGCTCGGAGTGCGTCTCCTCGGCAATTTATATACGTCTTAGAATACATAACTAGAGCGTAAAATGTTGTTTAGGAACACTATAACAGCGCCGCGGTGTAACATTCGCCCGTGTGGGTGTCATTTATGAACACACCCCAGCATTCTTTAATTTTGACGCTAAACAAACACGGAATCGCTAGATCGCTAAGTTGAGAAACGATAGGCAATGGCTTAACTAAGCTTGATAATTAATACTACTGTGCATAAGAGAAATTTATAAGTCGGGATTTATTAAATAAGCTCGTTTAACAAAGCAACGCTTAACGTTCAAACGGTGCATACGACCATAAAGAACCTTTGTAAAAGTTTCTGCGGTTTAATTATTTGCTGATTTCTTTAACGGTAAGGGATATTTTAAGGGCGCGATCGGATGTATGGTTGGCTGCCTAAAATCCATCAAAAAACAGGTTATTCTGTTTGGTAAATAACTTTTGTTGGATTGAAAATATGCAAAATGTAACTTCACCATTAGACTCACAAAACTTTGTACTTTGTAACGAAGGTTTGCTTTTTTTTCTAAAGTGCAGTAATAAGCAAGAAATAGCTGTTAAAAGTAATGTTAAAATTCACTTACTTTATTTTAGTTACTACATCTAACATAATCAATTTGTATATAAAAAAAGCATTCGTTGGATAGCAGAATACATATATAATCGTTCTGTTAAAAAAAATTCAAAAATATTAATCATGATAGCCGTAGTGTACTGAATGGATTTTATTGAATTATTACATTAATTGTACGCCATTTTAATAGAAATTGTTCACGACTTCCTCTGAAAATGGCACTGTTAATGATGTGTAGAATAAGGTTTAAAACCAGAATATTTCAAATTGAATTATTTTGGACTTTGTTTTTGTCGCATTGAAATGAAGTAAACTAATAATATATGGTGAATTACCTTTTGATAAGTGTAATATAATAATCATTGGATTAATTGCGAATATTTATGAAGCCAAAAATGACATAACCTCAACATCCATGGTTGTTTGTAAACTTTCATGTTTATATTTACAAGCGATAAGTAAATTATTACAGCAGTGTTACTTTGTGAAGCTTATACTATGTTATAATAGTTTTAAAAAAAAACGGGTAGTGTGCCGTATCCCAAAACGTAACTAGATACTCTACAATATTCAATAAAAGCAAAATATTGCATCATGTTAGCAAGAGTAATGTTTATTAAAATATCTTAGTGGAACCATTGCTGGGAAATAGGATACATTTTGTTACAAATTAGGTTGCGAGTTTGGTACTCGGCAAAATGATTTTCAAATTTGAACGATCTGGGGGAGGACGTTCTCAAAAAACGATAATTTTTCCTACATCATTTTACACTTCACTTTGGGGACGTTCATTGTCTTGTGTATCTTCACCAGGGGTCTGCAATGGTAATTATATTTTCAATTTGAAAAGTGTCAAAATCAGCTTTAAATATATAGGCAACTTATTAGTGTTCCCATTTTTTACCCCCACGTAGCAGACTTTCGTCATTTTTTGGTCATACATAGTTCACATGTAACGTCAAATAGATGTGATAATAACATTTTCTCAAATTGTGCTGCCGGCAAAAAATGATTATAATAAACAATAAACTTCAAAACTCCCACTAATTATGAAATATATTTTAGGCTAAATTAAAAATAAAAGTGGAAAAGTTTATTTAGGATTAAACAATTTACGAAACTAGACCTAACTTTAGGCATTAGAAATAAACCATAAAAGAATTCCTTTTTGGTTTATTCTGTCAAAAAAGTCATTTTGTTACATTCAATCGACTCTGTCAAAAACGACTAAACGTTTATTTCAAGCTAATAGAATATTTGGGGTCTTCGGTTTAATATTTTTCATCAAATGCTAATATCGAAAAATGTATTTCCAATACAAAAAAAACTTTAAGTTGTTACCTGTAAAGTGTGCTTTATTAAAACAAAATTATTACAAATGTTTTATTTTTAATGAATAACTAAGAAATTAAAAATAGCTTCAATTGTTGTAACATTTACAATGTGTATATAGGTATTTTTGAACAGTAAGTCATTACCAACCAAAAACTTAAAAGGAACACTGTTTTACACAATACGTAGCAATGTAAATGATATAAAACTATTGGTGAAAAGAAGTGAATAACAGGCATTTGGAAATAATATTTTTTAAACCCCACATTTTAAGGTCAATAGATAAACGTTTAGTAATAAATATACGAACAGCTTTTTGCGAACGAATTGAAATTGACTTTATTGTTGTTAATATTACATTAAATATTAGTATATAAGACATGTTTGTAGGTCCATACAGGCAAGGTTTAGTCATAGACTATCTTACACTTAACCTGCATAAACCACTACATATCTCTACAAGGAAAATGAGTGAAGCAAATGAATAATTACACAATAATTGAAAAATATACAATTAGGCTATGTTACTACTTATCCAAAATATGCGCCCTGATTTGAACCTTGAATGCAGTAAAAGTAAAAAAGATTTTTATATCCATCTGGAATTGCATTATAAGTAGAAACAGCATTATAGATGAATCTTCTCTGAAACATAGCATTAAGTTGCTTGGGAATTGTTAAAGTTTTAGTGTCTAATATTGATGCAATGCACTTTGGAGCGTGTCATTAATATTTTAGCAATATCCTCTGAAGTCATTTATAATTATTTTATGAACAAAACATAACAAATGATGTTTCCTGCAGTTATCCATATTCAACCAGTGCAACTCTTTTATCTTATGCGATACATGATCAAATTTTATTAGTCCAAAAACTAAACGACAACAAGTATTTTGAATCCTTTGTATTTGTGTCATAGAAGTGCTATCAAGGTTTGGACCATATATAAAATCACAATAGTTAAATAATGACAAAACTAGCTTCCGACAACAGCTTTTTCAATTGTAAGGTTAGTATAGACCGACAAGCATATAGTTGTTTAAGTGCTATATACGACCTTTTTATTAACCTTGCAACATGTGACTTAAAGCGTAGATCATCGTCAAGTATTAAACAGAAATTTCTTGAAGAACTAACTAATGGAAGAGGTATTGTTAATGATGACTTTTATCTTATCCTTAACACAATCTCTAATTTTCTCTGTGATCCGAAACAATATCAGCATCAATAGTACCTGCAGGAACAAATAATTCATCACTTGATAAATATATGGAATCAATAAAGAGTGCTGCTGTTATTTACTATGCGCGTAGGTTCGTTTAGTACTTGGATGAATCCATAAGAATCAATGCAGCGTGTGATAATATTACTTAAATTGAAAAGATTCACATTGACATCACCTAAACATATTATATTATCCATCATTGGTGCTAAATAAGATAATATATTATCTAGTTCATCAACACAACTAAGCGGATTAGAGTTTGGGGATCTGTATATTGTGCCTACAATAAAAGTTTTGCGATTTAATTTAAACATTATCCAAAATATATTCAAGTATACGAGTCAATTGCAAACCAAACAAAATAACCTGACATTTAAGTTCCTTCCTTACGTACACACCAACCCCACCCCCTGGACCCACTCTATCATTATGAAAAAAATTATACCCATTTATATTGACAGAGGTATTGGGGACGTATGAAGTAAGCCATGTTTCAGAGACACTAACCAAATCAAAACGGTTTTCATCTATTAAATTGATGAAATCATTGAAACTAGGCAACAAAGAATGCACATTTAAATGAGCAATTTTCATTTATAAAGAACTATACTAATAGAACTATTTAATTTACTTTAATTTAATTTAAACAAAACAAATACAAAAAATTAAAGCACTTGTAGCTAAATAAAAATGGAGCAAAAAAGAAAAAATGCAAAAGAGGCTATCTCCAACGTAACAAATTATCGTATTCTAACAATCAGCAACTTAAGTATAATGTGCTGCATGCTTAGTAAACTATAACTACTATATACCTGTTACTTATTACCAACTATGCTACAGGAATTTAAATTACTAAATGCTGTACGAATGTAAATTAAAAATTTTTTCAGTAAATAAAGACAGTGTGGCATTACATTTGCACTAACTGTATGGTATCGTTGTTGATGATGTTCTACAAGTTGTATTAATATTCAGCATCTGTCTCGTACATACATCGTTTCACAGGATGTAGTATCTTTTTAATACCCCTTCCCTCATCAATCAGCCCTCCCTGGACACAAGTCGATTTTCACCGCTAACACAAATCCCAAGATCTTCATTCCTCTCCCGTATGTGGAAAATCTTACAGCTAAATTGTGCCATATTCTAAAGACATTCAAGGAATAACCCTAACAAAGAAACCTGTTTTAACTCTTAACAAGGCGCTTTTTAGTAAATTAAAATACCGTACCCCCTTCTGCAACAGTCGGGTGTCGTCTACTGTATATCGTGTAAGAATTGCCAGGGCCAATATGTAGGCCACACATCCAGGTAGCTCTCAGCTAGGATAACTTCCCACAAAAGTGACTCCAATAGGAACACCAAAACCTGTGCATTAATTTCTCATGCTATTGAGACCCAACACACGATCGATTACGACAACGCTAAAATTGTCTTTAGGGAAAGTCATTACAAAAAAAGGAATTTTCCTTGAAATGGTCGGGATAACTATACAAGACAATCCTACCAATAAAAAAACTGACACTCAAAACTTAAATAATATATATTCCTATCTGATCTCAGTTTTAAAAAAAAAAACACTACTTATCGTACATCTAGTTAACCAGTGATCCTCCTTTTATGTTGTCCTTGTTGGCCGTAATCTATACTTGTTTTAGTGTAATACAAACTTTTATCTATAGTTATTCACTGCAAAGTTTATATGTTAGTAGTATTTTATAACTTGACTGGTTCCTATAACTTATAATTTTTTAATTGTCCATTAATGTTTTTTAGAAACAAACCACCTTAGTTAATTAATTATTATGTTAACTATATTATGTGTTTTGAATGTACTCACCAAGTTTGTCGTCGTATCCTAACTATTATCATGCTCCAACCATTTACTAGATAGATTCATATAATCGTAAGTAGCATTAACGTATTAACATTTTTGTAATCCTCCAATTATAGTCTTCCTGAAGAAGAAAATAAAATTTTTCGAAAGCTTGAACTGATTAAAAGAATTATCTAATTGCCCAGATTGACTACGACCCGATATTTACCATACAATATATATATATATATATATATATATATATATATATATATATATAAAATACTCAAATTTAGACCAGGGTAGAAAATTAATTAATTACATCAAATAATTTTAATCACCGTGTATAAGAAATTTTATTAGATAATACGCGTTATTAAAAAAACCGTGGAGCATAAAAATTCATTCGTTTATTAAAAAAATAAGGGATTTAAATTATTTACAAGACGCTTTCTATAAAAAGAAGTAGAATTAAAATGCTCAACGTGTAATTTAATTATTCCAAGTAAAGATACAAATGGAAAGTGCGTGCAAAATTTATATTAATTAATTCAAGTTTAAGTAACGAGTATTAAACAAAATGTACAAATAATAATTGAATATTTAATTAGGATTCACTAAAAATTAAAGGGTATTAATTTAATTGGAGTTAATTGAACCATTAGTAACATATAATATGCATAAAAGCTTGTAAAAACCCAATACTATTCAAATAATAGAAGTGTTATTTAAAATGTTATGATTAAACACCTGCGTATTTTTAAAAGGCACGTTCTGCTTAAATTTTGCAGATAACAAATGATTACAGAGAATGTTGGAAAAACCGTCGCTTAATATTCACGGGAAATGCCAATAAAGTGGGTTATTTAACAGTCTACGTGGATTGAAATAACCGATACTAAAGAATATCGATTTGTACCACTCAGAACAGGGTAGATAGAGACGGATAATATGCGCAAGACAAAGACACGGATAATTAAAGGCGTGGGTTGAGCAACGTCACTGGGTTGCGATTGGTTGAAAATAAGAGGTAGACATGAGAGGTGTAAAAATAACATTTTTATACAAAACAATTGTTCTCAGACGTTGCGTGCCGTGTGGAAAATTTCTGAGATTTTCAACTGGCGCGTGTGCAAATTTTGTAGAACCGCGTGCCGGGCGGTCGAGATGGGAACATAGGATGCAAAATTCTGGAAATTGTCCGTTTGCGGGACAAAACCGACGCACGGGCGGGCTATTATATATACCCGTGTTAATATGAGTTTCTCTCTTTTAGTTTTTCGATTTTGATTGAATACTTTAAACAGTTTGCTCGTATATTTTGGTGATTATTGAATTCTTTAAAACAGTTTGCTCTTTACGTGCTACAATGAAAGTTATTTAGTGCACTTAGAAAAGAAGATGCAAGGTAATAAAGTCTAGTTATATTTGCGAGTATCACTGTACCAATTATTCAAATTTGTAACGATAAATGAATAAACAAAAGTAGGCAGTTTTGGCGTATAGCGTGAAAGAAGTATGAATTTCTTTGCTATTTTCGGGGGTGTTAAAAATTAAATGTTATTCGTAATCGTGATTGGATCCACAAAACAAGGTCAGATATACTTAGATGAGTCCTGAGAAGCCCTGAAACAATTTTAGATGAAGGGTGGTGTAGAAAATTTTAAAAGCATTTAGAATCAGAAGCCGTAAATATAACCCAGTTGGAATGGTGTGATTAACAAAGGACGATGTACATTGGAGCCACGAGTGCATTAACCTTCAGGTAACTTATGCTTTGTTGTTCGATTTTTGATGTTTTGGTGTGTGTTGAATAACTTTATAATTTGTTTACTTAAAATGGACATTAGTGAATTTGCACAAACAACAAATTTTTAATTTTAAGGTGAAATTTTCTTGTTTAAGTAGAAAAGAGTATTTAGTATTTATGTTCTTGATTATGATGAAAATTTGGGTATATCTTTGAGCTCAAGTAGACGAACCTGTTTAATTAACGTAAAGGGGTGGAAGATGCTCCCTTTTATTCAGACTCAGGTCTGCAAATATTGTTAAATTAATTAGTAGGCATCCTACAAAGACTTTAATTCGGGATGCAAATTAAAATGATAACAAATTTAATCTTGAAATTTTATGATACTGATATTTATGCTGAAATTTAATTTTGAAATTTTAATGTATTATGAATATTGATGTAAATAGAGTTAACGTTGATGTTTGTGGTAGGAATGTGTTTGTTTTTTTTATGAATGAGGATGAAAGTTTTAACTAGGTGAGCAGCCGAGGCGGAAAAGAGTAAAGAGGCGATTAACAGAAGAAAGTCAACGGACCAATTAATCTTTGTAGGTTTCACAGCATTCTTGACGCCCAATCTGTGGGGCTCGAATGTTTTTTTTTGAAAGGACCAGTTCCTGCAGTGAGAGGATACACAGCATTCTTGACGCCCAATCTGTGAGGCTCGATTTGAAAACCTTAGTTTAAGATTAATGGAGAGGCTTTTTGTACATTTCACAGCATTCTCTTGGCGACCCAAAAGTGAGGCTCGAGTTCCAAATAAAATTTTTGTGATTTTATTCCAGGAAACTGGCGATCTGAGAGAGAGAGTTTCTGTTTGTGTATAAATTTAAGAGTATTTTAGAGTGTGTGAGAGTGATTAGAACGTATGCAGAGAAAGGAGTGGTTAAGAAGTCAAGGAGTGGAAATTGGAAGTGACGATAGTGCATTGTGTGAGAAAAATTCGAAAATGAAAGAAGCTGGAGGCAGTAGAGATCAGTCGAGGAGGGAATCAAGGGATCAAGGAAACGAAATGATAATGAGGATGCTTGAAAGAATGAATGAGACGTTAAGCGGGGTTAGAGAGGACTCAAATCGAAAATTTGAGCAAATGAACGAAGAATCGAATAGAGCGAGGGAGGAGTCCAACAGAAAATTAGAGCAGATAAGCGGAAAATTGAGCAATCTACTAAAGAATTTACAGAGTTTAAAAATAGTCTTACCGTAAAGATGGGGAAGTTGAAAATAGGGTTGATAAAATGAGCGTGATATTACAGGTCTTCGACAGGAAATGGGACATTTAAGGTCCGAAGTACGCATTTTTGTGAAGAAGAAATAAATATAAAATGACTGAAGTAACGGACTCATGTAGGGATCAGTTAGGCAGGGTAGAACGCGAAGTTAGTAGTATTAAATACAACATGTCAAGTTTAACGGGGGATGGTCCCAGATTTTATACAGGTGGCGTATCATTGGACCAACACATGAAATTTAATGGCGATAACAGGGTAAATCCACAAATTTTTATTAATAGTGTAAGAAATCTAGTGGGAAATTTATTTGACGAACAGACTAAACTGAATACGATAAAGGCTTTATTGAAAGACAACGCGGAAGCATGGTACAATTTAGTAGGACAGGACATAGACACATATCAGGACTTTGAAAACAAATTTTTACAACATTACTGGAGTGATCACAAACAGGATCAGATTAGGGACGACTTGATTACAGGAAAATTTAAGGGAGAGTTTGCAGGATCTAGGGAGCAATATGCCATCCGCAAATACAGTGTGGCAAAACAACTGAATCCACCATTGACGGACAGACAGATAATCAAGTACCTATCACAACATTTTGAACTGGAAATCAGACAACACGTGGCCTTACAAAACATCACAGAACGGGAGACATTTTTGGAGTATTTACAGAGATATGACGATGTATGTGTTGGACGGACAAGAGAGATACGTGAACGAAACATTAACACGGTTAGGTTTGACAACAGGACACAGAATTTTGCGAGACGGCCTGACTACAACAGAAATTTTCGACAGAATTGGGAACGACGAGGACAGGAATACAGAAGTAATAGTGCGACTAGGGGACCGACGCCAAGACCGAGTTACACGAAATAGAACAGTTTACCGGAAGTAAACAGGACAGTGACGAGCACGCCGAATAGAGGCAGGGACACGGATATAAATACAAGGAGGACGTACGCACAGGTTGTAGAAGCACAGCCAGGACCAAGCACAGAAAACAGGACGAGACAGGATTTTTAGAACGCGACAGACCACTAGATTTCAGTGTAAATGTATATGAACATCCACGTGAATTTTTCAAAATTGAGGAGGAAGTAGAGCCAGAAACTGAGGAAAAATTATGTTTGCCAATTGTTAATATAGGAATTTTTGAGAATAATGTTGAAGTATTACTGGATACAGGGGCAGAGGCGGGTTTAATATCGGAGGAATTCGTCAGCAAAATTAGGGATAAGGTTTGTGATAGAATTATGCCTATAAAGCGTAGTCATTTAGTAGCTCCAAATAAAAAGAAGTTTGCTGTAGTAAATAGTGTTGTGGTGCTTAGGATAGATATAGAAGGTTTAAGCTGTGAACAGGAGTTTGTAATTGTACCTGGACTGAAGTTTCAAAGCATTTTAGGTGTTGACTGTATGATGCAGTTAGGGGTTTTGATAGATATGGAAAGGAAGGTAGTAAGGATTAAGGATAGGGTAGTGCCATGGAAGGGCAGTTATGAAGTCACAGAGAATGACACGGGGTTGAGTATTAATGTAGTAGAGGTAGAGGATGATGGAGTTAAACAGATCAACACAATAAGATGTCCAGAGGATAGGAGAGTAGAGGTTCAAGCTTTAGTACAAAAACATGCAGAATTAGTGGGGGTAGAAGCAACAGCAGCATATCGGGAGCAGGTGAAGGCAGAATTAATTAAAGATGCACGGAAAATTAATCAACGGACCAAACCGCAATTCCATTGTCCACCATCCATGGACACACTTTTGACGAGGTTAAGTGGCAAGTTTATTTTTAGTAAATTAGATTTAAGGAATGTATTCTGGCTGATTCCATTACACAAGAATTCTAGAAGGTACATAGGATTTTCCGTAGAGAGAAAAATTGATAATTTTAAGGTAGTATCGTTTGGTTTGTCGGCAGAAAAGGAAACAATAATAAATAAGAAACAGACACGGGTAGGGACTAAAGAAAAAGCAGTATTTAAGAGTCAGGATAATAGGGATGACAAGTTTATTGTATGTGAAATAATAGGGATGATAAGTATAGATATAGAAGGGGAAGAAATAGGGATGAAGAGTATTAGAATGGTGAGAAGAAAGACTTGGAGGGTCAAGAAGAGAGTTAGATTTAAATAACTTGATGAACAAAGGATAGAAATAGGTGAATTTTAGTATAAATATAGAATAGAGAGTAGAATAGGTGTATATAGAAGAGTAGAAGTAAGTGGTTATAGAAAATAAAGCTAGGTATAGGATAAATATGGGAGATAGTTAGAAATAGGTATATAGGATGAGAAGGAAAATTAAATGTAGGAAGAAAATAAGATAGGTTAAGTGTAGATATTTCTTATAAGATTAATGGGGAGTTAGGAATAGAATAAGAACAGGATAGGTATATAGGATTAGGTAGGGGGAAGTGAGTATAGTTAAAAGTTAGAAATAGGATAGGTAGATAGGATGTATATAGGATGTTTATAAAATTAGGTGAGAGTTAGGAATAGGATAGGGATATAGGACAGGTGTAAATATTTTTTAGGATTGGATATAAGTTAGGTAAGTTAGATAGATAAGGGTAGAGAGAGATAGACAATTTTTTTTGTAAGTTTGTTTTGCAGTCTAAATGTTTTATATTTGCATTCAAATAAATGGGACTATTTGTATTCAAATAGGGGGAAAATACTCAAATTTAGACCAGGGTAGAAAATTAATTAATTACATCAAATAATTTTAATCACCATGTATAAGAAATTTTATTAGATAATACGCGTTATTAAAAAAACCGTGGAGCATAAAAATTCATTCGTTTATTAAAAAAATAAGGGATTTAAATTATTTACAGGACGCTTTCTATAAAAAAAAAGCAGAATTAAAATGCTCAACGTGTAATTTAATTATTCCAAGTAAAGAAACAAATGGAAAGTACGTGCAAAATTTATATTAATTAATTCAAGTTTAAGTAACGAGTATTAAACAAAATGTACAAATAATAATTGAATATTTAATTAGGATTCACTAAAAATTAAAGGGTATTAATTTAATTGGAGTTAATTGAACCATTAGTAACATATAATATGCATAAAAGCTTGTAAAAACCCAATACTATTCAAATCGTAGAAGTGTTATTTAAAATGTTACGATTGAACACCTGCGTATTTTTAAAAGGCACGTTCTGCTTAAATTTTGCAGATAACAAATGATTACAGAGAATGTTGGAGAAACCGTCGCTTAATATTCACGGGAAATGCTAATAAAGTGTGTAATTTAACAGTCTACGTGGATTGAAATAACCGATACTAAAGAATATCGATTTGTACCACTCAGAACAGGGTAGATAGAGACGGATAATATGCGCAAGACAGAGACACGGATAATTAAAGGCGTGGGTTAAGCAACGTCACTGGGTTGCGATTGGTTGAAAATAAGAGGTAGACATGAGAGGTGTAAAAATAACATTTCTATACAAAATTAATTTGTTCTCAGACGTTGCGTGCCGTGTGGAAAATTTCTGAGATTTTCAACTGGCGCGTGTACAAATTTTGTAGAACCGCGTGCCGGGCGGTCGAGATGGGAACATAGGATGCGAAATTCTGGAAATTGTCCGTTTGCGGGACAAAACCGACGCACGGGCGGGCTATTATATATACCCGTGTTAATATGAGTTTCTCTCTCTTAGTTTTTCGATTTTGATTGAATACTTTAAACAGTTTGCTCGTATATTTTGGTGATTATTGAATTCTTTAAAACAGTTTGCTCTTTACGTGCTACGATGAAAGTTATTTAGTGCACTTAGAAAAGAAGATGCAAGGTAATAAAGTCTAGTTATATTTGCGAGTATCACTGTACCAATTATTCAAATTTGTAACGATAAATGAATAAACAAAAGTAGGCAGTTTTGGCGTATAGCCTGAAAGAAGTATGAATTTCTTTGCTATTTTCGGGGTGTTAAAATTAAATGTTATTCGTAATCGTGATTGGATCCACAAAACAAGGTCAGATATACTTAGATGAGTCCTGAGAAGCCCTGAAACAATTTTAGATGAAGGGTGGTGTAGAAAATTTTAAAAGCATTTAGAATCAGAAGCCGTAAATATAACCCAGTTGGAATGGTGTGATTAACAAAGGGCGATGTACATTGGAGCCACGAGTGCATTAACCTTCAGGTAACTTATGCTTTGTTGTTCGATTTTTGATGTTTTGGTGTGTGTTGAATAACTTTATAATTTGTTTACTTAAAATGGACAGTAGTGAATTTGCACAAACAACAAAATTTTAATTTTAAGGTGAAATTTTCTTGTTTAAGTAGAAAAGAGTATTTAGTATTTATGTTCTTGATTATGATGAAAATTTGGGTATATCTTTGAGCTCAAGTAGACGAACCTGTTTAATTAACGTAAAGGGGTGGAAAATGCTCCCTTTTATTCAGACTCAGGTCTGCAAATATTGTTAAATTAATTAGTAGGCATCCTACAAAGACTTTAATTCGGGATGCAAATTAAAATGATAACAAATTTAATCTTGAAATTTTATGATACTGATATTTATGCTGAAATTTAATTTTGAAATTTTAATGTATTATGAATATTGATGTAAATAGAGTTAACGTTGATGTTTGTGGTAGGAATGTGTTTGTTTTTTTTTATGAATGAGGATGAAAGTTTTAACTAGGTGAGCAGCCGAGGCGGAAAAGAGTAAAGAGGCGATTAACAGAAGAAAGTCAACGGACCAATTAATCTTTGTAGGTTTTACAGCATTCTTGACGCCCAATCTGTGGGGCTCGAATGTTTTTTTTGAAAGGACCAGTTCCTGCAGATATGAGAGGATACACAGCAATATATATATATATATATATATATATATATATATATATATATAGCTTATTTTGACATACTAAATGTATCACCCTGTAGATAAATTTCCAACCTATACATAGTTTCCAACATGGCTATGAAATACAAATAACAATGTATTACCTATTATAGTCTGCTTCTGGTATAAATGACCAATTATCTGCAAGTGTATGTGACCTTTCCTTAGTTGATTTTTCACAGTTCTCTAAATATGAAATACAATGATATAATAATTTAGATTATTTATACAAATTAGCATACTCTGTCTCAGTCTGCGACGCGACTTCATTGTTTCTGGCTCGGAAGTTTCTTCAGATAAAGTACTTGGATTACTACCTCAGGTAATCTTTGCAAACCTGATGGGTCAAGCTTGTCTAAATTATCTGATGAGGATTTCAAACTGAAAAAGTTAGGGTTTTATTATGAAATCTAATTAATATGTGTATTTGTGAAATTATAATGTAACGGGCATAACCAGTGTAGTTAGACGGCTTGAACCATTGTTTGCAGGTGAGGCAAAATTACTCATTTTTAGTGTCAGTACTTAATAATTATATAAAAATCATATGACACATCCGAGAGCTTACTTCGTTCAAAATAGCACAAAAATTCTTCGCATTGTTGTCAAAAACAATCTAAAGCTTATGAAATCCTATAGAATTTTAGAAAAAAATTAATAATATTTTGTAAAGCACAGCTATCAAAATTCAACGAGGTAAAAACGTAAATGTTATTGTTATGTATGTACCCTACAAATTTGATGAGTATTTCTAATACAGTATAGATGTGCTATTCTGACGTACATTTAAAACTATTCATTGAGAAAATACTAAGTAATTTTTTTCTACGTCATAATTTCAGGGTAATCACACTAACTTAGTTCTATGAAGAATGCGAAAACACTTATATTTTTAGTTTGCATTATCATATTTATAAATTCCAAATAGTCATAAGTGGAGAGTCGGGTAATTTGTGGTTTTCTATTCTCAAGGCATCTGAAGAATGTATAATTCTTGTGGGTGGATATGCGACATTTAAATATGTATACTTTCATTGTTTTTGGATTTTATATTCCAAAATAAACAGCCACATAAAGATATCCTAGCTACACTACTGATGAATGTATTATAACTTACAGCGGTAATTGTTGCATTTTCAGCCATCTTAAGCGGGCTGCTTTAGATTTGGACGATCATTTTCTGGTACCACCTGGATTTTGGTTATACACCTTCTTATATTTACCCATCTGAAAAATGTAAATACGTAAATAAAAGAAACTTTACACCAGGCGACAACAGGAAGTAAGTATACTGTAACTTTTTTCGTATTTCAGATAAATATTTGAAATTTGAAAGGCTTGTACAAGACAAAGTGGGGTACAAATTTTTTGAAATAATTGTAAATTTCAAATTATTTACGGTCTGACTAGAAGTGAAAAGTACTGTATAAACTACACACTCTATAGTTTTGTACATTTTTAGAATCAGTTGATCATTTTTAGTCCTAGGACATTATTTCAAATTTTTTAGAAATAGGTGTTTTCTTATTTAAGTTTTGAAAAGTAAGCGACTGTAATTCTCCTAAATTGGTGTATAATTGTGAGAAAAATTTGAAATCTAACGACTTTTCATGTTATTAGGTAATAGTTATATTTTCGCCAGAAATATCAAAACATTGTTTTTTCTTAAAAGTAAGATTTTGCAAAATCTATTAGGCTGGATCTCAATAAATTTTAAAAGGATTTTTAAAGTTTTGGTACCCTAAATAATCACAACATGATAGGGCATTTTTAGGGGACTGCTTAAATTATAAATAGGGTTTATGTCGTTTTTAAACTGATTTATATAGGACAAGTTTCTGTCATTTTCACCATTCGGTGTCATAAATTAAATAATGAATATTTTTGATAAAATAGTGTATGCAAAACAAATAATTTATTTATTCAAGAAGACAGTAGTTGCTTGACTAAATCAAATCTACAAAAATTAATGTCAATATTTGAACCCGCATTTTCAAAATCGAATGAAATATATAATTAATTTTGTCCATTACTTATCTGTCTATCCACAAAGTATAAGAATTTTAGAATATACTTACCCCCAAGCGCAAATACACCCACACTAAATGAAGCATTAAATGTTTGTTTATAATAATAGCGAAATGTCACTCTATGAACAATAAACTACACATTCAAAAATAAAAATTAGCGAATACCATATGCACATAAATGAAATAATACGATACAATACAAATTTGTTTCGGCAAACGACCTTGGCTATTATTAGAATGCACTATGTATCTAACGCTTTACTTGCTGTTCAACAACTTCGAAATTGCTGAAGGCCATTTACGATGAATAGTTACAGGAATGGAGAAAAACCAGCATCGTACCGTATCCTAGCAACCGTTATTTGCCTAACTTGGAAACGAACCACTAAACTACTAAAGTTAAAATAAAGTAGTTCCCTCTATCATGCGAAAGTTATACCACAAAGGCGGCTATTTTAAAATTAGTTCGTGTTATGAAAATAGAGAGATGCTATCGCACCTTTAAATGTTTTTCAAACGCTGTTATTAGTGCAAAGTTCGAGTAACCAATAGTACGTTTTTTAGTAGGAACGTTTACGTTACTAATTCATATGAGGTTTACTGATTTTTAACGCCAATTACATTATCTTCGGTTTTGTAAATTTGAGGCGGTATTGCGAAAGAACAGTTCTGATCAGGATACTCTAATAATGGGTTAGGAGCCGATGGTTCAATACCATCCTTAGATCTTCTATTAACATAGTAGAATGTACACAGGAGATTCTGTGTTTATTTCATTCACTAAACTTTGATAAGTAGTTCTGGGGTTCAAAACTATGTCCGACAAAATGATTACAAAACTTTTAGTTGGTGTTGGTTCAAAGGATGTATCATGCATTACTTAACACAAACGCTTAGGTTGAATTCCTCTAATGATGATGTGGACTGTAATTAGGTTAACGGTATAGCGAGCTTAACGGCACTATTTTATTGTCAATGAGCACTCACGATACGAAAACTCATTTGTCACTTCCGGTGGCTTAAACATAACAACACACTACCCTCGTCGGCTGCCGGTTTTAAGTCCTTTCATGATTTTTAAAGGAGGTGGTTAACAAGGATCAAGAAAAGATGGACATGAGCATGAACATCCCGCCCACCAAAATAAATACAAATTTATTTTTAAACAAAGCAATCAACTAATATGTACGGTACAAAATAAAACTTATACGGAACTAGACTAAATAACTATATAGTATCTAACCCTATGAGCTTGTTGCACAAATACACCAACAAGAGCAAGCAAACAATTAGTGTTTTAGGGTCAAAGGGCAAAGCTTTAGCACAGGTTCTTTAAGAGTCCCATGTGCCGTTCTCACAGTTGCAACGCGAATAAAGTTATCTTTGCCGGTATGCAGTTGAATGATTCTGCCCAATCTCTATTGAAGAGGCGGGGAATTGGGTTCTTGAATCAACACTAAGGTACTAAGGTTTAGCGATTCCCCTGTAACAAACCATTTAAATTTTTGCTAAAGCGTATGAAGCTATTCCATTTCGAATGGACCTGCACCTTGCCGAAGTTCTAAATTACTAGAACAGGTGAAATGGCTTGCGTGTTCTAATGAGCTAAAGAGCCAAACTACAGGTCCAACCAAAGTAGTAGGGTCGTTAGTGAGGAACCAGACTAAGACAGGTCCCCGAAAGAGGGCAGCGGCTCTTTCGGTACTTAGATTGCCAGAGACCATAGGGGTCGGTATGGCAGTCTAAGACACACTACCGCGATGTGGAAGGCAACGGGAAACCACCACATTATCTCCCAAGCACACAGCGTACCTAAATTATAATAAAATGATGGCATTCTCTGGGGTAAAAGATTCCGGAGTTAAAATAGTCCCCATTCGGATCTCCGGGAGGACTACTTCGGAGGATGCGATCGGAAAGTTAAAAATAAGAGTCGGGAACATTCTGCGAGTCGGAGCGTGGAATGTTAGAAGTATGAAGCAAGTAGGTAAGCTAGAGAACCTAAAAATCGAAATGAATAGGTTATCACTAGACATAGTAGGGATCAGCGACGTTCGGTGGCCAGAGGCGGGGATTTTGGAGTGGAGACTTCAGGGTAATTCATACAGGAGCAGAGGACGGAAATTTGGGTGTGGGGATAGTTATGCGGAAAAAGATAGGACACTGTGTGGAAAATTACTTACAAAAGAACGAAAGAGTACTCATGGTTAGATTAGAATCTAAACCGGTAAACACAGTAATAATACAAGTATACATGCCCACCTCTAGTTACAGTCACAAAGAGGTAGAAGCCATCTACAAAGATATCGAAGACATATTAAGATACGTAAAAGGACATGAAAATCTAATAATTACGGGGGATTTTAATGCTGTGGTAGGTGAGGGTAGGGAAGGAGCGGTAGTAGGTTTATTTGGTTTAGGCACGAGAAACGAAAGGGGAAATAGGCTGGTAGAATTTTGCGACAAGAACAATTTAATCATCACAAACACATTATTTCAACATCATGCTAGAAGACGATGTACGTGGAAGATGCCAGGAGATATAGGACGATATCAAATAGATTACATTCTTGTTAGACAACGGTTTAGGAATCAAGTAAAGACTGTAGAAGCTACCCAGAAGCAGATATAGATACTGACCACAACATCGTAATTATGAAGGCCGCACTTAAATTTAAAAATCTGAAAAGAGGAACGGAAAAAGGCACTTGGACTTAGAGAAACTAAAAGATAAAGATATTCAAGTAAGATTCGAAAAAGTCAAATGAATTGCTGAATGATATCGCGAAAATATCTGAAACTAAGGAAGTAGAAACAGAATGGAATAACATTAAATCCAGCCTAGACATGGCGGCCAGAGATATTTTGGGGTATACACAAAAAGAAAATAAGAAACCATGGATAACAAAGGATATCGTGAATTTAATAGAAGAAAGACGAAAATACAAAAATAAATCAGACGAAACAGGAAAACAGAGATACAAAGCCATAAAATGGGAAATTATTCGAAAATGCAGGAAAGCTAAAGAACAATGGATTGATGAAAAGTGCAAAGAAGTACAAACTAAGATGGAAATAGGAAAGACAGACGAAGCATACAAATTAATTAGAATGAATTTTAGGGATATAAAACCGTATAGCAAAAATATAAGGGACGCACAAGGAAACATCATTATAGAAAACGTAGAGAAAGTGAGTAGATGGCAAGAATATATAGGGGAATTTATATGCAGGAGAGGAACTAACTGCATTAGAACAGGAATCAGACATTGAAAATGATGACTTGGGATATCCTATACTTCGAGACGAGTTTGAATCAGCATTAAAGAGTCTGAAAAATGGTAAGGCGCCGGGTACAGATAAGGTGCAAGCAGAAACTCTAAAAGCCGCTGGACAAGCAGTAACAGAACGTCTCTTCCAACTTGTAAGCTATATGTATGAGACAGGCGAGATACCCAAAGATTTCAAACGTAGCATCATAGTAACTATACCAAAAAAAGAAAGGCGCGGATAGATGTGAAAATTTTCGAACAATAAGTTTGACAGCACACGTGTCAAAAATATTAACTAGAATTGTGCAAAGACGAATGGAAAAACGAGCTGAAGAAATACTAGGAGAAGACCAATTTGGGTTTAGGAGAAACAGGGGAACACGGGAGGCTATTTTAGCTCTGAGAGTGATAATGGAAAACAATAGAAAAGGGAAAGCATGTATATAGGGTTTGTAGATCTGGAAAAAGCATTCGACAATGTAAAATGGAAAAAAATGTTTGAAATACTCAAAAGAATTGGAATGAGTTATAGGGATAGACGAATAGTACATAGCTTATACAAAGAGCAAACAGCAGTAATAGAATTAGAGCAGGAACGTAGAGAAGTAAACATTAGGAAAGGGGTGAGACAGTGATGTGCCCTATCCCCATTGATTTTTAACTTGTACATATAAGAGGCAATGAATACTGTCAAATGCAGAAAGACATTTGGAATTACTATGCAGGGACAAAAAATTGATATGCTTAGATTTGCAGATGATATAGCGGTATTAGCATCTAGCAAGGAAGAGTTAGAAGCGGCTCTTAATGAAATGGAAACGGTTCTAACAGAGAGATACGGTATGAAAATTAACAAAACTAAAACTAAAGTTCTAGTTTGCAAAGGTGGGGAAAATAAATCAAAAACAAGAATACAAGTATTTAACACGAACTTACAAGAGGTTAAGGATTTCTGCTACCTAGGAAGCCAAATAACGCAAGATGGGAAAAGCACAAAAGAAATAAAACAAAGATTAGCACAAGGTCGTGCTACATTTAACAAGAAAAAGCAACTATTGTGCTCAAAGACCACAAACATAGAAACAAGGAAAAGATTGCTTAAAACATATGTGTGGAGCACAGCATTGTACGGCTGTGAAGCCTGGACAGTAGGAGAAGCGGACAAGAAAAAGGTAGAAGCCTTTGAAATGTGGTGTTACAGGCGTATGATGAAGATATCATTGACAGACAAAGTTAAGAACGAAGAAGTACTAAAAATGGTAGGGGAAGAAAGAAATATGTGGAAAACGGTAAAAAATAGGAGGGATAGGATGATAGGCCACATACTACGGCATGAGGGAATAGTGCGGAATATTTTAGAAGCAGAGATAGGAAAAAAGAGAGGAAGAGGCAGACCTAGATTAGACTACTGCACATAGATAGTAAAAGATGTAGGCTGTAGAGGTTTCAGGGAGATGTGTAGGCTAGCCCAGAATAGAAATCAGTGGAGGTACGCATCCAACCAATCCCAAGATGGATAAACTAATGACGAAAAGATAACTGTGCGTATACATGATGATTATTATAAGTAACTACAAGAATTGGTTGGGCAATATTCTCGAATAATGTTAAGTGTGTGAAAGGATTTACTAGAAAACCATTATTTCGGCAAATGTCTAAGTGTTGGGGGATCTTGGTAGCCACAGGTTGCTTAACCTCCTTCACTGAATCTCGGTAAAATAGGGTATAAAATTAGAAAACAATAGAAAGGGAACGAGCTGAATACACATACTCCCTGAAAAGAAGAAAAAGAAGAAAACCACCAAAAACGCAAAATCAAAGAAGCTGCCTATATAACCCTACATAAAAATAACTGCGTTGCAAACGAATCCGTGACTTTCAGTAAACAATGGATTCCATTACTAAAAGAAATAACAAATGAAAATCAAATGCCCACAATATCTAGGTAGCATTGCAAGTTTTTCCTGGGTTTTCCTTGCAATATTTACATGAAATACAGCCTACATACATGATTTCTATTTATACATAAAATAACTAATTACATAAAAATAAGCATATTAACAATCCTTGTAAAACAGCATTGGTATCTGACAAGTATAAATCCACAATAAGGTTACCTCAAAACCATATACAATCTCCATTGAACAGTATTGGTATCTGACAAGTGTAAACCCGCCATAGGGTCGCCTCAGATCCATATACAATCTTCATAGAACAACATTGGTATCTGACAAGTGTAAACCCGCCATAGGGTCGCCTCAGGTCCATATACAGTCTTCATAGAACAACATTGGTATCTGACAAGTGTAAACCCGCCATAGGGTCGCCTCAGATCCATATACAATCTTCATAGAACAACAGTGGTATCTGACAACTGTAAACCCGCCATAGAGTCGCCTCAGAACCATGTTAAAATCTACCAAAGAGATAACTTAAATCATAATGAATTTTCCCCCTCAAAATAAATATAAAAAAAACGACTACTTAAGCCTTTCAATAATGCAATCACACACTTCTTTAATAACCATCCTCTCAATTGTATAAATAGAAACATGTTAAAAATGTTGGCTGAAATGCAGACACAAAACGGTAGCAGTCTTTTGAAATGCTCCAGATGTATGAGGACGATAGCATGGACAGACAAAGATAATAACAAATAAGTTACAGAAATAGTATGGGAACAAGGATATCTGGGGAAAAAGAGAAATAGTAGGGCGGAATACGTTCTAAGGCATTTTTGGGGAATAGTATGTGATATATTACAAGCAGAGATAGGAAAAAAAAGATATATGTAGACCTAGATCAGACAGTTATAGATGCAAACTGTGCATATTTCAGGGAAATCTGTAGGTTAGTTCAGAATAGGGAACAGTGATGGTACGCGTCTAACCAGTTCTACGACTGAAGACCTAATGATGATGATGAAGCTATTCTGATTGCCATCGCTTCCAGAGAATTTGCTGTAACCGCTAGACTAGTTGCCAACGATTTAAACCATTAATCGCTACCTCAGTAACGTCTGTATCTGGAATGACAGAAATATGTTCGATGGTTAAAAAATGACTTGGGGTCAAACAAGATAAATCGTTAGTATCCGAATTAAGCGGACCTAATGGACGGGAGTTCAAAAGCGCTTCAATTTGCACTACAACAGTATTCAATTCTTCGTAAGTCAATTTTTGCTCACCAACTACCCGAGATAGGTGAGTTTTGACAGATTTAATTCCCGCCTCCCATAGCCCACCGAAGTGCAGAGCAGAAGGGGGGCTGAACGACCACCCAATGTTTTCTGCGTGTGCGGATTGTTCTAACAGTTCGCGTATTTTGGCTTTAGCACCTACAAAGTTGGTACCAAAGTCGCTGTACATGTGGATACACCTTCCGCGTCTGGAAATGAATCGACGGAAAGCGGCTAAAAATGTTTCTAACAACAAATCTGAAACTAATTCTAAATGCACTGCCTTAGTGCTGAAACAAACAAAGAGACAAATATATGCCTTTAACGTTTTGGCTCCTCGAACCCGACTCATTGTTATTGAAAAAGGGCATCCAAAATCTACGCCAGTATGACGAAATGCTTTTCCAGGAGTCACTCGCGGAGTAGGTAAATCCCCCATAGAAGGCACAATAGAAGTAGGATTAACCTTAAAACAAGGAGTTCATGAACGTAGGCAGTGTCTTATGGCTCTCCTAGCAGACAAAATCCAAAAAATGCTGCTGCAATAATGACTGGGTTGTACAATGTAAATTTTTAATGTGGCAATCCTGTATAATAAGAGTTGTTAGACGATGGAGCCGAAGAAGAGATAAAAGATATTTTGCATCATGTGAAATGTCCGAATGTTTTAGCCGACCGCCCACCCTATGGAGTCCCCGACAATCTATGAATGGAGTAAGAGAACGGA
Organism: Platerodrilus igneus; assembly: GCA_036346225.1. NCBI lineage: Eukaryota > Metazoa > Arthropoda > Insecta > Coleoptera > Lycidae > Platerodrilus > Platerodrilus igneus. Next base: position 470,114 of record JARFIW010001430.1, on the reverse strand, counting down.
ATCGTTTGCTAACTAAATGTCCCTTGTTTAATTTTTCCAAAGCTTCCGCAAATGCACCGGTTTGAACATGTTTAACTAATAATTCTAACGCTGATGTTCTTTCTCGAAGTGTAATCGCACCAGTTAATTTTCCTTTAGGTGATTTGAGGTTGAACACAAGACGGCGGCAGTGAACAATTATTTTCGAAATCTTTTGCAAATCGGAGAATGTATCTAACAAAGAAGTCAAAACGTGATCCGAGGGTTCGATGGCAACCAACACGACTTTTGCTTCGGCAGAACTTTGTGACAATTCTGATGCTGAATTATCAAGAAATGGTTGTTTAGGCCATTCTTCCAAAAGTAATTTTAACCACACAAGACCCACCCACCAAAGCGGGTGATCGATAAGTTCAGTTGTAGAAAGGCCTCTAGAGGCACAATCGGCAGAGTTGTCTTGTGATTTTACTTGATTCCAATTAGAAGGTACCCCTAGCGATTGAACTTGTGCAATTCTATTCACAACAAAGGTTTTCCATTTATTAGATGACGATTTTAACCATGAAAGTGTTATTGTGGAATCCGACCAAGCAAAGATGCTGGTAAATTCTAACTTGAAATATGTTTTCTTCACATAATCTACGAGATTTGCGAGTAGAACTGCTGCGCACAACTCTAACCGTGGCAACGAAACTTTGTTTATGGGCGCAACTTTACTTTTTTGCACAAACAAAATACACGAAAACATTATCATTTTTGTCAAAACGTCGAAAATAAATAACATATGCATAACTGCTTCTGAGGTATTGCAAAAGGCGTGTAACTCGATGCTCTTTAAGTCTTTACAATTCAACTGACAGGAAATTTTCAACTCGGATAAGGATGAAAGTTGCAACAAATACTTGTTCTATTGACAAATAAGTTTTTCGGGAGGTTGGACGTTCCAATTGATTCCCAAAGTCCATAAACGCTGAACGAAATGTAAAAAATGTAACAGGAGTTAGAAACCTAGGGGATCGAAAATTCTAGCTGATGTCGAGAAAACGTTCTTTTTTGTACAAGGACGACAACTAATTTGTATATCTTATGAAAAAACATCTGAATCGGAACACCATTTGAGCCCTAACACCTTTACTGACAGAATTTGTTCGTGACTAAACGTCAGCGGTGATTGTTCGATTTGTAAATTGGGTATATTTGACAAGACAAGGGTGAAATTACTATTTCATTTTCTAAGTTCAAAACCACCAAGCATACATAATTCAGTCAGTTCTTGAACTAGGAAGATGGCTTCTTCAACAGTTTCACAACCACTGATGATGTCATCTACATATGAGTTGGACGATAAAACAAGTGAAGCGCGATGGTAACGAACCGCTTCCAATCTCGCTAATTCTTGAATTGTACGAAGAACAAGAAAAAGAGAAGCGTTTATCCCATAAGTAACGGTGTTCAATCAATAATCAACAAGAGGATCAGATGAATCAAATCTCCAGAAAATACGTTGGAATTCTCGATGTTCTGGTATAATCTCGATCTGGCGCGACACCTTTGTTTGATATCCGCAGTCAAAGCAATGTTGTGAATCCGAAACTGCAATTGAAGTTCAAAAATATCTTTTTGTAGTGATTTTCCGTGTAACAACGTGTCATTTAGTAAAATACCGTCTGAGGTATTTGCACTTGCATCAAACACAACTCTTAATTTAGTTGTTGTGCTCTCTGGCTATCCAACGAAAGAAGAGGTATAGGACTCATGTGCCCTGTGTTTATGTAATCTTGCATGAAAAAATTGTACGACGCTCGTAAATCCGAGTCATTCTGCAAACGTCTTTTCAACCACAAAAAGCGACTTAAAGCGATTGCACGAAAATCAGTAAAAATTGGTTCTGGTCCTTTAAAAGGCAATGAAACCATAAACCGACCTGCATTGTTTCTAGAATAAGTTTCAACAAACGTCTTTTCACGCAATACGTTTTCTGCATTTTCCTGTACGTAAGCAGGAACACTTTCCAGCTCCCAAAAACAAATTAGTATTTCTTCTATTGGTCCCACATAAGCACACAACGAAGTAGAAATAGTTTCTGGACAACCTACTCTTCCAGTCACAATCCAACCAAATTTGGTGCGAATGGCCACCGGTTCGTCTTGTTGGCCGATCCGAGATTCATTCAACAAAATTTGTGCGAAAATGTCTGCTCCCAACAACAAATCAATTTTTACAGGTTCAAAAAACTTTTGATCAGCTAATTGTAATCCATTGATATGATCGCAATGGCGTTTGGGTAAAGGTGTGGCCGGCAGTTGACCACATATTTCTGTAAAACAAAAAATTCTGAATTGAAATTGGATTGAGTTTCAGACTGATTACAAGAATAAATACGACACGATAAGTTACCACTGATAGTAGACGCATTCAATCCCAAACCTTGAACTTTTGCTAAGCTTTTATGCTTCTGCAAAAAAGCCTTTGACGACACTTTTTTGTTATGAAATTTGACATACTCCCATTGTCTAAGAGTGCCCTAACAGTTTGTAGTTTTCCAAAACCATCGATAATCGCTACCTGATCAGTAGCTAACAAAGTTGTTGTATTAACAACTGAACGAGAAAAGAATGAACTAACTTCAGGCCTCTGCATCGAAAACGAAGAAGCTTCACTTGTTTCATTCCCTTTAACCATTTTTTTGTTTCTCTGATGTAGTAGGAGAGGTATTTGCATTCTCAAAATGCAACATTGTGTGGTGTGGTTTACGAAATTTTTTTACAAACAGCGTTTGATTGGCAAATTTTGACACGATGTGAACTACACAAACAATTTAAACAGAGATTATTCTTTTTAACGAAATCAAAGCAAATGCAAATTGCCAAGGAACTTTTTGCAACCATAAATCAAGTGCGAGTCATTATCCACTATGCATTTGTTAGGTGACGTCGTAAATACAAACGTCTCACGAGTTGAATTTTTTTCTATTCCAAGTTGAAGGCTCACTTTTACTTTTAGTCGTAAAGTTGACGGTTTTTAGTGCTTTTTGAGACATCAAATCGTTTATCTCTAAAGCCTTACACGATTGATCTAAGAACGTTTTTAATTCTTCAAAACGTGGTATTTCACTTGTGTTTTGCATTTCGAAACGTTTGGCGGTGTCTGAATCTAACCTTTGTAATAGCCAATTGAAAAGAATAAAATCAAACAGATCGACATTTTGAAAAGTTTTTAAAGCGCTAAAGCTTTCAACGAATACGTTTAATAAGGACCGTAAACTATCCGACGTAGCAGAATTCAATTTGGGAGCTTTTTCTGTGCAATTTAAATAATTTGTAACAATTAATCTTTAATTTTTATAGCGATCTATAATAATTTTTAGGGCAATACCGTAATTTGCGTCACAGACCGATAAATGTTTAACGAGTTGTTTAGATTTGTCATCTAAACTGTTTAACAAAAATAGAACTTATATATTCAAGAAAGTTTCTGGTTTGAATCGATCAAAATACGAAACGAATTGTAGTATGATTCAAAATCTTCAATTTTCCCATTAAAATTTATTAATGAAATTGTCGGCAAGAGTATGTTGTTTGTGGCTGACTGAATTATCCACCAATAATGCCAGAGGCACTTTAGTTTCAAACTACCTTTGACATTGAGTGAACCGTGTTCTAATCTGCAAGAAGTATTTATCTTAATTCATTCGAATACCCGAAATTTCTTCGATACAATCATCGCCTAAGATGCATTCTGTATACAATTTGTCAAAATCTGATAAATCTGCAAAGTTAGTTGCATACTAGCCTCAATTTCAGCATTAGTATCACCGGTCCTATCTAAATTAGACTCTTCATTTTGTAATGCTATTAATCTACTTAACGTAGCTTTACCTTGAAAAATCAACCTTTCTGTGGTAACTACCATAGTGAAGGGGTTGAATAGCACCTAAAGCAACAAAGCGGCAACTACAAGTTTTAAAATTCTATAGGAAAAGGTCGTTATTCTGACCACGCAAAGAAGTGATGTCTGAGCAATAAATGACAAATACCGTTTCTACAACAATACAATGCCACTGCAAAATGCATGTGCACGAAATTGAAGTTAAAAAATGCCTAAATCTTCTCAAAGGAATAACAACAACAAGACCTGTAAAAACACCGCATAGGAAAAGATAACAATGAATAACGACGCCGCAACCATAAACCACTTGTCTTTAACCCGAAACGTTTAACTATTCCCTACCCCAACCGTATACCTGTTCTACAAGCTCACACAAAATGCTATTCAGTACTGTTACTATTTATCTTAATTAAATTCCCGACTATAACTTCAACATAAAATAAATAGTATTCAAAACGAAAATTTACTTAGATTGCAAAAGTAATCAAACAAATTGTTCTAAGAACTTCTAAGCAAATGTGTATACAGTTTAAAACAATAATGAATTTATAGCACCCTCCCAATCAAAAAACAAAGGAAATCAAGGAATTAGAGCGTGAAATTCAATTTAACAAAAGGAATTCAATCTGCTCGGGGACCAAAATGTTGGTTTAAAGGATGTATCATGCATTAGTTAACATAAACACTTACTTTGAATTCCTCTAATGATGATGTGAACTGTAATTAGGTTAACTGTATAGCGAGCTTAACGGCACTATTTTATTGTCAATAAGCACTCACGATACGAAAACTCATTTGTTACTTCCGGTGGTTCAAACATAACAACACACTACCCTCGTCGACTGCCGGTTTTAAGTCCTTTCATGATTTTTAAAGGAGAGGTTAACAAGGATCAAGAAAAGAGGGACAGGAGCCCGAACAGTAGGAATTCCGATGTTACCTGTTGGTGAGTAATTTGTTTAGGAATGATTATATTCTGGAATGAGATAACCATCTTTTGAAAAAGTAGAGTTTCCAACAAAGGCATTATCTGAATAACTAGATGAACCTTCTTTAAGAGTCTGATGTTTTAAATTTTAAAATCATTTAATATTATTTGATAATGCAATCTTTTCAAAATCAGTAAGTTCTCTATTGTCAATAAAACTTTCTTTGTGCTTAAAAACCTCCGGCTAAGTAGTGTTTATTCTTTTCTGTTATTAACATTTTCAAGTAGATTTTGCACGTATTTGGAAAAATCTACAGCGTTTGGATTAAAAGAAAATATGCTGCATTTTTTTAATCCCTTTGGGATACTTTCTGGCAAGATTACATCATTTTAGTAGCCCAACAAAGATTTTGCAGCAATTGATATTTGTAACAATACAATTTATATTTTCTGGTCTGCTATTGCACTACATCATTCTTTCACAGTGTTTCGAGTGCGACAAGTACGCCCACATCAGATAGCTGTGCTAAATGTGTGCAATTTGATTGCAATAAATACAAAATAATACTATTGTTATCACAAAACTCACTGAGATCAAAACACAAATGAGAACGATATCCGTCTACTAAAAATAGAACAAGCCTTTTTTATATTGTTTCTTACTAACAAATCATTGAAACCATTTGCCACATACTCATAAAAGATATCAGACTTCATCTAACACAACCAAGACTTCGACTTACCTAAAATCCAGTCATCTGGAATATTTTGTACTAAAGCTTTTGAAGGTTTAACGTATGGAAATACCACAAAACAATGTAAAAGACGGTAATGTTGCCTTTTTTATTTCACTACTGAATTTTCAGTAGACCGCGTCATCTCTTTGGGTCAAGAGCTTTGCCCGTTTTGAGTCAAACATTAAATCCATTTTCATTTACATTAATGATTTTAAGAGGGTCTTCTAGCAGGTCTTCACATACCACCTCACGGAGGTAGTTACTTAAATCTTGAAACCATTTTCAAACAAATTCTTTTATTACTGAAGTTAGAGATTAAGCAACTTTTGTTTTTAATGGAAAACCCACATTTTGCCAAACTAATAACCCAGTCTACTATTTTATTATCATTTGGCATTTTTAAATACGAATTTGAGCCCATGCGGCTGTTCGTTGCCGTCTCTTGAGATGGTCCTCTACAATGGCTCGAAGAATAAAAATAATGCTATTATTGATTCGCTGACACGCGCAAACCTTAAAATTAAGATTTATAAGACTAAACAATAGAAAAGCTAATATCTAAAAGCAAACGTCACTTGAATTACATTAAATTACTGCTACAAAAGCAATAAACGGAACACCACTTTTATCAACTTCCTGAAAGCCTGAAAACCTTGGAGCATCACCAGGTGTGCTTATAAAGCAGAAAGACAAGTCGACAAGATTTTGTGTGGACTGCGGGCGATTTAATAACGTGACCAAAGAGGAAAGCAACCCACTGCTAAGGATTTACGAAATCCGAGGTATACTTTCAAGGTCGCGGTGGCTCTTAACCTAAGATTTTAAGAGTGGATACTGACAAGTGGATATGGATCCCAAAGATCCGGAAAAGACTGCTTTCACTATTGGTACTGACCTATATCAATTTACAGTAATACCTATTGGACTCTGTAACGCTCCTGACACCCACGAGCGTTTAATGGATAACATCTTGAGTGGGTTATCGTACAAAACGTGTCATATATTTGGAGGACGCGATCGTGATTGGGAAGTCGTTTGGAGAACGCTTGCGAAATTTAGAAGGGTTTCGAAGATTTAGAGAAGCTAATCTGAAGCCGAGTCCAAAGAAGTGTCACCTACTAGGCGAAGAGGAAAAATATCTAAATCACGTAGTTTCATGCAATGGAGTCAGGCGAGACCTCGAAAAGATTAAGGCGGTAGAAAAGTGGCCGTCGCCAAAAGACATATATAAATTACGCACTTTTTGGGGTTGTAAACTTACTACAGAAGATTCGCTTCCGGGTTTGCAAATATAGTTAATCCCTTAACCAAGCTGGCGGAAGATGGGGGTGATTACGTTTGAAATGAGGATTGCCAAAATACATTTCAAGAACTAAGGGAATTTATTGACAACAACTTCGATTTTAAGTTATCGTCGGTCTGAAGGCAAATTCAGCTTGGATACAGACGATACGAATGTCGCCTTTGAAAGTGTACTATTTCAGTTACAAGATGGACAAGTAAGGGTCATTGGCTACTTTAGCAAGATGTTCTTGAGACCGGAACGCAATGACTGAGTTACTAGAAAGGAACTATTGACGGTGGCGAAATCCGTAGGACACCTTTATAACCACCTCTACGGGAGAAAATTTCACTTGAGAATTGACCACGCCGCACTAAAGTGGATATTACAGTTTAGAAACCCCAAGGACAAGTCGCCAGACAGATAGAAAGACTGCAGGAATATGACTTCGACACGACACACTGTGCAGGTGCGAGTCATCGTAATGCAGATGTACTTTCGAGAAGGTTTTGCCCCGAAAATTGTAGCTATTGCTCACGATTAAAGATAAGGTGTGATCTACTTGGTCGGACTACCGTTATCTATGACGATTCGCAGCCTCTACAGATGTGAACGGAACAGGAAAATGACAAAACCTAGGTGTCATTCTGAGTAGGAAAGCGAGAGGAAAATGTCGTCCTGGTAGGACATTACCCCATTGAATAGCGTCCCACAGCACGTAAATGTGCACAGACTTGCAATTTCACGGCCCAAGAAAACGCCGAACGCAGGAATTACAGGCGGACAGTTCCGCACATTTCATTTCATGCCGCTTGTACATAAAAGATCGCACCACACCTGTGGAATTTTTAATCGACACTGGTGCAGAACCTCTGTGTATACCCAAGAAGTAAGGTTTGTAAACTACTCAAACCGACGAACAATCGATTGTTCGCGGCAAAGGAGACGATCATAAACACATATGGTCCTACCACATTAACATTAGATTTGGAACTAAGGCGACCATTCACTTGGCAGTTCGTCATCGCCAACGTCAAGAAACCCATTATTGGCATGAATTTTCCCGCACACCATAAATTACTGGTTGACAACAAACATGAAACTTGAGTAACCAAACTGTCAACCAAAAATTAATCTGTCCGCAACAAACAGTGCAATATCAACCACGATATAGAGTTCAAAATACCACAGAATTCTAACCAAATACCTAGATATAACCTGTCCAGGGGCCTTCTCACTCTAATAAATCATAGTACCGAACATCACATCCTAACGACCCAAGGACCTCCAGTATACAGTAATCTACGCAGATCGGTGTCTGACAAACTCAAAACCGCCAAGTACGAATTCGCTGCAATGGCCTAGTTAGGAATAACAAAGTCATCCAAATAACCATGGGCATCACCCCTACATTTAATGGCTAAACACAACAAAGAGTGGCGACCCTGTGGAGACTACAGGGCTTTACGCTCGCACAATTTTCGATAGATATTTTATCTCATTTGTGGAAGATTTTGGACAAAAACTGCAAGACAGAAGAACTTTTTTTACAATCGACCTTGCCAAGGCCTATCACCAAATCCTCATAGTTGAGGAAGACATAAAAGAGATTGCAATAACAATACCTCTTGGTTTATTCGAATTGCTATACATGAAATTTTGATTACGAAACGCAACACAAACTTTTCAACGATTCATGGATAAAGTTATAAGCGGACTAGAATACTGTTACGTCTAGATCGACGAAATTTTGGTAGCATGTCATTTTAAAAAAGAATTCACTAAATCATAACCCCTGCTAAATGCATTTTGACAAGATGAAGTCAAATTTCTTGGCTACCTCAACATCAAAGATGGCACCAAACCACTACCAGAAAAAGTCAGCATTATACACAATTAAACAAAACCTGAGAAAACCAAAAAACTAGGTCGATTCTTAGAAATGTTGAATTGTTACAACGAGCAGTTGACTTAAACTACGCTCAACGCCCTACTAAAAAGCAAAATAAAAAACAACACACCTATCAATTGCACAAGTAAAGCAAACATAGCTTTCCAGAAGTACAATGCAAAGCTAGCACAAGCCGCGCTATTCACAAATATACTCCCTGACACAAAACTATCTATAGCAACAGATTTCAGACTTTGCTGTTAGTGGAGTAATCTAACAATGGAGCAATGGAACAATGGCAACCTCTAACTTTTTATTTCAAAAATCTAACTAATGCCCAAACAAAATATTCAGCTTACGTTCGAGGATTTCTCGCCAGTTACCAAGCTATCAAACAGCATAAACGCATGTTAGAGGATAGATATTTCACGATCTACACAGACCTCAAACCTCTAACTTCCGCTTTCCAACATAAACTGGAAAAATGTACGCGTAGGCAATTTAAATATTTGGACTACATAAGCCAATATTCGACGCACATCAAACACGCTGCGGGAAAAGAAAACATTGTCGCAAACACACTCTCGAGAATAGATAGCATCGACTTCAAACAGCTATCCGATTTTCAACAAAAGGATAAAGAGTTCAAAAGTCTCAAGGAAACAAAAACTCAAGTTTGACCTACAGATCGATACAAATTCCGAACTCCGACCAAATAATTTTTGTGACATTTTAACAACGATAGCTCGCTCATTAGTAACAAAATAATTACGAAAACAACTTTTGCGAGCATTGACAGCTTAGCACACCCAGGAATAAAGGCAACCATGAAGCTGGTAACCCAAAAATTCGTTTGGCCTGGTATCAAATCAGACTGCCGCACCAGGACATGAAGTTCTATCCAATGCCAAAGAGCTAAAGTTACAAGACACGTAGTTACATAAACACATAATTTCAAACCGTTATCTTCAAGATTAGAGTATGTTCACATAGATATTGTTGGACCATTACCCGTATTGGAGGGACAGCTATACATGTTCACATGTATCGACTGCTTTTACAAGATGGCCTTAGGCAATACCTCTGCAAAACATTTGAACTGAAACGGTAGCCATAGCATTCATACAAAAATGGATCGCACATTTTGGCGTACCATTAAGAGTCACAACAGATCAAGACCGTCAGTTTGAATCGCAACTATTGAAACAATTAGAAAACAGCACATGACCCGCAGTCATATGGCATGGTGGAACGAGTCCACCGACAACTGAAAACTGAATTGACCTGCCGCGAGACCGAAAAATAAACAAAAGCGTTACCTTTTGTCCTACTTGGAATAGGAAATTCTTGAAAAGAAGAACTAAATGCTACAGCTGCAGCGCTTACATTTTGTGAAACGCCGTACCTACCAGGAAAATCCTTCACAAGTTCGAGCAAGCTAACGGATCCAACACATCCTGAGGTACTTGCAAACCAGCTACATTACTACTTTTAACAACTGCAACCAGATCAAGGCACTGACAGTAACAGCATACAAACATTCGTATTCAAAGAGCTGAAAAACTCAAACCACATTTTTTTACACTGCGGAGGTAACAAAAATGTTTTACAATCTACGTACGATGGATCATACGAAGTAATCTGCATGGACAATAAAACAGTCACCATCGACAAACAGGGTAAGATAACAACATGAAAAACGAAGACCTAGCTACAGTCAACACGTCAATTACAAGGAGTGGCAAAAGATTATATTACCCAAAGAAATATATCACTTTTTATCGTGACTAACACAGAACTAACACTAAAAAAGGGATATGTTGGGGTATGCAACCAACTATACTCCTAACTGAACAATAAGCAGGCAGCATGCAAGTAAATAATGTGCAGGCTTATAACGCTCCTCAAACAATAATGAACTTGTTGGACACCCTTCGAAATACATAACAGAAGCGTCTGAACGTACAATAGAAACAAAACCAGGCTATAAAACGAGCTTCAAACGCTACAGCAAATTACATACTAATTATTTTCTTCTTAAGGGCGCGATCGGATGTATGGTTGGCTGCCTAAAATCCATCAAAAAACAGGTTATTCTGTTTGGTAAATAACTTTTGTTGGATTGAAAATATGCAAAATGTAACTTCACCATTAGACTCACAAAACTTTGTACTTTCTAACGAAGGTTTGCTTTTTTTTCTAAAGTGGAGTAATAAGCAAGAAATAGCTGTTAAAAGTAATGTTAAAATTCGCTTACTTTATTTTAGTTCCTACATCTAACATAATCAATTTGTATATAAAAAAAGCATTCGTTGGATAGCAGAATACATATATAATCGTTCTGTTAAAAAAAAATCCAAAAATATTGATCATGATAGTCGTAGTGTACTGAATGGATTTTATTGAATTATTACATTAATTGTACGCCATTCTAATAAAAATTGTTTACGACTTTCTCCGAAGATGGCACTGTTAATGATGTGTAGAATAAGGTTTAAAACCAGAATATTTCAAATTAAATTATTTTGGACTTTGTTTTTGTCGCATTGAAATGAAGTAAACTAATAATATATGGTGAATTACCTTTTGATAAGTGTAATAAAATAATGAATGGATTAATTGCGAACATTTATGAAGCCAAAAATGACATAACCTCAACATCCATGGTTGTTTGTAAACTTTCATGTTTATGTTTACAAGCGATAAGTAAATTATTACAGCAGTGTTACTTTGTAAAGCTTATACTATGTTATAATAGTTTTTAAAAAAAAGGGTAGTGTGCCGTATCCCAAAACGTAACTAGATACTCTACAATATTCAATATAAGCAAAATATTGCATCATGTTAGCAAGAGTAATGTTTATTAAAATATCTTAGTGGAACCATCGCAGGGAAATAGGATACATTTTGTTACAAATTAGGTTGCGAGTTTGGTACTCAGCAAAATGATTTACAAATTTGAACGATCTCGGGGAGGACATTGTCAAAAAACAATAATTATTCCTACATCATTTTACACTTCACTTTGGGGATGTTCATTGTATTGTGTATCTTACCAGGGGTCTGCAATGGTAATTATATTTTCAATTTGAAAAGTGTCAAAATCAGCTTTAAATATATAGGCAACTTATTAGTGTTCCCATTTTTTACCCCCACGTAGCAGACTTTCGTCATTTTTTGGTCATACATAGTTCACATGTAACGTCAAATAGATGTGATAATGACATTTTCTCAAATTGTGCTGCCGGCAAAAAATAATTATAATAAACAATAAACTTCAAAACTCCCACTAATTATGAAATATATTTTAGGCTAAATTAAAAATAAAAGTGTAAAAGTTTATTTAGGATTAAACAATTTACGAAACTAGATCTAACTTTAAGCATTAGAAATAAACCATAAAAGAAAACCTTTTTGGTTTATTCTGTCAAAAAATGGCTATTTTGTTACATTAAATCGACTCTGTCAAAAACGACTAAACGTTTATTTCAATAAATATTTCAAACTAATAGAATATTTGGGGTCTTCGGTTTAATATTTTTCATCAAATGCTAATATCAAAAAAGGTATTTCCAATACAAAAAACTTTCGAGTTGTTACCTGTAAAGTGTGCTTTATTAAAACAAAATTATTACAAATGTTTTATTTTTAATGAATAACTAAGAAATTAAAAATAGGTTCAATTGTTGTAACATTTAGAATGTGTATATAGGTATTTTTGAACAGTAAGTCATTACCAACCAAAAACTTAAAAAGAACACTGTTTTACACAATACGTAGCAATGTAAATGATATAAAACTATTGGTGAAAAGAAGTGAATAACAGGCATTTGGAAATAATATTTTTTAAACCCCACATTTTAAGGTCGATAGATAAACGTTTAGTAATAAATATACGAACAGCTTTCGAATTGAAATTGACTTTATTGTTGTTAATATTACATTAAATATTAGTATATAAGGCATATTTGTAGGTCCATACAGGCAAAGTTTAGTCATAGACTACTCTTACACTTAACCTGCATAAACCACTACATATCTCTACAAGGAAAATTAGTGAAGCAAATGAATAATTACACAATAATTGAAAAATATACAATTAGGCTATGTTACTACTTATCCAAAATATGAGCCCTGATTTGAACCTTGAATGCAGTAAAAGTAAAAAAGATTTTTATATCCATCTGGAATTGCATTATAAGTCGAAACAGCATTATAGATGAATCTTCTCTGAAACATAGCAGTCAGTTGCTTAGGAATTGTTAAAGTTTTAGTGTGTCTAATATTGATGCAATGCACTTTGGAGCGTGTCATTATTATTTTAGCAATATCCTCTGAAGTCATTTATAATTATTCTATGATCAAAACATAACAAATGATGTTTCCCTCAGTTATTCATATTTAACCAGTGCAACTCTTTTATCTTATGCGATACATGATCAAATTTTTTTAGTCCAAAAGCTAAACGACAACAAGTACTTTGAATCCTTTGTATTTGTGTCATAGAAGTGCTATCAAGGTTTGGACCATATATAAAATCACAATAGTTAAATAATGACAAAACTAGCTTCCGACAACAGCTTTTCAATTGTAAGGTTAGTATAGATCGAGAAGCATATAGTTGTTTAAGTGCTATATACGACCTTTCTATTAACCTTGCAACATGTGACTTAAAGCGTAGATCATCGTCAAGTATTCAACAGAAATTTCTTAAAGAACTAACTAATGGAATAGAGGTATTGTTAATTATGACTTTTATCTTATCCTTAACACAATCTCTAATTTTCTTTGTGATCCGAAACAATATCAGCATCAATAGTACCTGCACAAACAAATAATTCATCACTTGATAAATATATGGAATCAATAAAGAGTACTGCTGTTATTTACTATGCACGTAGGTTCGTTTATTACTTGGATGAATCCATAAGAATCAATGCAGCGTGTGATAATATTACTTAAATTGAAAAGATTCACATTGACATCACCTAAACATATTATATTATCCATTATTGGTGCTAAATAAGATAATATATTATCTAGTTCATCAACACAACTAAGCAGATTAGAGTTTGGGGATCTATATACTGTGCCTACAGTAAAAGTTTTGCGATTTAATTTAAACATTATCCAAAATATGTTCAAGTATACGAGTCAATTGTAAACCAAACAAAATAACCTGACATTTAAGTTCCTTCCTTACGTACACACCAACCTCACCCCCTGGAACCACTCTATCACTATGAAAAAAATTATACCTATTTATATTGACAGAGGTATTGGGGACGTATGAAGTATGCCATGTTTCAGAGACACCAACCAAATCAAAACGGTTTTCATCTATTAAATTGATGAAATCATTAAAACTAGGCAACAAAGAATACACATTTAAATGAGCAATTTTCATTTATAAAAACTATACTAGCCTAATAGAACTATTTAATTTACTTTAATTTAGTTTAAACAAAACAAATACAAAAAATTAAAGCACTCGTAGCTAAATAAAAATGGAGCAAAAAAGAAAAAATGCAAAAGAGGCTATCTCCAACGTAACAAATTATCGTATTCTAACAATCAGCAACTTAAGTATAATGTGCTGCATGCTTAGTAAACTATAACTACTATATACCTGTTACTTATTACCAACTATGCTACAGGAATTTAAATTACTAGAGGTTACAATGCTGTACAAATGTAAATTAAAAATTTTTCAGTAAATAAAGACAGTGTGGCATTTACATTTGCACTAACTGTATGGTATCGTTGTTGATGATGTTCTACAAGTTGTATTAATATTCAGCATCTGTCTCGTACATACATCGTTTCACAGGATGTAGTATCCAAGTGGATTCATTATATTCCTTATCGTCCTTCAACGTTTGATCATATTTGGTTTGCTCCTTGTAAAGGGGCCAATATACCTTCTTTTTCATAGGCGTGATCCAATTTTGAAGTACAATAGACACTCCACCTGATCGCTACTCCACAGGTACCAATTTTCCCAATCTAGAAATATATCATGAAAAAATTATGTTCAGATAGAAAATTGTACCAAACCTACTTTGTGAATGAAGTTTCTCTGTATTCAGCACTAATAAGTAACCCAGAGACTTTCTCATCAACAAAAGTCGCCAACCGCAATGGACAATTAAAGTCATATCTCCGTTTAACATCCATCTATCTATCGCTAACAGGATTTGACAGGATTTCCATTTGCATCCACATCAAGGTTTTGTCTCAACTCTAACTCTACTTTTCCCTTTTCTTCCAAATCTTTCATAAGATTGTCCTTCCATACCTAAACAAACTGCCAAGTAAGATATTAAACAAATAGATTTTCTTACAGCGCCTAATTCAGCTTCAATTTTTTTAAATTGGTAGAGTGTCATGGGAGGTATATCCATAACTGAAAATAGTTCCTGGAATGGCCATGTGTACTGCCAGTTGCCAGAGTACCCCAAACAAATCCATAATTGATTTTTGCGAAATATCTTCAGTGTAATGCTTGTATATCTTATTACACATTGTACATGCAAACATAAGGCAGCTTACTACACCTAATCCTCTGTTACATTCCTCTTTCAGATATAGTTTTCCACCAGTACAAATTTGGGAATGTCGGTATTGCAGATCTATGGACCAACTTAATACATATTGCAAATTCACAATGCGGTTTCCATTAACAGTTGGTTCTTTATAAGAGTGATTGATCTCGAAATATAATTCACAAATCTCTATTCTGAAAAACAAGACAAAATATTAGTTTTTTTAGGAACCCAAAATTTAGCATATATACAGGACAACACATTAGTGTGACAAAGTTTAATATATCGATTATTTATTGTAGAAATTATAAAAAAAAGCAATTTACACAAATTTTAGGCTGTATTATTTTAAAAATTGTTTCATATCTACAGGGTGTTCATAATTATATATATATATATATATATATATAAAGTAAGATGTATATGTAATGTTTTGTTAATGGCTATATAACTACCAGCCCGATTTGTATTTGTCAATGGCTCTTATTATTTTCATAAGAGTTTGTTTACATATACATCTTACTTTATATACTATTTTCTTATTGCGGACTGCAAATAACTTGTCTTTGTATATATATATATATATATATATATATATATATATATATATATATATATAATAAAAGGTTGTTAGTTATTTTTGGGATATTTTGGGATATTATTAATATAATATCCCAAAAATAACTAACAACCTTTATTATATTATTACTTGTTACTAAAGTGTGTGTTTATATATATATATATATATATATATATATATATATTACTCATATTTAGACCAGGGTAGAAAATTAAATAATCACATCAAATAATTTTAATCACCGTGTATAATGAATATTATTAGATAATACGCGTTATTAAAACCGTGAAGCATAAAAATTTATTAGTTTCATTAAACATAAGAGATTTAAATCATGTACAAGACGCTTTATATCAAAAGAAGCAGTATTAAAAAGCTCTGCGTGTAATGTAATTATTCCTAAACAAATGGAAATTACGTGCAAAATTTATATTAATTAACCCTATTTTAAGTAACCGGTAGTAAAACAAAGTGTACACATAATAATTAATATTTAACTTGTATTCGCTAAAAATGAAAGGATAGAAGTCAATTTTAATTGAAGTTAATTGAATCGTTAGTAACAGATAATATCTATAGAAACTTGTAAAAACCCAATAAAAAGCAAATCCTAGAAGTGTTAGTTAGAAGTAGGATGTTTGAACACACCTGCGTATTTTAAAAGGCAATTTCAGTTTAATTTGTTTAGATAAACATGTCGATTCTAAGGATATTGGAAACGGTCAGATGCTTTAGCACGAAATACAAAACAGGGTTTATTTAAAAAGCTCTGAGAATTAATACCTGCGTAGTTTAAATATCACGTACGGCGAAAATTGTGTAGATAACAAATGGTTTCAAAGAATCTTGGAGAAACCGGGGCTTAATATTCACGAGAATGTGCGATACGGGGTTATTTAACCCAGATAGTCCACATGGACTAAAATATAATCGATAATAAAGAATATCAATTTGCACCAATACGAACAGGTTAGAAAAGGAAAGAGAAAATGCGTCAAGCAAAGACACATATAGTAAAAGGCGTGATTTAAGCAACGTCACGAGGGTCACAATTGGTTGAAAATAGGATGCAAATATCAGAGGTAGAAACAACAATTTCTGTACAAAATTATTTAGTATTCTCAGACGTTGCGTGCCGTGTGGAAATTTTCTGAGATTTAAATGGGGCGAGTGAAAAATTCGTAAAAACCGACGCGCAAGCGACGGACTGGGAACATAGAATGAGAAATTCTTTAGAATTACCCGTTTTGGGGAACAGACCGACAGACAGGCTTTTTGCTATATATACCGGTGGTAATATGAATTTCGGCCTCTTAGACTTTTGACTATTCGATGCGTTAAAAGCTCTTACATCCGCGACTTGATTCAAGATGTTAAACAGTGCATTTTAGTTTGATAAAATAATTTAAAATTTTGCTCGTATATTTTAGTGATTCAAAATAGTTTGTTATTTACGTGCTAACATGAATGTACTTCAGTGCACTTAGATACAAGGTAATAAAATTTAGTATCACTGTACTAATTAGCAAAATTTACAACGACAAATGTATACACAAAAGTAGGCAGTTTTGGCGTATATTGGTGAAAGACGCATGAATTTCTTTGCTATTTTTCGGGGGTGTTAATAGTTAAATGGTTCAAAAACGTCTCTGGATCCACGAAACAAGGGTCAGATATACACAGATGAGTTCCGGAAAAGCCCAGAAACAACTTTAAATAAATGGTGATAGAGAAAATTTTAAAAGCGTTGAGAATTAGAAGCCGTAAATATAATCCTGTTGGAATGGTGTGATTAACTAAAGGGACGATGTACAAAAATAGTACGAGTGCAAGTAACCTTCAGGTAAATTATACTATTTTGTTTGAACTTTGAGATGTTGGTGTGTGTTGAATAATTTCTAATTTGTTTATTTAAAATGGACATTAGTGAAATTGTACTAACCATAAAATTTTAATTTTAAGATGAAATTTGCTTGTTTAAGTAGAAAGGGTATTTAGTATTGATGTTCGGGAATATGATGAAACTTTGGGTATGTCTTTGAGCTCAATTAGACGAACCTGGTTAATTAACGTAAAGGGGTGGTAGATGCTCCCTTTATACTCAGACTCCGGTCTGCTTATATTGTTATATTAATTAGTAGGCATCCAACAAGGACTTTAATTCTGGATGCACATTAAAATGATAATAAAATTAATCTTGAAATTCTTTTAAAACTGAATTTTATGCTGAAATTTAATTTGAAAATTTAATGTATTCTGAATATTGATGTAAATAGAGTTAACGTTGATGTTTGTGGTAGGAATGTGTTGTTTAATTTTATGAATGAGGAGGTTTATAAAATTAGGTGAGCAGCCGAGGCGAAAAGAGGATCACAGCAGTTTATGACGCCCAATCGGTGGGACTAGAATTTTTTTTGTTGAAAGGAGCCAGTTCCCGCATTCAAAGGAGCATTTCACAGCAATATATATATATATATATATAGCTAATTTTGACATACTAAATGTATCACCCTGTAGATAAATTTCCTACCTATACATAGTTTCCGACATGGCTATGAAATACAAATAACAATGTATTACCTATTATAGTCTGCTTCTGGTATAAATGATCAATTATCTGGAAGTGTATGTGACCTTTCCACGGTTGATTTTTCACAGTTCTCTAAATATGAAATACAATGATATAATAATTTAGATTATTTATACAAATTAGCATACTCTGTCTCAGTCTGCGACTTCATTGTTTCTGGCTCGGAAGTTTCTTCAGATATAGTACTTGGATTACTAACTACCTCAGGTAATCTCTGCAAACCTGATGGGCCAGGCTTGTCTAAATTATCTGATGTGGATTTCAAACTGAAAAAGTTTGGGTTTTATTATGACATCTAATTAATATGTGTATTTGTGAAATTATAATGTAACGTGCATAACCAGTGTAGTTAGAAAGTTTGAACCATTGTTTGCAGGTGAGGCAAAATTACTCATTTTTAGTGTCAGTACTTAATAATTATATAAAAATCATATGACACATCCGAGAGCTTACTTCGTTCAAAATAGCACAAAAATTCTTCGCATTGTTGTCAAAAACAATCTAAAGCTTATGAAATACTATAGAATTTTAGAAAAAAATTAATATTTTGTAAAACACAGCTATCAAAATTTAACGAGGTAAAAATGTAAATGTTATTGTTATGTACGTACCCTACAAATTTGATGAGTATTTCTAATACAGTACAGATGTGTTATTCTGACGTACATTTAAAACTATTCATTGAGAAAATACTAAGTAATTTTTTTCTACGTCATAATTTCAGGGTAATCACACTAACTTAGTTCTATGAAGAATGCGAAAACACTTATATTTTTAGGTTGCATTACCATATTTATAAATTCCAAATAGTCATAAGTGGAGAGTCGGGTAATTTGTGGTTTTCTATTCTCAAGGCATCTGAAGAATGTATAATTCTTGTGGGTGGATATGCGACATTTAAATAGGTAAATTTTCATTGTTTTTGGATTTGATATTCCAAAATAAACAGCCACATAAAGATATCCTAGCTACACTACTGAATGTATTATAACTTACAGCGGTAATTGTTGCATTTTCAGCCATCTTAAGCGGGCTGCTTTAGACTTGGACGATCGTTTTCTGGTACCACCTGGATTTTGGTTATACACCTTTTTATATTTACCCATCTGAAAAATGTAAATACGTAAATAAAAGAAACTTTACACCAGGCGACAACAGAAAGTAAGTATACTGTAACTTTTTTCGTATTTCAGATAAATATTTGAAATTTGAAAGGCTTGTACAAGACAAAGCGGGAGTACAAATTTTTTGAAATAATTGTGAATTTCAAATTATTTACGGTCTGACTAGAAGTGAAAAGTACTGTATAAACTACACACCCTATAGTTTTGTACATTTTTAGAATCAGTTGATCATTTTTAGTCCTAGGACATTATTTCAAATTTTTTAGAAATAGGTGTTTTCTTATTTAAGTTTTGAAAAGAAAAGTAAACGACTGTAATTCTCCTAAATTGGTGTATAATTGTGAGAAAAATTTGAAATCTAACGACTTTTCATGTTATTAGTAATAGTTATATTTTCGCCAGAAATTTCAAAACATTGTTTTTTCTTAAAAGTAAGATTTTGCAAAATCTATTAGGCTGGATCTCAATAAATTTTAAAAGCATTTTTAAAGTTTTGGTACCCTAAATAATCACAACATAATAGGACATTTTTAGGGGACTGCTTAAATTATAAATAAGGTTTATGTCGTTTTTAAATTGATTTATATAGGACAAAAAAGTTAGTGTAGGCAGTTTCTGTCATTTTCACCATTCGGTGTCATAAATTAAATAATGGATATTTTTGATAAAATAGTGTATAAAAAACAAATAATTTATTTATTCAAGAAGACAGTAGTTGCTCGACTAAATCAAATCTACAAAAATTAATGTCAATATTTGAACACGCATTTTCAAAATCGAATGAAATATATAATTAATTTTGTCCATTACTTATCTGTCTATCCACAAAGTATAAGAATTTTAGAATATACTTACCTCCAAGCGCAAATACACCCACGCTAAATGAAGCATTAAATGTTTGTTTATAATAATAGCGAAATGTCACTCTATGAACAATAAACTACACATTCAAAAATAAAAATTAGCGAATACCATATGCACATAAATGAAATAATACAATACAATACAAATTTGTTTCGGCAAACGACCTTGGCTATTATTAGAATGCACTATGTATCTAGCGCTTTGCTTGTTGTTCAACAACTTCGAAATTGCTGAAGGTCATTTACGATGAATAGTTACAGGAATGGAGAAAAACTAGCATCGTACCGTATCCTAGCAACTGTTATTTGCCTAACTTGGAAACGAACCACTAAACTACTAAAGTTAAAATAAAGTAGTTCCCTCTATCGTGCGAAAGTTATACCACAAAGGCGGCTATTTTAAAATTAGTTCGTGTTATAAAAATAGAGGGATGCTATCACGCCCTTAAGATCATCAAACTTCTTGGAGACAATTTAAGATAATGCAAGACGAAGATCACCAAGCTTCTAGTGCACTAAGGGTTTTCCTTCAGATTATCTCGTTGTGACCACCAAATCTAACGCGATAAAATGAAGTAACCTTTCACAACGTTATTAACCGGATCCCGCTAGCACTTGGAACAATTCACCTCCGAAGCCATCAGGGACGCGTTCATAAATAACATCCATTCGGGCGAGCGTTATATCGGGGCTCTGTTGAAGCGTTCATAAACAACATCTTACATTCTAGTTATGTATTCTAAGATGTTCATAAATTGCCACAGATTATGGTGGATAGTCTGTGAAATTGCTGGGAAGGTGCACTCCGAGCGCGCCTTATTTAGCCCAGTCTGAAGCTGGTGTGAATTTTTACCCAACATGCACAATGCACTGATAACTTTATTTCCACACCACACCTTCAATGTAATCCCGAACACGACGCGGAGCATTAATATTTCTACTGCTTTGTGTTGATGTCACCACCATTAAAACAGTCTGTATCCATTTAAATATTTATAATTTCTACTTTTTAAAAACATTACTCACTGATAAGGTCTTAAGAACAAACAAACAACCGGAACAACTTTTTGCCTGCTAAAATTCCTTTAAATTCAAAAAGTAAGGTTACAAGTATATAAACAAATAATACATAAACACGCCCGTGTGTTCCCAAACCGTTCATCAATCAATCGGGAATTGTATGCACTCCAGATACACCTTACTCCGGGCGTACACTTTACACGGGGTATTCTTTATGAGCGCACCCTAAGATCATCTCCAAGAGCAAGTGGTGCTAACACGCCGCCAAGATTGGGAACCTTCCGTCACGAGCTTGCCGAAATTCCTACCAACCAAGGACATCGCTCGTATGCCAGCGTCTCCGCCTACCTTTCGCTAGGTTCTGAGGCTATGGGAATCCGACTGCAATAACGGTCGCTAGGTGTTGCCTTCTATACAATACCAGCTCCAGGTCTTCGTCGTAAAGCCAAAATGTTAAATTCTGTAACATACAATGTAATCCTGCAACTATATAAATAAAAGTGCTTTCGGTGATTAAAGACATTTGCATTAATTACGCACACAAAAAATTTTGTAAATATTTTCTTTGTACGCTGTCTTTGTTATGTTTCATTCTTGTACCTAAATAATGTGGCTCATATTTAATGTAAACTTTCATATTTTTAATGGTTTCACGGTTATTTTGCACGTTATCATAATTGAATAGATTCAAAATATTAAACTTCGTCACTGAATATGTCGTAGAAATTCTACAGGATGTGGGACAAACAATTGTTTAAAATTGACAAAGGTCGTCAAACTCGCTAGTAACATGCAAAATAATTGTGGAAACCATAAGAGCCATAAAAGTTTACATCAAATATGGGCTACATTATTTAGGTACAGGAATAGAATGTAACAAATTCCTAACCGAAGTCTGTACTTTATCATGCAATGACCACATGTAAAACTAGAACACTGGAGTGGTTTTCAACCACAAAATCAAATAGGTTTCCAGTCAAGCATAAATATTGTAACAGAGTATTCCTACCATAGGTAAATTTGTGTGCCGAAAAATAGTAAGCTGAATTTTGAATAGATCAGTATGTACCTGTAGTACATTTCCAGCCTGCCTTTAGTACCATCGTAGCAGATATGAAAGTGCGTACTTAGTCACAGCTTTTAACCAACCGAACATTTCCACTAAACAATTACACTCATTTTTAGGGATATAGAATATTTCTGACTTTATACAAATAAAAAGGAGCAATGCCTCTTAAAAAAAGCATCTTAGATAACTTGTAAAACATCGCGATATCAGGTATCTTCACGCGTAATGATTCTACCTAGTACAAAATCCCTTGCTTAATTTGAATATATATATATATATATATATATATATAATTCTATGTTATTAGGGTCATTTAGGATCATTAGTGTAGTGCACTTCATGTATACATCATCAGGGTTCAGAAAACTAGACATTTTTACGAAGAAAATGAGAAATTCAACAATTAGGCAGGAAAGCAAGTAACAACGCCCTGTATATAAACTATAGATATAATTATTTTTAAGAAATAAAAAGTACTCTAGAGGATTTAATTAAATAAACAACTTGGCAAGTCATAAAACGACGTGGACGGAAGCTGCAACACAATACGCGTGAGTAATGCATCATGATTACAATAAGAATCCCAGTTAAACAAACAGGTTTGAAAATACGTAAGATAGAAAACGCATATAATTTAATACATAAATTAAATTAAGACTATGTGACCAGAAAGGTAAAATCCAACACCTTGATAGATTAGAAATAATTACGGCATGGTGATAAAAGCGAAGTTCATCGAATTTACTGTACAAACAAGTAGTACGTGACCAAGAAAAGTGAAAATCCAAGAGAGCCAATGCCAATAACTTGAACTCCTACGTGCAGAAAATAGCGCTTCAACTTCGTTTATACATCAAAAATTAGTAAAAATACCCAAATTCTTGCATGCAAAAATCACGTACAAAGCTTTAATCGTTGACCTATGCGCTTTTCAACAGATAGGCGTTCCTTTTAAATACGACAGGATTTGTAAACAAATCAGTTTAACTTGAATTAAGGCATGGTTTACATCACTTAAAAGAAAATATTCACGTGATAGAATTAGAAGTAATTTTGTAGTTAATAAATTATATAATGGGGATTAGTGCATAATTAAATGAGGTTCGTTGTTTTAATCCTTAAAAACGTAAGTAACAAAAGATTGTTTTTAAATAAATTCTAAGTTCTACATTAACAAAAGGGCTCTGAATAATTACTGGATCTGACGTGGAAATTCAACAAGTATTTAAACAATTACTGGGTTCTACAAGGAAACATAATTGGCATCTAAACTATTACTGGATTCGACCAGAAAATTTAACAAGGACACTAAAATAATCTATGAATTAATCAGGAGAAGCTATACTAAGAAAAATGCAAACCATATCTAAAGTAGATCTGGATTCAACGTTGGACTATTTAAATCACTAAACTGAAACAGCAGCAGTTGGAGCAGGAACTGGTCTAAACTGGAGAATGAGTCAAGCCACAAAGGAACAACAGGTTAGCCAATCTGAATATTTTGTTGTATTTTTATTTGTGAATATTTTAAACATTGCTTTTATGAAAAATTTATGTAAGAGTCAACAAAGATCGTTTTAGTACACGTTATAAATTACGTAAAGATTGAAGGAAGTTTAATTGACGTTAATAGGGCTTCACAGGAAAATAATAAAGATGATTTTTGCTGACTTTTGGTTTAATTAACGGGAATAATAATTATTGAAAAAATTTAATTCAATTATTTAAAAGGAGGCTCTATTTAAAGATTACTTAAACGTTTTTGTACATTGTAAATGTTTTGAAAATATTATCGTAGTTGTGCTTAATGGTGTTTTGCTTAAAAGGCATAGGAAGTAGAGGTAAAAGAAAAAATACAAAGTCTTTGTTGTCGTATTGTCGCAAGCTCCGTGCGTAGTTAAAACTGAGCTAGCCGATGTATTAAAAATTAAAATTGATTAAAAGATAAATTTTAATCTCTTTATTTCACAAAGAGGGAGCACCGGGTTATTGCAACAATATCATACCAAAAGAAAACTGACGCCACCAACGTGGGGCTAGACTAGATTATCACAGCGAAGAAAACAGACGCCACCAACGTGGGGCTAGACTAAAATATCACAACGAAAAAAAAACTGGCGACCCAATCGTAGTGGCTCGAAATTCCAGAAAAAGAAATCTGTCATCAAACTGAGACTAGAAAATCACATTAAAAAGAGCGAAAAATTTTGCATCGACGTAGCACAAGAATAGAAATTAAAGGCAACGAAATCAAGAACTTAGAAATTCTAAATAATTCCAGAGTAATAAGAATGGAAGCTGCAGAAAGAATGTTTGAGAGGAGTCACAGCGAGGACCACTGAAGTTGAGAAAAGAATGTACCCAAGGTGGAGATGTTCGCAAATCATGTTCCACACACGGTCACAGAAGAAGCCCCCATAAGTCTAACGAAGGGAATACATTCCGATCGACCATGGGAAATTGTACCAAGAGAGGTGCAATTCGAACAAAAATGCAAAGGGCTTGAAGAAGACTACAAGAGAGGACACAAAAATACATACAAAGGATGAATGAAAGGGTAAAAAGCGAACTGTCTTCCAAGTAGGAGATAACGTGATTGTAAAGAATCTGAGAGTTAGAAGAAGGCACTTAAACACATGTGCCAAGTTACAGCTGCCATACACAGGTTCATTCTTGGTTAACAAAAGCATAGGTGGAAACACATATGAGCTGAAGGAATTGAATTCAAATACGATCAGGGAAGAATTCCACATAAACTTATTATATCCATACCGAGAAAACGGATAAACGCAGTAGAATAAATACAATAGAATAGGGATAGGTAAATAGGAAATAGTTACTGGGAGATAATAAGACTTAGTATAGGTTCATGTAAATTGGAAGAGATATGTAAATAAAAAATAGTTTACTGGAAATATTAGAAGATAATAATATTCAATATAGGGTATGTAAATTGGAAGAGGTATATGTAAATAGGAAAGAGCTTATTAGAAAATTATGATACTTAGTATAAATTTATGAAAATTGGAAGATGTATGTGTGAATAGAAATTAGGTTGCTGGGAGATAATAATACTTAGTATAGATGTATGAAAATTGGAAGTAGTATAGGAAATAGTTTACTGGAAACATTCGAAAACAATAAGACTTAGTATAGGTTTATAAAAGTTGGAAGAAGTATAGGTAAATAGTAATTAAGTTATTGGGAGATAATACTACTTAGTATAGATTTATGCAAACAGGAAGAAGTCTAGGCAAATAGAAATTAGTAAAAATGTAAATAAACGGAAATAAATGAAAATTGGATTAGTATAAGGGTCATATGATAAAAACATCTGTGACAAGAAATATTTAGGATATGTGTGTGTAAATAGTAATCATTAAGGAAATATTATAGAATGTTCAGAATAGATACGTGTGTATATAGGGGTGTAGTTGTAAAATAGGTTAGATTAGAATAGGGATAAAGATGTAAAAATAATTTAGGAGTTTGTGTATATAGCAAAAATAAAAACAAAAGAATTTTGGACCAATGTGAATTTTGTCACACGTTGGGCGCCAAAAATAACATTACTCAAAAATTTTTGTTTTAATTTGAGAAAAAATGCTATGTTAATTGAGTTATTTAGGGGTAGATAGGGTCACTAGTATAGTGCGCTTCATGTAAACATTGTCAGGGTTCAGAAAACTAGACAGTTATACGAAGAAAATGAGAAATTTAACGATTAGGCAAAAAAGCAAGTGACAACGCCCTGTATATAAACTATAGATACAATTATTTTTAGAAATGAAAAGTACTCTAGAAGATTTAATTAAATAAACAACTTGGCAAGTCATAAAACGACGTCGACGGAAGCTGTAACACAATACGCGTGAGTAATGCATCATGATTACACTAAGAATCACAGTTAAACATGCAGGTTTGAAAATGCGTAAGATAGAAAACGCATATAATTTAATACATAAATTAAATTAAGACTACGTGATCGGAAAGTTAAAATCCAACACTTTGATAGTTTAGAAATAATTATGGCATGGTGATAAAAGCAAAGTTCATCAAATTTACTGTACAAAAAAGAAGTACGTGACCAAGGGAAGTAAAAATCCAAGAGAACCAATGCCAATAACTTAAAGTCCTACGTGCAAAAAATAGCGCATCAATTTCGTTTATACATCAAAAGTTGGTAGAAATACCCAAAATTATGCATGTAAGAATCACGTACAAAGCTTTAATCGTTAAACTATGCGCTTATCAACAGATAGGTGTTCCTTCTAAATACGACAGGATTTGTAAACAAATCAGTTTAACTTAAATCAAGGCATGGTTCACATCACCTGAGAGAAAATTTCTTAAACGATTTTGTAAATTGTAAATATTTCGAGAATATTATAGTAGTTGTGCTTAATGGTGTTTTGCTTAAAAAGCATAGAAAGTAGAAGTAAAAAAAAAAATAAAAATTCTTTGTTGTCGTATTGTCGCAAAAATTAAAATTGATAAAAAAATTTTAACCTATTTATTTCACAAAAAAGGGGGCATCGGGTTATTGCAACGATATCAAATCAAAAGAAAACTGATGCCACCAACGTGGGGCTAGACTAGAATATCACAGCAAAGAAAACTGACGCCACCAACGTGGGGCTAGACTAGAAGATCACAGCAATATAAATATATATATATATATATATATATATAAATATTATAAGTAGTTTTTTACACAAGGTAAGTTGATAAATACTAACGTATTGCAATTAATAAGATAAAATAATAACTTAGACTTTTTAAGTAAAGCCCAAATGATCATTTCAAATCGAGCTAGTAACTAAAAGAAGGAAAATATAAGGCCTTGAACAGGATGTGAACCTGCACCTCAGTTTTGCCGGAACTGTGCGTTTACCAATTACGCTACCGAGATCGATGGCTATAATTGGGAAATTTACAAATCTAAATCGTGTACAGTACCATATATAAACCTAATCATTTGGGCTTTACTTAAAAACTCTAAGTTATTATTTCATCTTATTAATTGCAATACGTTAGTATTTATCAACTTACCTTGTGTAAAAAACTACTTATAATATTTATATATTTATACTTGGCTTATAGCCGTGATTTGGAGCGTTGCTTCCTGTCTATATCTGACATAAGTCAAAAACTTGACAATTTCAGATATGATCGACAAAAATGCTAAACGTAATAGAAAGTTAGGTTTATATATGGTACTGTACACGATTTAGATTTGTAAATTTCCCAATTATAGCCATCGGCCTCGGTAGCGTAATTGGTAAACGCACAGTTCCGGCAAAACTGAGATGCAGGTTCACATCCTGTCCAAGGCCTTATATTTTCCTTCTTTTAATTACTAGCTCGATTTGAAATGATCATTTGGGCTTTTCTTAAAAAGTCTAAGTTATTATTTCATCTTATTAATTGCAATATATATATATATATATATATATATATATATATCTATCTGTGTATGTGTGAATGTGCGTGTGTGTGTGTGCGTGCGTGCATGCCTGAGTTTGTGTGTATGTGTGTGTGTATGTGTGTGTGTGCGTGCGTGTGCGTGCGCGTGTGCGTGCGTTGCGCGTGTGTGTGTAGGTAATTCACCAAATTGCATCGTGTTATCCCTTCAAAAACATGTAAATTAGTTCTTATTTCAAACTTGTAAATAAATGTTATCTCTGTCGTTACGAAGCATATTAGTTTATTTATGATTAACAAGGTGACCTCCAGACAATCCAGAACACCACAATCTGCATATGTTTTCTCTCAGTTGAGTTTATCTACATGTATTTTTTTTTAATTTAGTTAAATTAAAATATTTTCATTTAACATTTTTATGTTAAAGGTATACCAACATCAAACACCTATTTATACACGAAATAACCATTAATTTCTACCTTGTTGAAACCTATATGATGATTTTGGGTTAAACAGAAAACGCCTTTAATTATTCTATAAACTCTATAATATTTTCATACCATTTACTTCAACAAGTAAATAACTCCGTATTATACAATTCAATTTTTGAGTCGCTTAACTTATAATAAAACTTAAATTTTATATTTTAGTATGATTTGTTTGCAGTTTGTCCGTTAAGTACCAATAAAATATTTAATTAACCGCTTTAGAAAGAATAAATTGCCAGTGTAGAACGGAAATTATATAATTCCACACTTTTTAAATGGAGTGTACCCATGACCCCGGTTGCTAAGGGTTGTTAATTCCTTTCAATTTGTCCGTTGGAACCCTTCAGAAGGGTGAACTATATTTCTTTCTCTATCCGTAATAACAAGATTTTGCTTTATAATATTGCACAGAAAGTAGAAAATCCTAAACAACAAAGTAGGTATATGTTTATAGAATTTGAGGTTTTAGATTTGCAGCTAGTAAAAAAATTGGTTAAATGTAGGTATTTAATAATGACACCTTTCAAATTTTTACATAATTTTTGTTGCGCTGTCTCACTCCACGTTTGGAGTGATTATTGATTGATGTTTATAATGCTAGGTACGCATGCTTAACAAGTTCATTTAATAAATTGCGCACCGAGAATCTCTATCGATCGTGTCTGGGTTAGTCATAAATGAGCCTTAGAGATCACTTGTCGAGACGGTAACAAAATACTCTTCGAGTTTAAATAAAATCCGAGAGTTTAATATTTTGTTAGTGGTGTTTTACGAAGGGCTTTGCGTAAGTGTTTTAACTGTTTTACTATTCTGCTATTTTGAAATCAATTAAGCATTTATATAACAAAGAATTTCAATTTAGTACCGAATGGATGACTGACCAATAGGCAAATAGAAGAATTCAATTGAAAATCGAATAGTCAGAAAACTCTTAAAGTTTAAACTATGGTAAGAGTAATTTTTGAACTGTAGGAAATACATATTGCGTTACGTTTTCAGGCAAGCTTAGACAAAGAAAAGGAATGGCAGATTGCAGCCAAATGGTATGCGCGCGATCGCAGGGATACTAGCATAGCTGTCAGAATTCTAATTCAGGGGCTTAAAATGCATAGCGATAATCAAATGCTCTATAAGGCAATTTTTCAAATGCAATTAGTAATTGTTTTAAAAGCAGTGCTTATGTCAAAAAGTCAACCTAAAGAAGCGGAAAATTGTCTAACTCTTTTAGAGGAGTTAAGTGAAACCATTTTTTCGGTGTTAAATAATCACAGATTTTTCATTAAGCTGTTGGAAATATTGGAAAAATATCATTTCACGAGTAATCTGCAGGAAACGATTATATGACGATTAATTAAAGACTATTCTAATGATGAAGCTGTATGGCATGCGTTAGCTCAGCGGGAATATAGAGGTGAGTTTATTTATCTAGAAGTACTGAATTAAAAACGTCCTTTCTCTTTCTCTCCAAAGATAAAACGAAATTTAAAAGAGGTTATTTGAAACACATGATTTTTTTATTTTACAGCACATAGAGATAAAATAAAACATAAAAAAGGTCTACTTTTTGAAAGGCTGTACCTCTACCACTAGATGCATTAGTTCTTTCTCTTTCTAGTTTTTCGTTTTTCTCTTTCTCTCTTGTCGACTTCATAATCAATATAAATTCATTTTTACAATCTGGGTAGTTTTCAACATAATGGGATTTACCACCAATTCCAAATAAACTATTGTATTATCTAACGATAACAATAATTTCATATGTCAATGTGTACTTACAAGATGACGAACTGTTTTAATACGTTTTCATTGTTTTTAATAAATTCTGCGTTTTTCCTAAGAAAAATGATATTTAACCGCACGTATTTTTGTTTTTTACATTTACCTCATTTTGAAACTTTTTACAATTTTTGCTTAATCCTGTTAGAATTTTGAAAATGAAACGCAGTGAATACTTTAACAGTACACAAAGAAAGAGGATTGTACTCATTTTTAAATTTCACTAATTTATAGATACGCTGTAAAAGCATATTTAAATCTTGTATTTAAAAAAGTAGAAAAGGAACAATTTTTCATCCATCTGTGTTAAAACGTTTAGCCGAGTTCATAAGGACACGCCCAGTTTACCGATCAATACCTACGTTTGAACAATAATTTATTTTGACGCTGATTGTACCCCGCTCCGATCCCGATCCTTAGGCTCGTGTGACGAAATTAAATGGTGTGTACTCCTACTTGCTTTTACCCATAACTGTTTAGCGTTTTTTAATGAATATTTTCAGAAATTTTATAATTCTCTTTTACAATCCCAGATTGATTTTGTATATATATATATATATATATATATATATATATATATATATATATATATATATATATAGATCTGTCGGTTTCTTGGGATGCCCTCGTTCGTAAAATAAGAACTATAATGTCAAATTGTAACGTTTATTCTGACGTTTCGGCATGAATATTTTTGCCTTAATCATAGACTAAAATATGATGAATTTAGTTTTGTAAGGTTAAAAACAGTATAGCTAATCTAATTACATAATTACCATGACTTAAAGAACTTCAACATTTAAAAACTAATACATAAATTACAGTTATAACTTTTGACAATTATGAAAACAATAACAAATATTTACAAATATGCCCTATATAGTCAAATATGTAGATAACATTTTATGTTCCATTCCAGAACACTTGATCGAATATACTTTATATATTTTTAATAGCTTCAATACTAATTTGGTTTTCACTTTCGAAAAAGAAATTAATTTCAGTATTCCTTTTCTAGATACGTTAGTCCTTAGATCTCCCATAAATACTTTATATTTTGACATTTACAAAAAACCTACTGACTCTGGTAGATACTTAAATTTTCATTCTAACCATGCTTTTATTCATAAACTTAATACCATATTAGCTTTAAAATACCGTATTCAAAAAATTAGCGAACCAAATTTACTTACAAACAACTTAAAACAATTGGAATATATTTTACTAAACAATGCATACCCAAAACCTTTTTTAAAGAAATTTTTATACTCCAATAATCTACAAACTTCATCAATAGACCGTCCACTACTTACAAATTTCAGAAAATTACCTTTTATTCAAAATTTAACCCCTCAACTAAC
This sequence comes from Platerodrilus igneus, assembly GCA_036346225.1. Lineage (NCBI taxonomy): Eukaryota > Metazoa > Arthropoda > Insecta > Coleoptera > Lycidae > Platerodrilus > Platerodrilus igneus. Next base: position 438,569 of record JARFIW010001430.1, on the reverse strand, counting down.
CAAAATCTTGAAACAACCTGATATTCTAATAGCTTATACTTATGAAAAATCAATAGATAGGTTATTCACTAAATTAAAAGATAACACCGAAAAAACATTATGCAGTAATGTTATTTATAAGGTAGAATGTAGTTGCAATAGAACTTATGTAGGTCAGTCAAAACAATGGCTAAAAAATCGAATAACTCAACATAAAAGTGATGCCAGACTTGGTAAACTAAGTTGTGCTTTGTCATCACATTTACATGCAACAAATCACACTGCTAAATTCGAAGACACCAAGATTTTAGACATTGAAAACAACTACCACAAAAGACTATTCCTGGAATCCTTTCACATTCTACAACAACCTAATCCACTCAACAGCAAACAAGATACAAACAACTTAAATATAGTATATTCTTCGCTATATAAATTTAATAATATCCACTTTCACAGACCGTTAATTTAGATTCCACTAATAAACAAACATTTCGTTCATAAAATCTTACCCTTTTTTTTACGTTTCCTTCATATTTTTCTATTTTTAAATCAATTTCCAATCGTTATACTTATCACTAACTAATAATTTAATAAAATTTACAACCTCATATTAATTAGTTAAGCTCTTTCTACTTTTTTTTCTGTAATTTCTTATTGTACTAAAATTAGCATTGTGCACATAGTTAGCTTTTGTAAATATTAATTATTGTTTTCATAATTGTCAAAAGTTATAACTGTAATTTATATATTAGTTTTTAAATGTAGAAGTTCTTTCAGTCATGGTAATTATGTAAGTAGATTAGCTATACTGTTTTTAACCTTACAAAACTAAATTCATCATATTTTAGTCTATGATTAAGGTAAAAATATTCATGCCGAAACGTCAGAATAAACGTTACAATTTGACATTATAGTTCTTATTTTACGAACGAGGGCATCCCAAGAAACCGACAGATCTATATATATATATATATATATATATATATATATATATACATTGCTATGTAGTTTTCTCCCCACGTTGTTGCGTCATATAAATGCTATGTATTTTTCCACACGTTGTTGCGTCATATAAATGCTAAGTATTTTTCCCCACGTTGTTGCGTCATATAAATGCTACGATAACGCCGTACTCGGTGTAATAAACGTTCTACTAAACACCACCGCTCTGTGTTTCTCACAATTTAATCGTTTACTTTTATTATGCCACGGCTAGCCCTTTTTAATCTACACAGAGTGCACAACGTTACGATGATCAATTTTCTTTTACCCCTTTATGATTACCTGTTTGAATTGATAAAACGAAGTCAATCAACATTCATATAATGAAAGGAAATAATATTTACAATTTTTGAAATTCTTTAAACACACCCTTCAATGGATTATTTATCCCAAAATTTATATACTTTCAATTTAATATAAAGTCACCAAAAACAACACCCTTTACAAAAAAATCTGGAACGTACGAGACCTCTTTATGATTTATTACGTAAGTTTAAACGTATGCAATGTTCCTGTTGACTCTTTACAAGTTTTGGATAAATTGAATAAATTCAGTATTAAAATTTAAATTGAAAAGATTCCTTAAGATTAAGTAGATCAGACCTGTGATCTCCTGATATGTTGTTGTGGATCAACACCCCCTTGTTGTCTTCAATCGAATACTAATGCTCTGCTTTCTTGAACCAATATTTCAGTACGGTTACCCCTTATTTTCCAAAAATCACCTCGTGCTTTATTCTATATTTCACTGCATATGCTATAAATCTCTTCCCTTAAATACCACTTGAAAATCCAGACTTAGGATCATAAATTTGCAGCATATTAGAACTGTCCCAGAATTATACCAGAAATATACCAGAAGTATTGTTTTTAACGCAGATTAGAATTGTTTTATAAGTGAACCATAAATAGTCTAGAATTTGACTGGAAGCCGATTAGAATTGTTTTATAAGTAAAGCAGAATTTGACTGGAAGCCAATTAGAAATCCTATATCATTATAAATATTTAATTTAAATTAATTACCCAAATTCTACTCACGTTTTCTAAAAAAAAAACGGCAAAAACTCTTCATGTATTCTTAACTTAATTGTTGCACAGCACAGTGTTTAGTGTAACATAAATTTTATTTATTTGACGCGTAGATTTCTAATTAAAAGTAATGTGGATTCAACCTGCTTCAAGTGGAAACTGAGCTGCCTTATCACTAGTGGGTGTTAAATAGCTTTTCCCACTACCTTTAGATTAGTTTTCCAAGCAGTTTTACATATTATTTCAACCAACCAGGTTTGTCTTTAATATTCTCTGTATTTTTAAGCTGTTTTCTGATGAAACTCTTTTGGATTCTCATTTCATGCTTGTTTATTTGCGACCTTTTTCTTACCTTATTATTTGTTATTGCGGCCAGGCTTTTAACTTATGTCTGGTGTTTTGTATAGATAAAGCTTTTAGAGAATTGTACAAATTAAATGATATAACATGAATGCTGTTTTCGTATTTATTTAAACTGATTTTTGAAAGTGCGTTTTCTTATCAAAGCGTAATTGCATGAGGATTTATTAGGTTTTGTCTTATCTTTTGCATCTTTATTTTATAAACTTGTGTAACACTTCTCAACGTATGTTTAATTACATGTACGATTATTTCTCTGCTGAATACGCGTTCTATTGTTGAAAGATTCCTTACTGGTATCGCTTAAAGTTAATTACTGTCCATATACAGGGTGTTAAATGCTTGCTATTTACATAATGTACGAATTACTTATTTTTCTGCTAAATAAATGCAGTTTTCTGATTTCTATTGCTATTTACAGTTATTACAAGGCCCTTACTACTCAATACACCCCTAAACAACCCCCTATCCAGCAATATATATAGTAAATAAGATGAAATAATAACTTTTATGCAAAGCCCAAATGATCATTTCAAATCGAGCTAGTAATTGAAAGATAGTATTTATCAACTTACCTTGTGTAATTAACTATCTAAAGTATTTATTTATTTATATATATATATATATATATATATATATATATATATTGAGTAATGTGATAAGCCCCGCTTTGATGCGCTGCTAAAACGATGATATGAAAATGGCTTGGCGTTGGAGCGGTCACGAAAAGAGTGATGTGATAAGACTCGCGTTGAGCGTCGCTGAAAGAGTGCTGTGATACAGATACAGCAATTTGTCAAACATGAAATTGTTCACTTGCCTTCCTTTTTAACTTTGCCTGGCTAGCTCGACGGATTTGACGAAGTTTTCAAAATGAAATAAAACACAGCAATATCACAAAGCATTTATACAGTATGAAATATTTTCTCTCATATAAAAGCATTTACAACATTTTTTTTCAAACATAAAATAATATCTAAGTAGTACTTATATAAAAATTGTTCCTTACCTTATTTTAAATTTACAGAACAAAATTTCCTTTTTTTATGGATGGCTTACCACGTTATGTTTATTACCACGCTTGTAAGGTTTGTGTGGCCAAAAAATTTCTGAAAGATAATCTATTAAAAGGTTAGAGTGTTTCAAACCCTGCACACAAATTTTCCTGGTAAAAATCTCTTACAAAAAAATTATTATTATTAAACTAAATACAAATACTTCAATATCAGTTAAAAATAAATCTAAAAGTAATACTTGCAGAATCCACAAAAACGTTTCTCATAATTAAATATCTTCTTATTTTAAATTGATGTCCAAATCAGCTTACAAGATTTTCCATAGTTAATATTTTCGTTCCTAACAGCAATTACTAAAGTACATTTTGCTTAAATCTTCCTTTCAATTATTTAATTAAATTTTTACAATAGCATTATGTTGAAGAATTTTCCCTTTTCATTGCAATTTAATAAATTCCATTTTTTTATGTAATTTGTATTTAAAATTACTTCTATATTCATTGTACCTGTTGGATGTTATTCCATTTCTTTCTTGTATTAAATGAAACGTGAACTTAGTGAAAATGAATGATATATTTGTAATTGTGTACAGGTTGTATTACTTAAAAGTGTATATCTTTTTTTGACTTAACTCTATTCCATGAATGGAATGATAGTATTCAAATGGCACGTAAGTCACTATATTTTTTAAATTAATAATGTGCAAATGACATGCAACCTTAAGTCTACACATACTAATAATAATTAATAACATAACACAAACAATTCTGAACATGCCGCCCGTCTTGAAAGACTAAGGCTTTCGAAACATCATTATGATATATATATATATATATATATATATATATATATATATATATATTGATAAAATATCAATCAATTGATGTATAAAATACTGAAACTTAAACATAATTGTGTGAAATACGAAACAGCCTACGCACGCACGCACAAACACTTATTTTGTGTTCTCACTATCAGGAAATGGACAAACGGTGGCGACTGCTCTCTTGATGATGCCATTGAAAGTTTTTATGGAAACCATTCTTACAACTTCGTCTGGACCATAATGAAGTTGAATTACTCGCCTAAGTAATCAATGAAGAGGTGGAAGATTTTTGTCCTTAATTGAAACCAGCGTGTCCAATAGGTTAGCACTAGACATAGTAGGGATCGGCAAAGTTCGGTGGCCAGAGGTGGAGAATTTTTGGAGTGGAGTCTGCAGGGTAATTCATACAGGAGCAGAGGAAGGAAATTTGGGTGTGGGGATACTTATACGAAAAAAGATAGGATACTGTGTAGAAAACTACTTACAAAAGAACGAAAGAGTACTCATGGTTAGATTAGAATCTAAATCGGTAAACACAGTAATAATACAAGTATACATGCCCACCTCTAGCTACAGTGACGAAGAGGTAGAAGCGATCTACAAAGATGTCGAAAACATATTAAGATACGTAAAAGGACATGAAAATTTAATAATTACGGAAGATTTTAATGCAGTGGTAGGTGAGGGTAGGGAAGGAGCGGTAGTAGGTTTATTTGGTTTAAGCACGAGAAACGATAGAGGAAATAAGCTGGTAAAATTCTGCGACAAGTAATATTTAATCATTACAAACACATCATTTCAACATCATGCTAGAAGATGATATACGTGGAAGATGCCAGGAGATATAGGAAGATATCAAATAGATTACATTCTTGTTAGACAACAGTTTAGGAATCAAGTAAAAGACTGTAGAAGCTACCCAGAAGCAGATATAGACACTGACCACAACATCGTAATTATGAAGGCCGCACTTAAATTAAAAAATTTGAAAAGAAGAAACAGAAAAAGACACTTTGACTTTGAGAAACTAAAAGATAAAGATGTTCAAGAAAGATTCGAAAAAAATCAAATGAATTGCTAAAAGATATCGGGAAAATATCTGATACTAAGGAAGTAGAAACAGAATGGAATAACATTAAATCCAGCCGGCGGCCAGAGATATTCTGGGGTATACACAAAAGAAAATAAGAAACCATGGATAACAAAGGATATCCTGAATTTAATAGAAGAAAGACGAAAACACAAAAATAGATCAAACGAAACCGGAACACAGAGATACAAAGCCATAAAATGAGAAATTATTCGCAAATGCAGGAAAGCTAAAGAACAATGGATTGATGAAAAGTGCAAAGAGATACAAACTAAGATGGAAGTAGAAAGAACAAATGTAGCATCCAAACTAATTAGAATCAATTTTAGGGATATAAAACCGTATAGTAAAAATATATAGGACGCGCGAGGAAACGTCATTATAGAAAATGTAGGGAAAGTGGGTAGATGGCAAGAATATATAGGGAATTTATATGCAGGAGAGGAACTAACCGCATTAGAACAGGAATCAGGCATTGAAAATGATGACTTGGGATATCCTATACTTAGAGTTTGAATTAGCATTAAAGGGTCTGAAAAATGGTAAGGGGCCGGGTGCAGATAAGGTACAAGCAGAAACTCTAACAGCCGCTGGACAAGCAGTAACAGAACATATCCTCAAACTTGTAAGCTATATGCACGAGACAGGCGAAATACCCAAGGACTTAAATTGTAACATCATAGTAACTATACCAAAAAAGAAAGGTGCGGATAGATGTGAAAATTTTCGAACAATAAGTTTGACAGCACATGTATCAAAAATATTAACTAGAATTGTACAAAGACGAATGGAAAAACGAGCTGAAGAAATACTAGAAAATCAATTTGGGTTTAGGCAAAACAGGGGAACACGGGAGGCTATTCTAGCTCTGAGAGTGATAATGGAAAAAACAATAGTAAAAGGGGAAAGCTTGTATATAGGGTTTGTAGATCTGGAAAAAGCATTCAATAATGTAAAATGGAAAAAAAATGTTCTAAATACTGAAAAAGATTGGAATGAGTTATAGGGATAGACGAATAGTACATAGCTTATACAAAGAACAAACAACAGTAATAGAATTAGAGCAGGAGCGTAGAGAAGTAAATATTAGGAAAGTAGTGAGACAGGGATGTGCCCTATCCTCATTAATTTTTACTTTTACATCGAAGAGTCAATTAATACTGTTAAATGCAGGAAAACATTTGGAATTATTATGCAGGAACAAAAGATTGATATGCTTAGATTTGCAGATGATATAGCGGTATTAGCATCTTGCAACGAAGGGTTAGAAACTGCTCTTAATGAAATGGAAACGGTTCTGACAGAGACATACGGTATGAAAATTAACAAAAATAAAACTAAAGTTCTAGTATGCAAAAGAAGGGAAAATAAATCAAAAACAAGAATACAAATAAGTAACAAGAACTTACAAGAGATTAAGGATTTCTGCTACCTAGGAAGTCAAATAACGCAAGATGCGAAAAGCGCAAAAGATATAAAACAAAGATTAGCACAAAGTCGTGCTACATTTAACAAGAAAAGGCAACTACTGTGTTCAAAGACAACAAACATAGTAACAAAGAAAAGATTGCTTAAAACATATGTATGGGGCACAGCACTGTACGGCTGTGAAGTCTGGACAGTAGGAGAAGCAGACACAAAAAAGGTAGAAGTCTTTGAAATGTGGTGCTACAGACGAATGATGAAGATATCATGGACAGACAAAGTTAAGAACGAAAATGAACTAAAAATGCTAGTGGAAGAAAGAAATATGTGGAAATAAACAAAAAATAGGAGATATATGATGATGAGCCACATATACGGCATGAGGGAATAGTACGGAATACATTAGAAGCAAAGATAGGAAAAAGAAAAGTAGATGTAGACCTAGGTTAGACTACTGCACACAGATAGTGAAAGATGTAGGCTGTAGTAATTTCAGGGAAATGTGTAGACTAGCTCAGAATAGAAATCAATAGAGGTACGCATCCAACCAGTTCCAAGATGGATAAACTAATGACGAAAAAAGTTGCAGTACTTAAACATGATGATTATTATAAGCAACTACAAGTATTGGTTGAGCAATATTCTCGAATAATGTTAGTTGTGTGTAAGGATTTAGTAAAAAACTATTAATTCGACAAATGTATAAGTGTTGGGGGATCTTGGCAGCCACAGGCTGCTTAACCCCCTTTACTGAATCTCGGTGAAATAGGGCATAAAATTATAAAACAATAGAAGGGGAACCGAATTGTGTGAGAATTTCAGGAAACTGTGTAGGCTATCTCGGAATATAAACAAGTGCAGGTACGTGTCCAACCAGTTTTGAGACAGAAAACCTAATGATGAAAAAATAAGCGCAGATAAATCTGATAATTAATATAATCAACTACAGGTGTTGGTTGTTAAATATCTGCAACTAATATGACTGTGCGAAAAGATATATTGGAAAAAATATTAAATTGGCAAATGTTCAAGTGCTGGGGAAACTTGGCAGGCTCAGGCTGCTTACCCCCTTTCACAACCACTGAATTTCGGAGAAATAGGGTAGATAAGTGTAAAACAATAGAAGGGAACCAAACAGCATCTAACAAGAAAGAACAGCGCCTATGATGAAAGACAACAAACAGAAACAAGAAGAAAATTGTTGAAAGCATATGTGTGGAGCACAGCACAGTATGCTTATGAAATACGGGCAGTAGGAAAAGCAGACAGAAAAACGGTAGCAGCCTTTTGGAATGCTGTGCTTCAGATGAATGAAGATGATAGCATAGACAGACAAGGATATCTGTGAAAAAAAAATAGGAGAAATAGTCGGGCAGAATACGTTCTAAAGCATTTTTGGAGAATAGTATGGGATATATTACAAACAGAGATAAGAAAAAGGAGGTAGATGTAGACCTATATCAGATAGTGATAGATGCAGACTGTGCAAATTTCAGGAAATGTGTAAGTTAGTTCAGAATAGGAAACAATGAGGGTACGCGTCTAACCAGTTTCAGGACTGAAAACCTTATGATGATGATGATGTGGCATAATGTATTCGATTTCATTTGAACCAGAATTTTTGCGGAAAATTGCACTTCCCTTTTTGTCATGTGACCCATAGATTCATATTCTTTCATGAACAGAGTATATATTTCTTTCAAGCGAGAGTTTTGCGTTCTAAACTGTAAAATCGCTTTATCGCTATTTCTTTAGAATCTCCCAAATTGTTAAGTGAATGTTTTAGAGGTATGGATACAATAAAACTTCCATCCGGACCTCTTGTGAAATGTGACCTGAAATGGGATTCAGTTGCTTGTTCTTCCTGAGAATATACGATTCTGTCAGAAAGACTTTCTTTTATGTCCTAAAACTTTGAAAGATCGTCCTTTTCAGGAGACCATAAACCAGTGATGAAATTGCAAATCGTATGCTTTTTCGTTAACATATTTGATGAGTTACTAAAAACGTCAACCGCAATCCAACCAAATTTTGTTTTGTGTAAGATAGGCTTGCCAGTGCCTAAATGAAGTTGTCCGACACATAATAGTTGCCAGAATAAACCTGCGCCAATAAGCATGTCAACCTTTGAGGGCAGATAATATGCTGGGTCAGCCAAACGAATATTTTGAGGAATCTCGAGAGAATCCACAGTAAGTTTGTCATTTGGCATAAGATAGCAAATGACTGGAATTACAAGACATGAACTTGAAGTCTGAAATGCATTGTGTCTTGCCCATATGTTGACATTGCTTGGTTCATGAGCTTAAATTTTTTCGAAAATGTCCGCCTTTGTTTTTAGGAAAGTAATTAAATCGAGAAAAGTAGATAGTACGCGTGTATAATCGTAGGCATCCCAATCTCGTGCAAGTGAAACGCAGAATTTCCCACAAATAATGTGATTTAGTAAGTGGGCGGATTTAGAGATTTTAGTGCTCTTAAATGACTTGATATGTTATTAATGAAATTGCGTATTTTTTGCGAACACTCTTTCGTTACGGGTTGTGAATTAAAAATTGCTTTAATGTGATTATGAATTAATAGTTTTTTGTTTATGAACCGTTCCTGAAGTAATTGCCATGCAATCCTGTAGTTATTCCCAGACAGCTCTAAAGAACAATAACCTGGCTTCTCCACTTAGGGACCCGCACAAGTAGTAATAACGCTCTAAATCACTAAGTGTAGAATTTGAATTTATGAGTGACTCAAAGGTGTCGTAATAGCCCATCCACGAGTCATAGCTCCCTGAAAAATGTGGTAGAGGTATAATTGGAAGTTTTACATTAGATTTTTGACTTGTAGTAGTAGCAGATTCCTTGTTGTGTGCAGAAGCCGAATCTGGAGAATTCTTATTATTATGAAACTGTTAACTAGATTTTTAGCATGCACAGCATCCGCATGAGCATCTACACTCAACTGTTCAATTTCTAACTATACATTATCAAATATATATATATATATATATATATATATATATATTGCTGTGTTTCCCTGTATTAGATTCGAGCCTCACGAATTGGGCGTCATGTATGCTGTGAAACCTCCTAAATTAACTGGTCCGTCGACTTTCTTCTGTTACTCGCCTCTTTACTCTTTTCCGCCTCGGCTGCTCCCCTAGATAAACCTTTCATCCTCAATCATAAAACAAACAAACACATTCCTATCACAAACATCAACGTTAACTCTATTTACATCAATATTCACAATACATTAAAATTTCAAAATTAAAATTCAGCATAAATTTCAGTATCAGAAAATTTCAAGATTAAATTTATTATCATTTTAATGTGCATCCAGAATTAAAGTCTTTGTAGGATGCCTACTAATTAATGTAACAATATATGCAGACCTGAGTCTGAGTACAAAGGGAGCATCTACCACCCCTTTACGTTAATTAACCAGGTTCGTCTAATTGAGCTCAAAGACATACCCAAATTTTCATCAAGAACATAAATACTAAATACTCCTTTCGACTTAAACAAGAAAATTTCACCTTAAAATTAAAAATTTGTTGTTAGTACAACTTCATTACTGTCCATTTTAAGTAAATAAATTATAAAGTTATTCAACACACACGAAAACATCAAAGTTCAAACAAAATAGTATAATTTACCTGAAGGTTACTGCACTCGTAGCTTCAATGTACATCGTCCCTTTTGTTAATCACACCATTCCAACTGGGTTATATTTACGGCTTCTGATTCTCAACGCTTTTAAAATTTTCTCCACCACCATTCATTTAAAGTTGTTTCAGGGCTTTCCGGAACTCATCTGTGTATATCTGAACCTTGTTTTGTGGATCCAGACACGTTTATGAACCATTTAATTATTAACACCCCCGAAAAATAGCAACGAAATTCATACTTCTTTCACAAATATACGCCAAAACTGCCTACTTTTGTGTATTCATTTGTCGTTGCAGATTTGACTAATTGGTACAGTGATACTAAACTTTATTACCTTGTATCTTCTTTTCTAAGTGCACTAAATTACTTGCATTGTAGCACGTAAAGAACAAACTGTTTTAAATCACCAAAATATACGAGCAAACTGTTTAAATTATTCTATTAAAATCGGAAAACTAAAAGCACTGTTTAACGCATTGAATCAATTCGAAAATTTAAGAGATTGTTCATATTAACCTGGGTATATATAGCGGTTAGCCTGTCTGTCGGTCTAGTCCCCAAAACGGACAATTCTTCAGAATTTCGCATGCTAGGTTCCCATTCCGCAGCCCGGCATGCGATTTTTACGAAATTTGCACTCGCCCCAGTTAAATCTCAGAAATTTCGACACGGCTCGCAACGTCTGGAAATAACTAATTAATTTTTATACAGAAATGTTATTTTTACCTCTCAAGTTTGCCTTTTATTTTCAACCAATCGCAACCCAGTGACGTTGCTCCACTCACGCCTTTTACTATATGTGTCTCGGTCTTGTGCATATTATCTGTCTCTATCTACCCTGTTCTTATTGGTGCAAATTGATATTCTTTATTATCGATTATTTCAGTCCATGTGGACTGTGAAATAACCCACCTTTAGCATTTCCCGTAACTATTAAGCTACGGTTTCTCCAAGATTCTCTGTAACCACTTGTTATCTGCAAATTTACGCAGAATGAGCCTTTTAAAAATACGCAGGTGTTCAAACATAATACTTTTAAATAACACTTCTACGATTTGCATTTTATTGGGTTTTTACAAGTTTTTATAGATATTATATGTTACTAATGGTTCAATTAACTCCAATTAAAATAATACCCTTTAATTTTTAGTGACTCTTAATCAAATATTAATTATTATCTATACATTTTGTTTAATACCGGTTACTTAAAATTGAGTTAATTAATATAAATTTTGCACGTAATTTCTATTTGTTTCTTTACTAGGAATAATTAAGTTACACGTAGAGCTTTTTGATACTGCTTCCTTTTTTTTTATAGCAAGCGTCTTGTACATAATTTAACTCCCTTATTTTTAATGAAACGAATGAATTTTTATGCTTCACGGTTTTTTAATAACGCGTACCTTTTCCCAAAGCTTCTACACGGTGATTAAAATTATTTGATGTGATTATTTAATTTTCTACCTTGGTCTAAATATGAGTATTTTTCCCCTATTTGAATACAAATAATCCCACTTATTCGAATTCAAATATAAAACATTGAAATTGCAAACAAAATTTACAAAAAAAATTGCCTATCTCTCTCTACCCTTATCCATCTAACTTACCTACCTTATCTCCAATCCAAAAAAAAATATTTACACCTATCCTATATCCCTATCCTATTCCTAACTCTCACATATACGCACTTCCCCCTACCTAATCCTATATACCTATCCTACTCTTACTCTATTCCTAACTCTCCATTAATCTTATATGAAATATCTATACTTAACCTATCTTATTTTCTTCCTACATTTACTCTTTATTCTCATCCTAAACCTATTTCTAATTATCTCCCCTGTTTATCCTATACCTAGCTTTCTTTTCTATATCTATACTAAAATTCACCTATCTCTATCCTTTGTTCATCAAGTTATTTAAATCTAACTCTCTTCTTGATCCTCCAAGTCTTTCTTCTCACCATCCTAATACTCTTCATCCTTATTTCTCCCCCTTCTATATCTATACTTATCATCCCTATTATCTCACATAAAATAAACTTATCATCCCTATTATCCTGACTCTTAAATATTGCTTTTTCTTCAGTCCCTACACTTGTCTGTTTCTTATTTATTATTATTTTCTTTTCTGCCGACAAACCAAACGATACTACCTTAAAATTTTCGATTTTTCTCTCTACGGAAAATCCTATGTACCTTCTAGAATTCTTGTGTAATGGAATCAGCCAGAATGAATTCCTTAAATCTACTTTATTAAAAACAAACTTGCCACTTAACCTCGTCAAAAATGTGTCATGGATGGTGGACAATGGAATTGCGGTTTGGTCCGTTGATTAATTTTCCGTGTATCTTTAATTAATTCTGCCTTCACCTGCTCCCGATATGCTGCTGTTGCTTCTACCCCCACTAATTCTGCATGTTTTTGTACTAAAGCTTGAACCTCTACTATCCTATCCTCTGGACATCTTATCGTGTTGATCTGTTTACCTTCATCATCCTCTACCTCTACTACATTAATACTCAACCCCGTGTCATCCTCTGTGACTTCATAACTGCCCTTCCATGACACTACCCTATCCTTAATCCTTACTACCTTCCTTTCCATATCTATCAAAACCCCTAACTGCATCATACAGTCAACACCTAAAATGCTCTGAAACTTCAGTCCAGGTACAATTACAAACTCCTGTTCACAGCTTAAACCTCCTATATCTATCCTAAGCACTACAACACTATTTACTACAGCAAACTTCTTTTTATTTGGAGCTACTAAATGGCTACGCTTTATAGGCATAATTCTATCACAAACCTTATCCCTAATTTTGCTGACGAATTCCTTCGATATTAAACTCGCCTCTGCCCCTGTATCAAGTAATACTTCTACATTATTCTCAAAAATCTCTATATTAATAATTGGCAAACATAATTTTTCCTCAGTTTCTGGCTCTACTTCCTCCTCAATTTTGAAAAATTCACGTGGATGTTCATATACATTTACACTGAAATCTAGTGGTCTGTCGCCTTCTAAAAATCCTGTCCAGGTCTGTTTTCCCTACTTGGTCCTGGTCTAGCCGTCACCTCAGCGTATGTCCTAGGCGTTTCCACTCGTTCCGTGTCTGTATTAGCAGTCCCCCTCATGTCCGGTGAATTATTCCTTCTGGTAGGTCCCGGTCTCGGTGCAGGTCCCCTTCCTAAACTATTACTTCTAAAGTATGGTCGTCGCTGTTCCCAATTCTGTCGCTGGTATCCGTAACTATTCCCTCTTCTAGCATGGTTGTCCCGTCTATTGTCAAACCTAACTGTGTTGATCTGTCTTTCCCTATTATCCCGAGGTCGTCCACTACTTACGTCGTCGTACCTCTGCAGGTATTCTAAAAACATTTCTCTGTCCACTATGTTCTGTAGTGCTACGTGTTGTCTTATTTCTACCTCGAAGTGTCGTGATAAATACTTGTTAATTTGTCGGTCCGTCAGTGGTGGGTTCAGTTGCTTTGCTATGCTATACTTGCGTATAGCATATTGCTCCCTACTTCCTGAAAATTCTCCTTTAAATTTCCCTGTGATTAAGTCGTCTCGTACCTGGTCTTGTCTGTGGTCACTCCAGTAGTGCTTTAAAAATCTGTCTTCAAAGTCCGTGTAGGTGTCTATGTCCTGTCCTACTAAATTGTACCATGCTTCCGCGTTGTCCTTTAATAAAGCCTTTATCGTATTCAGTTTAGTCTGTTCGTCATATAAATTTCCCACTAGATTTCTTACACTATTAATAAAAATTTGTGGATTTACCCTGTTATCGCCATAAAACTTCATGTGTTGGTCCAATGATCCTCCACTTGTATAAAATCTGGGACCATCCCCCGTTAAACTTGACATGTTATATTTGATACTACTAACTTCGCGTTCTACCCTGCCTAACTGATCCCTACATGAGTCCGTTACTTCAGTCATTTTTATATTAATCTCTTCTTCACAGAAAATGCGTACTTCGGATCTTAAATTTCCCATTTCCTGTCGAAGACCTGTAATATCACGCTCATTTTTATCAACCCTATTTTCAACTTCCCCCATCTTTACGGTAAGACTATTTTTAAACTCTGTAAATTCTTGAGTCGATTGCTCAATTTTCTCGCTTATCTGCTCTAATTTTCGGTTGGACTCTTCCCTCGCTCTATTGGATTCTTCGTTCATCCTCTCTAGCATTCTCATTATCATCTCGTTTCCTTGATCCCCTGATTCCGTCCTCGACTGATCTCTACTGCCTCCAGCTTCTTCCATTTTCGAATTTTTCCCACACAATGCACTATCGTCACTTCCAATTTCCACTCCTTGACTCCTTAACCACTCTTTTCTCTGCATACGTTCTAATCACTCTCACACACTCTAAAATACTCTTAAATTTATACACAAACAGAAACTCTCTCTCTCAGATCGCCAGTTTCCTGGAATAAAATCACAAAAATTTTATTTGGAACTCGAGCCTCACTTTTGGGTCGCCATGTATGCTGTGAATCCTCTCATATCTCTAGGTACTGGCGCTTTAAAAAAAAACAATCGAGCCCCACAGATTGGGCGTCATGTATTGCTGTGTTTCCACCAAAATCCGGGAACTACGGTTTTCGAATCGAGCCTCACGAATTGGGTCTCAAGAATGCTGTGAAACCTACAAAAAGCTATTAACTTAACTGGTCCGTTGACTTTCTTCTGTTCATCGCCTCGGCTGCTCCCCTAGATAAACCTTTCATCCTCAATCATAAAACAAACAAACACATTCCTATCACAAACATCAACGTTAACTCTATTTACATCAATATTCACAATACATTAAAATTTCAAAATTAAAATTCAGCATAAATTTCAGTATCAGAAAATTTCAAGATTAAATTTATTATCATTTTAATGTGCATCCAGAATTAAAGTCTTTGTAGGATGCCTACTAATTAATGTAACAATATATGCAGACCTGAGTCTGAGTACAAAGGGAGCATCTACCACCCCTTTACGTTAATTAACCAGGTTCGTCTAATTGAGCTCAAAGACATACCCAAATTTTCATCAGGAACATAAATACTAAATACTCCTTTCGACTTAAACAAGAAAATTTCACCTTAAAATTAAAAATTTGTTGTTAGTACAACTTCATTACTGTCCATTTAAGTAAATAAATTATAAAGTTATTCAACACACACGAAAACATCAAAGTTCAAACAAAATAGTATAATTTACCTGAAGGTTACTGCACTCGTAGCTTCAATGTACATCGTCCCTTTGTTAATCACACCATTCCAACTGGGTTATATTTACGGCTTCTGATTCTCAACGCTTTTAAAATTTTCTCCACCACCATTCATCTAAAGTTGTTTCAGGGCTTTTCCGGAACTCATCTGTGTATATCTGAACCTTGTTTTGTGGATCCAGACACGTTTATGAACCATTTAATTATTAACACCCCGAAAAATAGCAACGAAATTCATACTTCTTTCACAAATATACGCCAAAACTGCCTACTTTTGTGTATTCATTTGTCGTTGCAGATTTGACTAATTGGTACAGTGATACTAAACTTTATTACCTTGTATCTTCTTTTCTAAGTGCACTAAATTACTTGCATTGTAGCACGTAAAGAACAAACTGTTTTAAATCACCAAAATATACGAGCAAACTGTTTAAATTATTCTATTAAAATCGGAAAACTAAAAAGCACTGTTTAACGCATTGAATCAATTCGAAAATCTAAGAGAGATTGTTCATATTAACCTGGGTATATATAGCGGTTAGCCTGTCTGTCGGTCTAGTCCCCAAAACGGACAATTCTTCAGAATTTCGCATGCTAGGTTCCCATTCCGCAGCCCGGCATGCGATTTTTACGAAATTTGCACTCGCCTCAGTTAAATCTCAGAAATTTCGACACGGCTCGCAACGTCTGGAAATAACTAATTAATTTTTATACAGAAATGTTATTTTTACCTCTCAAGTTTGCCTTTTATTTTCAACCAATCGCAACCCAGTGACGTTGCTCCACTCACGCCTTTTACTATATGTGTCTCGGTCTTGCGCATATTATCTGTCTCTATCTACCCTGTTCTTATTGGTGCAAATTGATATTCTTTATTATCGATTATTTCAGTCCATGTGGACTGTGAAATAACCCACCTTTAGCATTTCCCGTAACTATTAAGCTACGGTTTCTCCAAGATTCTCTGTAACCATTTGTTATCTGCCAAATTTACGCAGAATGAGCCTTTTAAAAATACGCAGGTGTTCAAACATAATACTTCTAAATAACACTTCTACGATTTGCATTTTATTGGGTTTTACAAGTTTTATAGATATTATATGTTACTAATGGTTCAATTAACTCCAATTAAAATAATACCCTTTAATTTTAGTGAACTCCTAATCAATATTAATTATTATCTGTACATTTTGTTTTATACCTGGTTACTTAAAATTGAGTTAATTAATATAAATTTTGCACGTAATTTCTATTTGTTTCTTTACTAGGAATAATTAAATTACACGTAGAGCTTTTTGATACTGCTTCCTTTTTTTTTTATAGCAAGCGTCTTGTACATAATTTAACTCCCTTATTTTTAATGAAACGAATGAATTTTTATGCTTCACGGTTTTTTAATAACGCGAGTTAGAGTTCGTGGCTTCGAGCGGTCCTTTTTAAAAAAACTTCTTTGAAGTTTAACACATTTATTTGATTTAAACAGATGTGAACATTTACAATTTGAATTAATTTATTCTAAGTCGAAGTTATTAATTAATTGTACAGTGAGTTACCAGTGAACTGCAAGGTTAAAGCTGAACGTCTGATGAACTGACTAGGAGTGGAGCTCCTGGTCCTTATATAACTTTCTCCCCCTCACATTTCTGTGGGAACCTGCGGACGTAATGTCCGCTTACATTCTACAATACTTAGTTGCTATCTTAAGAGCTATTCATAAATACAATGTTGCAGGCTTATTCTGCGTAATCACGGTACGTGACATCCGTCGACCGTCTGTGACCTGACTTTTGCAGTGTCACTTATCCTTGGGCTACTTTGTAGCGTTTCCACTCGTGGGAACTGAAATCATAATAATATAATGTAATAATATGTTGCAACGACATTGTTGCACTGTCCTAACATTTCTTAGTTTCCTAATATTTCCTAATACAAATATTAGTTATATATATATAGTAGATGGGGGTTCCTATAACTCCTCCCAACGTACATTAAAAATTAAGGGTTTTAACCTTTTTCTTGATTTTTAATTAAATCATTTTCGTTTTCGTTTAATCTCATTTAAAATTCATATTTTCTAGGGGTACATTTGTTTGTTTGGGTTTCTTAAATCTAAAACTGTTTTCTTTATTATTCTTAAATCTAATACATATTTTGTACATTACATAAATGATCAATAAAATAGTCAATAAAATCAATATAATTGTCCATACACTAATGTTATCATAGTGCACTTTGGGCGTCTTGATCTCGTTTAATTTTTCTTTGTATTCTTCCATGAGTTTCATGGCGTGGTTTAAGTTGTCTAATTCCAGGTGTTCCAATTGCATTGGTTTTTGAAGGGTTGCTTCATCTTCTTCTTGGGTAATCTTGATTTGCAGATCGGGTAGATTTGCTAATTTCTTGCTTTGTACTGGATCTTGGTAAACTCTAATTATTTCATTTTTTAATTTTAAATAACAATTTTCCTTAAGGGTGATTAATTTACTTCCGGTTAATGCTAAATTACTTTCGTCTTGATTGCAATACATTGTTGCGATTACTTCAGTGGGAAAAATGGCTCTCCATTTATTTTCCGTTACTTTCTGAATTTTCATGTTGTTGATTAATACAGGTTTGGCTTCACA
This sequence comes from Platerodrilus igneus, assembly GCA_036346225.1. Taxonomy (NCBI): domain Eukaryota; kingdom Metazoa; phylum Arthropoda; class Insecta; order Coleoptera; family Lycidae; genus Platerodrilus; species Platerodrilus igneus. Next base: position 420,317 of record JARFIW010001430.1, on the reverse strand, counting down.
ATTTTCATAGTGATTGGTAAATTTTAGTAGTTGTACTTCGCAAGGGCTGTCTTCTTGAATTGTTGTGGTTGTTAATGATTGGCATAAGTATTGATTGGGTGTGACTTCATTACATTTGTCGTTGGTATAACCATATCTTTGTTCATTTAAGGATAGGAATTTGGTTTTTGGAATAATAACTTGGTATGTGCTAGTCATTTTCATTGGCATAGCAAATAAGTGATAATAATTGTAATTGTTAATCTCTACTATTGGTATTTCTATTAAAAATGTTATATCGTTGTTTTTTACATAGCCTTTAACTATGGCTATTTTTTCAAATATTAAAATGTTTGATTCTAATATATCGAAAGGTAATTTACTATTAGTTATAAAAGATTTTATTCTCAATAATTCTTTTAATAAATCTATTGGTTCTATTATACTTGAATGTAGGGTATTTAATTTTGCAAAGGCTACTGCGTTTTCTAATGTTGCTAGGATTTGTTGAATTAAAGTTAGGGTTGATATTATCTGGTTAGATATCGTATTGAATCTGATTAAGTCTCGCATGCCTAACATGGTAGTTCGCATGTTATTTTCTAAGGTTTCTATTCGATTGGCTATACTATCTTGATTTCTAACTAATTTTCTAAGTGTTTCATTAAATTTGATGATCGTTGATTGTGTTAACGATATTTGATTACTGATTATAGTTTTAATGTCGTTTTGATTTTCTATCAATTGTTGTATCGCGTTATCATAGCGTTCTGCGTCTTGGTTATCTAAATTTCCGGTAATTGCTTTAATTACGTTTCCTAATCCGTTGATTAGTCCTCGTTTTCTTCTCGTCATTTGTTCTGTAGGTATTAGTCGATTAAATTTGTCTTCGATATTTTTCAAAATGCTTTCTGTTATACTGTCGTAGTTCATCATTTCTATTGCGTATTCTTTTCCGAATTTTGTTGTGTCCATTGATTGTTTTAGTCGAAAATAATTATTTTTGATTATTTGAAATTCTCGTTTTAGCTCGGTTAAATCGAATTTTTGTGCAAAGGTCCAATAATCTATAGTGTTTTGCATACTGCCTAATTTAATTGGTAGTATACCGGGGTTGTTCTTTATGTCTTCAATTATAATTTCTGTGTCCGTTCTACCTGGGTGGAGGTTGAAGGTAAGGGTGACGATTGTCCATCTGAAAGTACAGGGTGTCTTAAATTTTTGAGGTGCACATATTTTGTTATCTTGCCGTCGTCTATCGCGGCTACGTTTTTGTCAGATATTCGTTTGATTTTAAAGGGTCCTAAATTTCTCGGTGCCGTTTTGTGTCTTTTGCTTTGGTAATTTTTCTCGAATACGGTTTGTCCTATGGAAAATTTGTTTGTCTGAGTTTTTATTACGGGTCGCGGTAATTCGCTCTTTATCATTATCTAATTTGTCCTTTACTTTGTCGTAGGTTATTTTTAGTTTCTCCTTGTGGTCTTTTGCGTATTGCTGGTAGATTTCTTTGTTATAATGTATATCGTAGGGGTTGCGTGAATCTGAATGTCCTAAGGTTAGTTCTAAGGGTGTAAAATTTGTAGTTGAATGAATCGTGTTATTATAGGCGATTAATGCGTATGACATTAAGTTGCTTATGTGTTCTTTCTTGTAGTTTAATCTTAATAGTCTGATCTGTTCTAATAGGGTTGAATGTAGTCTCTCAATTAGTCCGTTTGATTCAGGGTGGTTTTCCGTTATAAAGTGTATTTTTATTTTGTGTAATTCTAAAGTGTTCTGAATTGTTTCGTTTTTAAATTCGCTTCCGTTATCTAATGTTATTGCTTCGGGTGTTCCGTAAAATGTAAAATAGTGTAGAAATCCTTGGGTTACGTCTATACTATTTTTAGAAGTGATTGGAATTGCTTGTCCTATTTTCGTAAATGCGTCCACGATTGTTAAGTAACTTTGTGCTTCTACTACTAGAGTATCTGCATGTAATTTCTGAAAAGGTTTGTCTGGTGCTTTAGTTAACATTAAGGGTATCTTTGGGGGTTTTCTGTCATATTTGGCTTTATCACATAATTCGCATTGATTGATAAAGTCGGTCGTTAGTTCTTTCATGTCCTTGAAATAGTAGCGTCTCATAATTTGTTTTAGTGTCTCGTTTATTCCTCGATGGTTGGTCTTTCCTTCGTGTTGGTTTCTTATTACGTCATTTATTTCGTCAGGGTCGTCTAATGTTATTAATTTTCTCGTGCATCTTATAAGTTCGGGGCCAGAATTGTTAAATAGTTTTACATATATTTCTGAAAATCGTTTATATAAGTTTTCCGTGTTAAAATAAAAGTAAAATCGTTTTTTCTCGGGGGTGTATTCCTTTAATATCTTAATTATCTGTGATTCATTGTCGTCTTTGGTTATTTGAATTTTGTAAATTTTCTTATTATCCACTTTCGTGTATTTAACAGGGTTGGGGTTGTTTAAAACTTCTGTGATTATGAATTGATTGGGTTTCGTGTCAATAGCTTCGTTTAAAATTTTTATTGCGGTTTCCGGTTCGTCATTTTGTGTTGAATGTATAGTTTCCATTTCTTCTGGGTCTTCTCTGACTTCGGTTTCGTCTACGTTTCCTGCTAATGATTCTGTCTCAAGTGCGTTAAGTTGGATTCTACTTAAGGCGTCTGCATTATTGTTGTAAATTCCCTTTTTGTATATGATCTCATAATCATATTCTTCTAGTCTGATTCTCCATCTTTGTAGTTTCGAGTTAGGTTCTTTGAGTTTGCATAGCCATACTAATGGTCTATGATCGGTATATATATAAAATTTCCGTCCGTATAGGTACGGTCTAAAATATTTTGTTGCCCAAATTATGGCTAACAATTCTTTCTCTATCGTACTGTATCGTTGCTCTGTTTCGTAGAGGGTTCTTGATGCGTAACTGATAGGTTTGTCGTTACCTACTGTTCCTTGGCTTAATACTGCGCCTAATGCTACATTTGATGCGTCTGTTGTTAAAATGAATGGTTTCGAAAAGTCTGGGTTTTCTAATACGGGGTGATTTGTTAAAATGCTTTTAATTTTATCTACTGCTTTTATGAATTCTGGGGTATGTACAATTTTGTTTCCCTTTTTTAAACAATTGGTTAGGGGCTTCGTTATTTGAGCATAACCTTTTATGAATTTTCGGTAATATCCGCTAAGGCCTAAAAATCCTTTAATCTCTTTATTTGTTTTGGGTATAGGGTAATTTAATACAGCGTTTGTTTTATCGGGGTTTGGCATCACTCCTTGGGGTGTTATTACGTGTCCTAAAAAGGTAACTTCTTTCTGTAGAAATTCGCTTTTGTCTAGTTGTACTTTAAATTTTGCGCTTCTTAATCTTTCGAACACTTCTCTTAATCTTTCAATGTGCTCCACTAATGATGTTGAATACACTATTATATCGTCTAGGTACACAAGGCATTTTTCGTTGTGTATCCCTCGTAGTATGTTATCCATTACTCGTTGAAAAGTTGCGGGTGCGTTCTTCAGTCCAAATGGCATCCGTTTATACTCGTAGTGTCCTCTAGGTGTGCTAAAGGCTGTTTTCTGTGTATCTCCTTCTTCCATTTCTACTTGATGGTATCCTGATGCTAAGTCTAGCGTCGAAAAATATTGGCATTTGCCTAGCTTGTCTAATATTTCTGTGATATTCGGTAACGGGTATTTATCGTCTACCGTTTTTTCATTTAATTTGCGGTAATCTATTACCATTCGGTATTTCCGTTTTCCTGATGCGTCTAGTTTCTTTGGTACTATTAGTACGGGGCTGCTCCATGGTGAATTGGAGTGTTGTATAATATCTTGATCTAATAGATCGGTTACTTGTCTGTCAGCTTCTTCCTGACTTGCCTGGGGTAATCTGTATGCTTTGGTGAATAGGGGTTTGTTATCCGTTAGCTCAATGTTGTGTTTTACTGTATTTGTAAACGTTAGAGGTATTCCTTCGCAATGGAATATATCGCGGTACTCGTAACATAATTTTTGTATTGCTTTTTGTTCTTCGTGATTTATGTCGCGGTTAAATCGTATATTATTTAAATTTTGTCTTAACATTTCGTCATTTTCTACGGGGTTATAATTTTCGTTTGGGGATTCATCTATTTCCATTTTGTCAAAGTTTAATTCTTCTACGTTAATCGCGTTTGTTAAAGATATTTCTACGGGGTAATCATTTGAGTTAATTATTGTTGTTGTGGCGTAATTATTTTTGATTTTTACTAATGCGGTTGGGGTTTCTACTCCTTGTTGAAAAGTTATGTGGTTTATTATTCCTAGGTTTTTATTTGAATCTACGGGGATTCTTATTTTTTCCGTTCGGGGTTCTAATGTATATTTTCGTCTATTTGGGTATTTTGAAATTTAATGGGATTCGTCCATACTTGGTTCTTAATAATCGGTTTTTGATATCTATGTTGGCTCCTAATTTTCTTAGAAGGTCCATTCCTAATAGTCCGTCATATTTGTCATTAAATTCAAATATGCAGAATTTGTGTTTCATCTTTACGTTAAAGGTTTTTGGTAAAGGTATGTTTGCTACGAATTGGTGTATGGTTGTTTGATGGGCGGTTTTAATTTTAAAGGGTTCTCGTTCTACGTAGTTTAGATAATGTTTTTTTACTGTTCGCGGGCTTATTAATGTTTTAGAAGATCCGGTATCGATTAGTAATTTAAATTCAGCGTGGGGTATTTCGATATAGGGTAATACTAGGTGATTCATATTATTTAGATTTATTACGTTAGGTCGTTTATAAAATGGTCCATTTGAAAATTTGAACATGTGTTCTCTTCCTCGTCTTCCTCGTAATTTTCGTGTGATTCTTCGCGTTCATAATGGTTTGATTGATTTTGTTCGTTATTCGTACACGGTTGATTATTATTATTCTGTTCGTCTTCATACTCTTCTACTTCTTGGTGAAATAGCTCTTCTGAAGTGAATGTGCGTTTTTGATTAGGATTTGGTCTTATGTGCGTTATTTTTGTGTTAGGTCTGGTGTTACCAGATGAGGTATCCATTGGTGTAGGTTTGTAATAATTATTTGAATTATTAGTGTTTATCATCGGTGAGTTTCTGTTAGGATTTGCGTTAAATGCTGGTCTTTGTTGATTTACATTTGGGTTAAATCTCGGTTGAAATGCGGGTCTTGAAAAGTTCGAGTTAAATGTTGGTTGATATGCGGGTTTTGTAAAATTCGGGTAAAACGTTGGTTTTGAGAATTGTTTGTATTGGTTGTTAAAGTTTGAATTATTAAATTGTGGATTATTTGTTCGCGTTTGGTTTGTTTGTGCGTTGAATTGATTAAATTTTGGTTGTGGATTTATTTGTCTTGCGGGTTGTATAGTTTTCATTGGCGTATAGCTTTTATTCGCGTTGGGGTTATATAGTCGGTTTCTGTAGTACATTACATTTTCTTCTTCAATTATCATATTCATTGCTTGTTCTAGGTTTTGGGGATGTTGAAATCTAATTTTGTCTGAAAGTCTCTCGGGTAGTGCATTTAGATAGGTGTCTAATGCCATCTCGTCGTACATTTTAGTTTTTATTAGTCTCACGTTTGGGTCGGTCTCTTCGATTTTGAGTTTTGTCAAGATTAAACTTCTTACATCTTGGCATCTCATTCCAAATTGATAGGGTGACTGGTTATGTTCCATTCTCAGTCTGGTTAAGTCCCTTATTAAACATTTTAAGTTCCGTTGATCGCCGAAATATGAAATTAATATCCGTTTAAAGCTTTCCCATTCGTCCACGTCCTCTCGGCTGGCAATTAGCGTTAGTGCCCTTCCGGTTAGTTTACTGGTTATGAGGCGGATAAGAAGAGTGTTTCTGTCGTTATTGCCTGCCTTATAAAAGGTCTTTAAGAATATTTCACTTGCCGAAATATAATTACTGAGTAAGCAAGTATTATTTCCATTGAAGCTGGGGATCATTTCGAGATACAGCTTCATTTCATTAGTCATCTTGGCTGGGGTAATATTTGGGTAATTTTAAAAATGTAAAAAAAAAATATTTTTTTTTTTTGAAAAAAAATTTGGATTTATTTCGTAGATTTTGGTGTTATTTGATGAGTTTTACGCTTGGTATTAGTTTGGTTGAGTTTACTTTTGATTTGCCGATTTTTAATTTTAATTTCTGAAGTTTCGATGGGCTGGGTTATTTTTGTGGTAATCTATCGGGTGTAAATGCTTTGCTTTATTTGCGTCAGTTAAAACTTCTTTACCTTTTTAATTACTTCGATTGCGTTATGTCGATTTTATTTAGGTGCGTATTAATTCTCTCGTTGGTTTATGCGACTGTAAGGTGTCTGTAATGCTTACAATGTTGTTATCTGCTGTTACAGGATGTTGTTAGTCACTTAGTTGCATTTGCGTCTTTATTATAAGTTATATTTAATTTTTGCGTGGGTGTAAATTATTACTCGCAGTGTTTTTATATGATACAATTTGTGAGATTTACTGAAATGTTTTCACGTTTGAATGCGGTTGTATTTTACTTTTTAGTACCGTAATAATTTATTCGTTCTGAGTAGTTTTAGCTTGATAATTAAATAAAGTTTCTGATCGTAATTTTAATTTAACAATGCTGAAAGGTTTCGCGATGTATTTAAATATCTTTTGTAGGTGATTTATTATTAGATTTTTATGCGTGTTTTATTCAAGGTTAGTTTCTATTCACTTTGATGAAGTATGATGAGATATTACGTTCAATTTGAATTCGCGCTTTGTTAATTCTCGTATTAAGATGTGGGTTTTAATTAATAGAATGCGTTTTGTCTATTTATGGCTGGTATTTGAATCGTGGTGTTATAAGGTTTTGATTTTTTACTTGCTCGTTTTGCTTTCGCGTTTTTTTCTTGGTGTATTTAAATTATTTTGTGCGTCAGTTAAAATTGAATTAGAAATTATAAAATTTGTTGCGCCAGTTAGATTAGAAATTCTAAAAATTTCTTGCGTTAGTTAAGTTTTTCGAGTTAGAGGTTTTTTTTTTTAAAAATTTTTTCGCGCCAGTTAAGATTTCATTCCGCAATATTAAGAGGTTTGAATTTGTATTAAGAATTTTTCTTAAGTTAGTTAAAACGTGTTCTAGTCTCTTGCGCTTTGCGACTTTTTTAATAATTGTCTCTAGTTTTTGTTTCAGAATAATTTTTCTCAGTTCTTAGTCTCAGAATTTTTTGTTATCTCAAGTTTTCATAAATTTCTCATATATACAAGTAAAATAATAATAAAATTTCAATAAAGGTTTGAAGATAATCTCTAGCAATTGCTAAGTCGATTATTTTCAACAATTGGCATAAAATATTTGTAACAATAGTCAACATATACATAAATAAATCATAAATCATAAACTAGCAAATATCAATTGTCTTTGTTAATAATAAAATAATTTTTTAATTGGTTTAGGAAAATGAACTTACACTAGTTGCTTGGTTGCTTTCATTGATTTGTTTTCTTTGTTTCTGTTTTTCTTTTTGGCTTCTTGGATTTGATCTATTCTTGTATCGCCTCCAATTTTTCCTTTGTTGAATTTGAACTATTCTTGTTTCTCCTTCAACGGCTGGATCTGAACGATGCGTGTTTCTTCTCCAGTTTTTGTTCTGCCAAAATCGGAATTGAAATTCCCGGACCACCAGTTCCTCGAAGTTGGATTCGCTAGTGCCCTTTTGACATCCGTTACGACTGCGCCAGTTAGAGTTCGTGGCTTCGAGCGGTCCTTTTTAAAAAGACTTCTTTGAACTTTAACACATTTATTTGATTTAAACAGATGTGAACATTTACAATTTGAATTAATTTATTCTAAGTCGAAGTTATTAATTAATTGTACAGTGAGTTACCAGTGAACTGCAAGGTTAAATCTGAACGTCTGATGAACTGACTAGGAGTGGAGCTCCTGGTCCTTATATAACTTTCTCCCCCTCACATTTCTGTGGGAACCTGCGGACGTAATGTCCGCTTACATTCTACAATACTTAGTTGCTATCTTAAGAGCTATTCATAAATACAATGTTGCAGGCTTATTCTGCGTAATCACGGTACGTGACATCCGTCGACCGTCTGTGACCTGACTTTTGCAGTGTCACTTATCCTTGGGCTACTTTGTAGCGTTTCCACTCGTGGGAACTGAAATCATAATAATATAATGTAATAATATGTTGCAACGACATTGTTGCACTGTCCTAACATTTCTTAGTTTCCTAATATTTCCTAATACAAATATTAGTTATATATATAGTAGATGGGGGTTCCTATAACTCGCGTACCTTTTCCCAAAGCTTCTACACGGTGATTAAAATTATTTGATGTGATTATTTAATTTTCTACCCTGGTCTAAATATGAGTAATATATATATATATATATATATAAAGTAAGATGTATCTGTAAACAAACTCTTATGAAAATAATAAGAGCCATTGACAAATACAAATCGGGCTGGTAGTTATATAGCCATTCACAAAACATAAGCTTTATTACTTCACAGGGGAGGAAACATCCACTGACCAATGGTTTCGGCTTGTTAGCCTCATCAGAGTGAAATAGTTCCCAAGAACCCTATGAAGTAATCAAAGCTATTTATATATATATATATATATATATATATATATATATAGATATAAAAACAAGTTATTTGCAGTCCGCAATCAAGAATGTGTATTAAAACAAAAGTAAAATAAACTCTTATAAAAATAATAAAATATTATTCTCCTATACAAGTCTAGATAATAGCTGTACAGCCATTTTGTAATGGTTATACAACTATTAACTCGATTTGTATAGCTGAATAAGCTTTTATTATTTTTACAAGAGTTTATTCTTTTATTGAATATATATATATATATATATATATATATATATAATACTGTGATGTTTACCTTATGGAACGTCCAGTGTAGTTATTCTCGATCTTTGCCCTCGGCTGCTCCCAATAACTCCTATTAGCTCAAATTTCTTAAATTATACTGACACCTACCTGTTACATCCAAAAACTTTCTTGCAATATCCTCACGCTGAAACCGAAATAGAAATTCACACCAATCACACACTCAAAAATAACTCAATTGAGTAAAGATATCACACTCTATTTAAATTAGATCTATAGTACATTTTAAAACACCATTCTTTTATGTACATTCATAAAGGTCAATAATTTTATAATAATAATCATGCAAATTGATAACCGTTTAAACACATATATTTTTATTAAAGTAAGAGGGCGTTCCTCATACCTTAAGTTACCCTTTGTCTTAGCATGAGCTCATAGTAAAACTCTACAACTGTGCATATAAATTTCCTGCACTACCAAATATCAATAAACCCTCTATACCTCTTTACAACATTTGGTTATCTGTAAATTCATTAATTTTCAAAAATCAATTTCCTTTTAAAATCCCATAAATGTCTGTTCATAAAATATCAAATAATAATAAAAACACATCAAAAGTCAAATCCAAATAATCACAAACACCATAAAAATATTCACCACTCAATTCTATCGCCTACCTGGTTTCTATCTCCTAAATGTGCGCCACCATCTAGCTCCTTGGAAATTAGGGATGGACTCGGGCTCGGGCTTTCGGGCCGGCTCGGCCCGAGCCCGGCCCGATTTCGGGCTCGAATCCGGGCCGGGCCGTTGACTACATTATTCGGGCCGGGCCTATCTTTTTACGGGCCGGGCCGGGCCAAACGACTCTGGCCGGCCCGAACTTTTCGGGCCGAAAAACGCACGAGTAGATACTCCATCGTTTCTATCTCACATTGAGTAAGTAAACGTTCTTAATTATATTTTCACGTAGTGTTTTCATGAACCCATTAATAATCAGTTTTTCGTCTTGTTTAGTGTAAAGGAGACGTGATATTATAACTTACTTCTTACCGAATATTTTTTCTAGTCCTATTTAATGTTCCTCATGTTGTACTTTAGGCAAGTTAAAGATGCCCAAAAACATCAAACTAGGTGATTTATTCATAATTCAAAAGTTTGCACGATTTATATTATGTATATGTATATACTTCAAATTTCAATCATGCGGCGAACGTCGATATTATCAATCGCATGTATAATTTATGTCTACCGCCTAAAACCCTAGAGAGTTATTGCAAAGTTCATTTTACCAATTTTTTAATAAAGTTTTCCCTTATTTGACATTTACACATGCGCAATTACACCTTTAACGTTTGTACTTCATTAAAATACAGGACACCTTTATTTAATTTAAATACAGGCAGGGAATGCTTTTACGCCTTAATTTTGACATATGCCAAATGCTTAACGTACAAACTTACATTTAATTGTCTGCTTTGTATATAAATATAGCGAAATAAATGGTTTTTTGTAGTGTTGTTTCCATAATTAAATTTAGAGATATAATGTCCAAGTTTATAACACGAAAAAGATATAAAACGTCAACGCTCTAAATACGAGGATGCTGTTTTGTAATGCTTTTCCTATAAGTAAACTGTAAAAATCCTTTTGAAAACAAATATGCTATATGCTTAGAAAGGAGTAAAAACAGTGTCTTGAAGTAAACTCAAAAAGTATTCCGTGAAAACATTTTGACAACACATACAAATGTTATCGAATCAGTGAAAAATAAAAGACTCAAATAATAAAAAAAAGGTTCATCTTTGTGTGAATACAATTTCTTTGATTTTTCCAATATAGTTAAACATGTATTATAGGTCACCTTATCACAAAAGAGATTAATTCTTTATTCATTTTTAAAACATAACCTATAGATATAGAATACTAAATATATGTCAGAATAAAGAGTAAGGGAAAAAGCACTTGCACTAACACTCTTTTAGATTGGATGCAAACTTTTAAAAAATGATACTTTATTTGAAGATTCTTTTAATAAAGTCGGCTTGGAATGAGTTTGCAACAACTCTCTAATTTCAAGTAGGTAATTTTAGTACAATTCTTTGAAGTAGGAACGACAAAATAAAGCGGACGCAAATTTATTATAAAGGTTATAAGGTGCGTTAAGCGTACAATTTCATAAACATTAAAAATTGCTAAACATTTTGTACCTTTGTTACCTATTTCTAGGATTTTTTAAAGAATTGTTACGTTTATTTTCAGCATAAATTAATTACCCTATTTTTCTCTCTTATTAATTTAATACCCGCTCGAATAAATTCTGTTTCTACTGTTAAATCCTTCAACATAATTAATAATAAACACGCTCTCAAATAAATTCCTCAACTTAAATCTAGTTGCTTTGAAACTACAAGTTTATGCAACAACTAAATAGTTATATTCTGTTTCAGGTACCCGTTATCTTGGTATACATTACGACCGCCTATAATGATTTTCTCTATTATTTCAATGTAAAAACTTGTTGAAATAAGGTCGCACACTACCTGATAAAACCCGGGTTTTCCAGTTTTAATCGCGTTTCGATAAGCGAGGATTTGCAGTTGGAATTCGTGTTATTTGAACCATTGTTAAATTTGCTTCTACAGCTTGTGCGTCGACATATTTTCTACATTATTCGTCACCGTATTTCAAAAGCAATGCACGTCTGTTTATTTTCTGTTCGACAACTAGGAGGTGTCTTGCGTGGATTGCTTTTTTAACTGGAGGCCAAATGGGTTCTTCCTTTCTGTAGACCAACTGCTTTTGTGCGTAGGTCGTTGCTGTAGTTACGATGCCAGGGTGAATGGATCTTGAATACCGCGGCGTTTCTGTGTTGACTCACCGCCGACGGTTTTCAAGCTAAGTATCCGGACACCTACAGGTATGCGACTCGTTTTCTTTTGTGTGTGTCAATGGGATATTCCGTATCAACATTTGGTATACTTATGTGACAAGAAACGTCACATTGTAGAACTATTGTTCGTTGCTGCTAATCGATATTATCGCTCTACATGTGTGATGTACCTGTGTTAAAAGTATTGGACAGACACACGCTTATTCCTTTGTACTGATTAGTTTATTTTACAAACGGTACTATGTACGATTTAAAAGATATCTGACAAAAGCTCCCACACGTTAATTCTTTCCTACTAATTAGTTATTTTACAAAAAGTATTAGGTGAAACTTTAAAAATGCTTGACAAAAGCTCTCACAAGTTTAATTACTACTGATTAATTTTATTTTGTGTAAATACGAGATGCGCACTTCGTATCTAATGTACTAAATTGTTCATATCACCTAACTGTTTGCTTTGAAATAGTAACACTTAATTTATTGCTCTTGCTTGTTTGTACAGAATCCGTTATTTATTTTATTTGTTAATAGATCATCGTGGGCGATGTGTTTTTTGTTTCTTTTTGGTATGTAGGCGAATCCCCCCACTCTCCGCGTTTAATAGTTAGCCTGGTACTTACTTTTCTTCCGGCTACGTCTAGGTACGTAACAGAATCAAAAATCAAATGATATACTACGATGTTCCACAAGTATCTTGATTGTAATTCAAAATCATTATACTCTTAAATTAAGCAAAAGAGTGATAGTTACTGGTTGAACACAACAGAAAACAATATCTTCTCATTCGCTGAATAAAAGTCGGGCCGGCCCGAAGGGCCCTCAATTTTCATTTCGGGCCGGGCCTCGGGCTGGGCCGGTTACCTTTCTGCGTCGGGCTGGGCCGGGCTTATTAAAAGCCCAAGTCCATCCCTATTGGAGATGCTGCCGCCTAGTAGATTCCCAGTCCATCAGCTAACTCCTCGGTCGAATTGCCTTGTATGCCGCTGTTTACAATTTCCAGGCGGCTCCGTGGTGTAGTGGTATGTGTGTGACTACTACGCCCTAGGTCCCGGGTTCGAATCCCGACACGGTCCGCTTGAAAAATGTTAGGCGAGCATTTTTCGCAAAAATACACCCTCGTTCGGATAAGAGGTAAAATGGAGGTCCCGTGTGTGAGTGTTGTCACGCACGTTAAAGATCCCTACCTTGCTTGGAACAGCAAGGATTCGGCAAAATTCAAAATTTTCCAGGTAAAAAAAACTCGCTTCCTGGCCAATGTAGTACCTTCGGGTGGAGCATTGGAAAATCACATGTAATGTTTACAATTTCCAATCCAAAAATTCCAATCTCCACAATTAACTTTTATTATCCAAACATCGTTTTTTTCCATCATTCAAACAATTTTAATACTTCCGTGCATTCCAATACCAAAATAATAAGCTTTGTACTTACATACCACTTTAACGTTTTACCAAAAAGATGCTTTATTAGCTTTTACATAAATTTTTATTAAATTGCACTAGTTCACTTGAAAGTAACTATTTCTTTATTTAAATCTAACCCTCTTTTTGATCCTCATTATGATCTTCCTAACCTGCCTTGCTATCTTAAACTTAATTAATGCCGCACTTGATGTAGACAAACCAAACGGTACAACTTTAAAATTATACACTCTTCCCTCTACGGAAAATCATGTGTACCTTCTAGAATTACGATGCAAAGGAATTAACCAGAACGAATTTCTCAAATCAAGCTTGCTAAAAATACGTTTGCCACTTAACCTTGCTAAAAGTGTGTCCATGGACGGTGGACAATGAAACTGCGGTTTAGTTCGTTGATTGATTTTTTTCGCGTGCCAACATAAACGAATACTTCCATCTTTCTTCTTAACGATCACCAATGGATTCAAAAAATGTGTGTTTGAAACTTTTATTATGCTGTCTTCTAACATTTTTACAAGTTCTTGGTTTACCTGTTTTCTATATGCTGCGGGTATAGAATAGATTTTTGTATTGAATGGGTCCGAGTTATCAATCTCTAACACATGTTCGTAACCCAATGCTGTGCTCGCTTGTACTCCTACTAGCTCAGAGTGTTTTCTTAATAACTTTTGTACTCCTTCAACTTTCTCATCTGCACATTTAAAAGTATTTATTATTTTCTCCTCTTCTTCATCTACCTCTAACACATTTACATTCAACTCAGTGTCATCCTCAGTGACCTCATACCTACTCATCCAAAGCAACTCTGCGTCCCTTACCTTCACCAAACTCTTATCACAATTAATTATAATCCCCATCTTCCTTATACAATCCACTTTTATAATAGTTTTAAATTTTAGTCCAAGAACGATGATAAACTCCTGCTCACAACTTTCTAATCCAATTTCTACCCTTAACATGACCATACTATTGACTACCGCAAACCTTTTCTTGTTAGGAGCTATTAGATGACTCCTTTTTATCGGCATAACTCTATTTCTTAATCTTGGATTTCCTTGACGAATTCCTCCGATATCAAACTCGCCTCCGCTCCTGAATCGAGCAACGATCCTACACACCTATTTAATTTTAATTTCAACCACCGGCAAACAAATTTTCTCTTTTTCTTCTGATTCCTTCTCCTCTTTGATGTCCATAAATTCGCGTGGATGTTCATACTTATAAATCTCGATTTCTAGTGATTTGTCCTTCTTTAAAAATCCTGTCTAGCTCTGGTTTCTCTACTAGGTCCTGATTGTCCTTCCACAACTTGTGCATACGTCCTACGGTTCGTGTCTTGTCCCTCAGATCTTTCCCTATTAGCCACATTCGTCGACGTCCTATTGATCTCGGGTGAACTATGTTGCTTTTGTACCTCAGGTCTTGGAATAGCTCCCCTCGTGCTGCTGTTTCTCCTGAAATAGTTTTCCCTTGGTTCCCAATTATTCCTAAAATTGTGATTTGCCCCCCTCTGAGTATACGCATTATCTCTCCTACCCTCGAATCGTACTACATTTATATTCTTGTCATTGCTCTCCCGAGGTTTTCCCGAACATACATCATCATACCTTTGCAAGTACTCCAAAAATGTCTCCCTTTCTACTATGTTTTGTAGAGCAACGTGTTGCTTAACTCAAAGTGTCTTGACAAATATTTGATGATTTGACAATCCGTCAAAGGTGAATTTAATTGCTTCGCGATGCTATATTTTTTAATCGCATATTGTTCCCGGGATCCTCCAAATTCTCCCTTATATTGACAAATATTTGATGATTTGACAATCCGTCAAAGGTGAATTTAATTGCTTCGCGATGCTATATTTTTTAATCGCATATTGTTCCCGGGATCCTCCAAATTCTACCTTATATTTCCCTGCAATTAGATCATCCCTAACCTCATCCTGCCTATGATCGCTCCAATAATACTTAAGGAATTTTTCCTCAAAATCTAAATATGACTCCATATCTGACCCTACCAAATTATACCAGGCTTCTGCATTATCTTCTAACAAAACCTTTACTACATTTAATTCAGCTTGTTCGTCATATAAATTACCCACTAATGTCCGGATATTATTTATGAAAGTTTGTAGGTTTACCCTATTGTTTCCATAAAATTTCATTTGTTGTTCTACTGTAATATTACTCGCAAACAACCTTGGGCTCTCCACCGCTAAATCACTTATATTTTGTTTAATCCCTCTCTCTCTCAACTTTGACTATTTGGTTCTTACATAACTCACTCACCTCAGTTTTCCATTTATCTCCTCTTCACAAAAATTCCAACTTCCGCTTTTAGCTGTGAAATTTCACTCCGAATCCCAACTATACTCCTTTCATTCCTTTCAATTCTCATTTCAACCTCCCTCATTTTTGCTGTTAAACTATTTTTGAAATCAGAAAATTCCTTTTTCGAGTTGTCTATTTTCTCGCTAATTTGCTCAAACTTCCGGTTCGATTCGCCACCCATCTGCTCTAACTTCCGGTTTAAATCGGCACTCATTTGCTCTAATTTCCGGTTTAATTTCTATCTTCTTAATCGCATTTTCTCTAACATTTTCATTATCAGCTCATTTCCTTGATCCCCCGATTCTGTTCTCGATTGATCCCTACTACCTCCTGCTTCTTCCATTTTTCCTGATTTTTCAAATAACGCACTATCGTCACTTCCAATTTTCACTCCTTCATTCCTAAGCCACTCCTTTCTTAATATCCGTTTCACACACATCTAAAATTAAATCTAAAACTATCCCTAAAATTATTTACACAATCCACCCGTTCCTCTCAAGTCGCCAGTTTCCTGAAATAAAAAAAATATTTTCCTTTTATCTGGAATTGTGCCCCTCACGTTCGGGTTGCCATAATATTGTGTAGTTTAGCCTATGGAACGTGTCTGGAATCACGCCCCACTGTTGGGTTTATATAATATGGTGATGTTACCCTGTAAAAATCGTGCCCCAGCGTTGGTCCGTCATAATGCTGTGAGATTTACCTGAATCTCCGACTTTTTAACAGACGCGTGCTTACTTTTAAATATCCTTGAAATTATTGATTTTATTTAAGTCTCCCTACTATACTGTCTCCAAATTAAGTATATGCATATCTCTTGTACTCAATACATTTTTATTCTATCTTGGTCTTTTCTTGGTTCTCTCCGATACTACCTTCAAGATTGAAATCAATATTTTAACCAACAAACCGCGTTTACATTAATTCCAACGGCTGTTCTTTTCCAATAACCCATTAAAGTTTGTTTGTCGCTACGCTTACTGAGAAATATTATCTCCCCTCGTTGTTTTGTTTTAAACGTGTTGGATTTTACGTTTGAAAATAGAAATGTTATGTTAACACCTGCTCCACGCTTTTAGATTGTCATATAATACTTTACTGCAAATTTAAATACGTTAGAATAATTTTACCCCAATTATTATTTATTATGCCCTATATTTACACAAATATTATGTTACATTATCCCTAGCTAAATTAAATTGACCCTACATTATTATACACTACTTAAGCTAAAGAAATAATTGTTAAAAAATATTTTAACTCCCTAACTGAATAAATTTATTTTATCTTATCCAATAGCTCTCAACCTATGAGTTCACTTGTGCCCTTATATATCCCAATGACCCCTTAATAACCCGATACCCCCTTTTTGTGAAACAAAAAGGTTAAAATTTTCTTTTTATCAATTTTAATTTTTAATTTTAATTTTAATAGCTCAGTTTTAATCACGCACGGAGCTTGCGACAATACGGCAACAAAACTATAAATTTTCCTTGTACCTCTACTTCCTGTTTCTTTAAGTCAAAACACCATTAAGCACAATTACTATAATATACTCAAAATATTTACAATGTACAAAACGTTTAATAAAATCTTTGAAAAGAACTTCCTTTTAATAATTGAATTAAATTCTTTCTATAATTCTCATTCACGTTAATTAAACAAAGATCCAGCAAAAATCACCCTTATTATTATTATTTGAAGCCCCATAAACGTCCATTAAACTTTCTTCAATTTTTACGTAATTTATAACGTGTTGTAAAAACGATCTTTGTTGACCCTAACATAAAGTTTTCATGAAAGCAATTTTTAAAATATTCACAAAATAAAACACAACAAAATATTCAGATTGGCTAACCTGTTGTCCCCAGCTTAAACCAGTTCCTCTTCCAATTGCTACCGTTTCAGCTTAGTGCTTTTTAGTCCCAACATTGAATCCAGATCTACTTTAGATATGGTCTGCATTTTTCTTAGCATAGCTTCTTCTAATTAATTCTTTAAATTATTTTAGCATCGTTTGTTAAACTTCCTAGTCAGATCCAGTAATTAATAATTGAATTAAATACTTGTTGAATTTCCACATTGGATCCAGTAATTATTCAGAGTCGCTATTAAGGATTTAAATGACGAAACTCATTTAATTTTGCACTATCACCATTATACAATTTATTAACTATAAACTCACTTCTAATTCTTTCACGTAAATATTTTCTTTCAGGTGATGTAAACTATGCTTTAATTCATGTTAAACTGATTTATTTACAAATCCGGTCGTATTTAAAAGGAACCGCCTATTCTGTTGACAAGCGCATAGTTCAATAATCAAGCTTTGTACGTGATTCTTACATACAAGATTTTGGGTATTTCTATGGATTTTTGATGTGTAAATGAAATTGATGGGCTATTTCCTGCACATAAGATTTCAAGTTATTGCATTGGTTCTGTTGGATTTTCACTTTCCTAGTCACGTACGTTTTGCTTGTACAATAAATTTGATGAACTTTGCTTTTATCACCATGCCGTATTTATTTCTAATCTATCAGGTGTTGGATTTTACCTTTGTGATCACGTAGTCTTAATTTAATTTATGTATTAAATTATATGCGTTTTTTATCTTACGCATTTTTAAATCTACTTGTTTAACTGGGTAGTGTTATGATGATGCCTTATTCACGCGTATTGTGTTGCAGCTTCCGTTAGCGTCGTTTTATGAGTACTTTTCATTTCTTAAAATAATTATGTCTATAATTTATATACAGGGCGTTGTCATTTGCTTTACTGCCTAATCTTTGTATTTCTCATTTTCTTCCTAAAAATGTCTAGTTTTCTGAACCCTCATGTTGGTCGCATGAAGTGCACTATACTAGTGATCCAATCTACCCCAACTATCCTATTAACATATATATATATATATATATATATATATATATATATATTGTAGGATACTAAATTCCTCAAAAGGTAAATAGTATGTTCGCTCTACCATATAGGCGGCAGAGCCTCGACAGATTACGAGGGGTTCCAGTTTAACGGTTAAGCCCAGAGTAAAAAGGATGTTAAATGGCTTTGAGAAAAAGGGTTCCTCTAAAGAGATCTTCCAGCCAGCTAAGCTTCTTCAACTTAGGGCAGAGCTATGAGCTAGGGTCGTAGGATGGTATACGATAAAATAAAAGAAATTTTATTGGACGCCACCGTATCTTAATGAGTGTTTGATAAGAAACTATCCGAAGATCAGATACGGAAACCTTCGAAAGAAAAAAATTTAAGACGAGGAACATAAACAAAAATACTTACTTTGGTTTCTGCAATCTGGAATGGGAACGACGATCTCGTGCTATCTGAAAATTTAACCACACCTAAACATGTTCAAACTAGGGCTTTGTTAGAGCCTAGTCACTTTATCACAAAAAAAAAATTATAAATAAATCCACTAGTCAAAATTATACTTTCAAAAAAAACTTTTAACTTTAACATCAATAATATCTTTCTTCAATACCAAAATTTCATATTTGTAAACTGTTTACTCCTGTAGGACAATTACTGCTGACTTCAATGAAAGAAAATTTTATGACAACTTATTATTTTTTCTATTAATTTCAAAAATATATATATATATATATATATATATATATACATTGTTTATATAAAGCTATCTATACGAAGAATTTTGAAACAGTTCCTTTATTACGATTTAACATTAATCTCCGAGCATTCGTGGGATATCATTTTAATTGCATAATTTACTTTAATTCTCTATAAGAAATATATGATCTTCATTTTTTATGTTACAGTTACTTCATGATACTTGAATAGGATCCTGTTCCGTTTACAAGAAACAAATTAAATGTTCAAAAGAAATTTGCAGGTTATAACACTATATTTTTAATAGATATCTTTAATAGAATCAAAGGTCAAACAAAAATATTTATTATCAACATTAAGCTATACTTCAAGTGTACTATCAAAATGTGTTATACACAATAATTCGGCAAACAATTCTTATCGTATCACATGTTTAGTTATGCAAACATTTTAATACAACTTTGTAACTTCAAAAATACCTTGAAAATATTTAGGTCATTTATGCATTATCCAAGTACTAAATTTCAAACTAAATTTTACGTGAATCAAATTAACTGATCTTCGAAACTTCACAAAATTTCGAGAATTAATTTTAAATAAACATATATATATAGCTTCTTCGAAAATTATTTGTGCATTTTAAATGAATGTTCCTTGAAAAGAATATAGGTATAAAAATGGAAGATGACTCACCGCTGGATATCTGCTTGGCGGCTGAATTTTCTTTAACATCTATGTACTTACAATTGTGGTTGTGCGCAGCTGAAACAGGTGTCCTCTATACAAACCAAACATTCGTGGGGATTTCCACACTTTTGCCTAGCAACGATTGAAGCTGCATTGCTGTCTCGTACTTGCCATATGGTTAACGATTGTTTTATATAATACGTAATTTCCATTGCTTTATTACGTGAAACTTGAAATTAATATTTTAAAACTCGAAATTAATACTGTATTCATATTTAATACTTGATACTTTAAACTTTAAAACTCTAAACTTAAAAACTTGCGCTGAAATCAAACGGGAAAATAGAATTTAGAGGTAAGTTTGCGAATTATTTTCTTACCGTAGAAATATATTTACAACCATCTTAAGTCGATGCTATAACTCAAACTAAACCCATGGTATACGTTGACTCCACTTGTCTATCTGTTAGGGCGGCATGTTTAATTAAAAACCTGCAGGCCCTCGATAACACTGGTATTCGGATTACATCTGATATCAAAATGGCTTCGACCACTAGGCAATGTTAACTATTCAAGCATACGCCGGGAAGGGGGATATTGAATCAAGATACAAGCAAATAGGAGAGTACTTAAAATTTACTTTGGCTATTCTAATGTAGATGGCGTACTATGTATGAATTCATAATATTAGGTTTAAATAGAAATTTAATATTTATTGACTAGTTGTATTGAACAAAAGCGTATATTTAAATAGCCGAAAATCGTAATTGTTACAATATATATATATATATATATATATATATGTGTGTGTGTGTGTGTGTGTGTGTGTGTATGTGTGTGTGTGAAGTCACCTTTGGAAATAGCCTCAGCGTTGAGCCGACATTGTATTGTGAAGTATACCTCGACTGCTCCGCTCTCTTGCTCTAAAATTCTTTTGAACCTTTCAAAGAAGCTTACCTGGACTGCTGAAAAATCCAACTTCACCTAACTGCCACTAAGTTATAATCTGAAAAATACTTCTCTACAATCCTATAAAAAAAAACGCAACTACCAAAATACATCACACTTATTTACACAAATAAAAAAAAATTACCTTCCAAATCATTGTCCATTACAACAATTAACATACATAAAATTACATATTTTTGTGAAGAAAACAATTCATTTTTGAAATTTGTTTAGATCAAATATTTTTCATTATACATATACCCAATTTAAAGTAAGTGGGTTAACCCCATACCTGACTTTAACCCTTGTCTTATATGAACTCACAGTAAAACCCTTTTAAACCTGTGTGCAAAAATTATAGCACTGCAATAACAAAAGTCCCCTTTACTTAGTACATAAACAGCCTTTGTATCATTATATTAATGATCCTTTTCTACATAAACATATTTTCATTTAAATATAATGTTCAATAAATTTTTAAGTCCATAAAATTCATAAAATAAGCACCCAGAAGCACAGTGTCAAAACATGTCAAATAACTCAACAATAATGTTAAAAAAAATTAGTTACCTGGTAACCACTACACAGCCTGCATTTGCCATCCAACCCTCGATGATGTTGCCGTCTATGCTGCCTCGGAGCTATGGAACCGCTCTCAAGTTGAGTCACACCATTCCAGTCAGCACGCAGCTATCCAAATCTCACCAACTAACCAATGATAGCGCATCCAAACTTCCTCTACTTCTCTACTATTTCAGGTACCATCAGCAAATCACTCATCGATGCATTCACAATTGCAAATCCATCTTGGGACGCCTTGCAATTCCCAACACCCAAAATAATTGTAGTCTGTACTTACATGACTTACAGAAGCTTCGCTTTTATTTGTATAGATCTTTCAAACAAGTGCTACAGCACACCCACTTGTGTGTAATAACAACTTTTGAAAAGCACTGAATAATATTTACTACTATTATAATTCACGTCGATGACAAGCCAAAAAAAAAGAGAGCTTCTCACCCCCTTACAGCTGGTTATATAGACCACAAACAACCCCCCCTTGTTGTTTAAGTCTCCACCGCACATAAACAAACTTTCTCGGTATCACCGTAACCGTTGGCGCACTTCTCAAAACACAAACTCCTAACCGACACAAAATTCTACATAATTTTCTACCACCAAACATCAACGGTGTTCATCGTCCCGGAATTTTCAATCACGTACTCCACAAAATACCACGAAAATCGTTTCTACACGTGTAACGGCTGGTCCGCTTCGCCGAAACTAGCCTCAACTGAATATCAATTCCTATAATATTCACGCCCCACATGTAAGACGAACCTCGCTCTTTCTTCCTCTATCTCATATACAACCATTTTCTCTCTTACGCTTCGTTATACAAATCCCACTCGGATATATATCCACTCTAAATCTTAGACAGTTACGCGTCCTCTTCTACCTGTAACGTCCAATAACATTTCTTACTTTCTCTCCCTATTTAAAATCGATATCTTGTACAAACATCTTCCATCTTTATCTTGCTTATAGGTTCAAAACCGTTCTTGTTCGTTCGTTACCAAATCTAACCGATATCTGACATTTGATCTCGCTCCTTTATATGGTATAACCAGTCTGTCTGTTTTCTATCGATCCGTGCCTGTCTTAACGTCTATTTGCATTCTTTGAAAATATTGATTTTCTGAAGAGGTTGTTGACAACACGCGCCTCATACATGTAAATAATCGTTACCTAAAACGTGCTTGTTGTAACCGTCGAGTTTTCGTTTATTGATTTTCTTTCCAACAAGCTCGTGTTTTTAAATGCTATCTTATGCTAAATAATAGGAACAAATGTTTCTACTTCACTACAATTATACGTAAATTATTAATTTTAATGAAATTAAAATGAGAAAGCTTTTTAACTATGGTACGCCGTTATGCTATAATTAAAGTTGAACTCTTATTCTGTACACAAATAAATTGACTTGTTTGATAGACGCTTAACATTTATTAACTGTGCTCCCTGAATATTGAAATTTCCTTGCAAATAAGTGCAAAGCTGAAACCAAAATAGAATGGACTTTAAAATTCTAGTTTGAAATGGTTTTAGAAGGAATCAGGTGGAAGTAACGATGGAGGGGGAACTTAAAGCAAAGTAAATTTCCTATGATCAAATGAACATACTGGGAGCTTAAGGGTTAACATTATAAAGCTTCATAATTATGTGTACTCTGTCTAACTTATACCACACTAGCTTTGCACTCTTTCCAATGCTAATAAGTACAAGCATGTTAAATACCTTTATAATATTTCTTGATAATTATCTGTTCAAGATATTGCACTATATATGTTATTCTAACATGCATTTCTGGAACTTAAACCATTGAAGGATATTTCGGATGTCTTTTATTATGATATTCTGAGTCAAGATAAAATTTTAACTAACGGTTTAACACGAATTCGACTTTCATGTTATCTTTGAACATTTAATTTAAAATACCATTACTAGGAAATGTTATTTAAAGTTAATATGACAAGCGTTTAATGTCCTTCCAAATTTACAAAGTATACGTTGTGATTAGAGTTTTGCATGTAGCGAATGTTACCAAAATATGACACTGGTTTTTATGTACCCAGATTGTATTAAATAATTGATTTAGTTATTGTATACTTGTAACAATATAGTTTGACTTTAGTCATATAAGCAACTGAAAGTTATATTTATTTTAATAATCCGATAATAAATTTCCAGGAGTTTATCTCCTCAATCCGCTGAACAAGATGCAGCCTCAATAGACGAAAATTTTGCAATTCAAGTAAACGCATGTCTTGAGAAATATGTTGAAGGCTATGCAATACTTTCTGGAGTAACCAGAGAAAGACTTTGGTTTTATTACTTTGATTTTTTGTACTCACATTTGAAGACAGGCCACTGGGGAAATTCATGGTTTTTTATGCACTCCAAGTTATTAGCTGCATTGCATCAAGGAGAGATTGATGGATATTTGTCTCAAAGCACCTATCAAATCTGGATTGAAATGTTGGAGCAAAGAGAAACGCTTTCTCTTATTAAAGGAGGTAAACAATGTTCACTAAATATAATTTTAATTATGCATAGCTTTTTCTTAAGCATTATTAATTGTTTTGAATATTGGATATGTATTGTATCTATGTTGAATAAGTACTAAAGCAGTTTGAGTAGGTATACGGTTACCCAAAACGGGTGTCTATTTTGACCAACCATTTAAAATCTGCTCTACCCAATTCTTTACGCCTTCAGTAAAGTAGATTCTGACCAATCGTTTTCATCAACTTTTTACGTCAACCACTCAAGAAAACATCATTTTTAACTATATTTGAATATAAATTCAAACATTCATGCAAACTATCGTATTTTCTATCATGGAATTGTTAATATGTTATTACTTGTTCAGCTACCACGTTTAATTTTGAATGGACTTTATATAATAATAATATGAAACATAAAATGTACTATTCACAAATATCATCAAAATTTAACATTTTGAAAAAAATTAACTATTCTGGTTATCTAAAAAAGAACACCACTATAAATTGGCAAAACCATTACCTTATGACATCCATAAATTAACAGCCACTACTTAATAATTTCAACTGTAGTTAATTGACTATTTCAAATTCAACTTTTGGCTTCATCAAATCTTATTTTAACATTTAGATTTAAGGGATTTTTGAATCCACCATGGAAAAATTTTTTCCATCTTTAAACTAAATATTTAAGTGCCAAGTTCATGAATAGAGTTTCTCACGAACCCGTCGAATCGGACTAACAGTATATTCTATTAAATGTGAGATGAGAAGAAAACACATTTAGAACAAAATATAGTAATTTAGCAGATAAGGCAGCGGCTAGCAATTCTAACCTTGGCAGGGAAAGGGGTCGCAATGGAGCTACTTTAGATTTCGCATATACCAAACGAACTATAGGTTCTTCAGAACCGTTAAGAAAACGAAAATAAACGACGGAGCAGTAGCCGCGTTCCGAAGCGCCCCCAAAACAATGTACCTCACAAAAATCGTAGTGAGAAAGGACTAGAAGGCGCGATAAGAAAAATCTGCAAAAAGAGGAAGGCTCTCAACATATTTTTCCCATAAACGAAAAACTCCGGTAGAGGACGGGCATCCCAATCTAGTTTGAGAGTCCAAAGACGTTGAAGGAAATGCTTTATTTAAAAGGAAAGAGGGGAGAGAATACCTAACGGGTTAAAAATGCGGGCTAGATTAGAAAAAATATTACGTTTTGTACAAGGAGTATGTATAGGGTTGACCACGAAAAGAAAATTATCTGAAGAGAGGTTCCACTGGAAATCAAAACTTTCATGGTAGAATCAGAAGGAGCCTCAAAGCAATGTGAGTAGAGTATTTAGTGACGAATGAACTCCACATTTGCACCAGCATCCACATTTGCACCCACATCTGGACCAAAAAGTTTTCTTCGACTAACCATTTATCATCTTTCGAGATAAATATATCTTAAATTTTTTATCTTTCGAGATAAATGAGCATCCGCATTTCCACACACGAGATAAACCTATTTTTTAAGATTTTTTACCGCTAACATTCTGGACCAAATAGTTTTCTTCGACAAACCAATGCAACTTTCGAGATAAACCTATCTTGTTTGGTATCAATTAATATTAGAATTTTCTCAGCTACCCGAATCTCTAGGAATTTTTTAGATAACATCACCCCCAAGGGAGCTACCCTCATTTTAAGATTTCTTACCTGTAGCGACTTTTGAGCGTTCTTATAAATTTTTTTAGTCATGCGATACATCTTGTTAGTCTAAAATTTTACACAGAATTCAAATCTGTAAACAGATTTGAAATCGGACCACGCCCTGCAAAGTTATACCCCTTTAAAGCTCTCAAACCTCTAAATTTTGCTCTTTGCTCTATAAGCAAACCTAACAAATAGTTTTCTTCGTCTATCCATTGGATCTTTCTAGATAAACCTATCTTGTTTGGTATTAATTAACATTAGATTTTTTAGCTACCCGAATCTCTAGGAATTTTTCAGATTGCGCCATCCCCAAGGGAGCTACCCCAATTTTAAGATTTCTTACCTGTAGCGACTTTTGAGCGTTCTTATAAATTTTTTTTTAGTCATGCGATACATCTTCTTAGTCTGAAATTTTACGCACATCCCGAATCTGTAAACAGATTTAAAATCGGACCACGCCCTGCAAAGTTACACATATACCCTCTGCGAGATAAATCTTTCTCCACATTTCCACCCACGAGATAAGCCTACCTTGCTTGGTATCAATCAATATTAGAATTTTCTCAGCTACCCAAATCTCTTTAAATTTTTTAGATAGCTCCATCCCCCAGAGAGCTACCCCCATTTTAAGATTTCTTACCTGTTGCGACTTTTGAGCGTTCTTATAAATTTTTTATTCATGCAATACATCTTGTTAGTCTAGAATTTTATGTAGAATCCGAATCTGTAAACAGATTTAAAATAGGGCCACCCCTTACCATTTTACACACACCCTGTAAATTATAAATTTCCTGCGGCTCATACCTAAAAGAAAATCTAAAAACTATTCTTAAAACTTTTTATTACAGACAATTTTTACTAATACAGTTTAAATTTTGTAAACTACATTTCTAAATACATATTCACAATTTTTATTCTTAACCTAGAGCTCATATCGGCTTATACTTATTAATATTTATTTCTAAACAGAGCACCTTTTCCAAAGACCAACCGGACCCACATGTTTCAAATTCCTCTGATTTTGTTTGCATGGTTTCGCTTAAGACCTCGTACATATTTTCCAGATTACTAGAAGACGTTATAACCACATTTTTTGTGTTAAAGGATTTCACATCGGTAGCCTCTTCCCCCATTTTGATGTAAACGCCGTAGAGTTCGCAGTAGACTTTTATTGCTGTATGTTGTATTCTTTTTTCATTTATTAATCGAATAAATCGCTTTTTCTGCTTCCAAAGAAACTCGGACACTCCATCGTCGACACTGGCGTTCTTTAAGCGATAGCTAGCCATACGGTTGTTAAACGCTGTACTAACCATTTTTACACCATCGTCGTTAGTAGCGGTAACTGATGCATTTTTATGTCTGTTGCTCCTTAAGTGTGCAGCATAGGTAGTCTTTTCCATTTCGAAATCGCATACTTTACACATAATTCGTGGTTGTTTCGTACAAGGCTCTTTAACAGCTAGCGGGGCTGAACGTTTACGGCTTAATGACATACCGTGCTGTTTTTCCTTGTGTCGCTGTAAGCTGTCCATTCTCGTAAAAGCGATACCGCAAGACCCACAGTTAAAGTACTTTGCTGCGGACGGATGTATAAGCTTAACCCTGGGCGATGTTACACCACGACATTTGTTCTGGTGCCGTTTGAGAGCATTTTTCCAGGTATAGGAAGCACCGCAAAAGTTGCATTTAAAAACGTTTGCAGATACCATTTTAGTGCAAAACAAAATTCGCACTATAGCACTTTGGTTAAACTTGTAAGCGAACTAACCTATAACTAAAGAGTTTACTCTTGCGCACCTGCTTTATGTACCCTATAGAATGCAAACCGAAGGTTTCCGAAGACACCCGAACGAAGTTGAGGAATCAGCGGGGAACTAAATGACGTCATAATCCTTGCTGCTCGTCCAATACATTTAGCGCCAATGCATGCACCCGGTTCGCATCGTCGATGGTGCGAATGCCGTTAGTAGAAACATCGGAAACGTCTTCCATGTTATACGGATTGCGTG
The DNA here is from genome assembly GCA_036346225.1 of Platerodrilus igneus. Taxonomy (NCBI): domain Eukaryota; kingdom Metazoa; phylum Arthropoda; class Insecta; order Coleoptera; family Lycidae; genus Platerodrilus; species Platerodrilus igneus. The sequence goes on along the minus strand of JARFIW010001430.1, from coordinate 392,871 downwards.
CATATTAAAAATTCAAAAGGGTGATAGCACACGCACACAAATTGTGTGCAAGTCGTGCTGTAGAAGATGTAGTGCTACTATAACCAAAAACTTAATAAAAACACTTTAAACCATTACTAAGGAAATACCAACTTGTTGTCTACAGGATACTTACTAATAAAGCAATTTAATTTTAAATAACTTCTACGTCATACTTTAGGAAATGGTGGGCTTGAATATTTTCCAAATGAATCACCAAGCGAAAGTATATGCTTAGCAGTATTAAAATTAACCATTAATTTCCCATTTTTACGACCGTGGTTAATTATAGATTAAAATTTAATTTGTGCACGTTCGAGCTTCTCGTAAACAAACATATTTTATAGCAACAATGCGTTGTATAATACATGCATGCCCCTTCGCCGCGCTACTGCTATTCTTGTAATTGCTAGAAAAAGTCACTCTCCTTTTTACTGTTAGGACCGGGCAAAGCATCATTTTTTTATACTTTCTATAGCACATCGCGCACTTTTTCGTCTGATAATTATGCTTCTGTAGGCTTTTACGTTTTCGCATAGCGGTCGACCGTACGTAATGATTTCTAGAACCGGTAAGTACTCGATATCGCCCAAATAGAGAATTAGATGCTCGATGTCTGTCAACTTCCAATTCCCTCGTAAAAGGTAGCAAAAGCTCGGTCAATCATCATAAAAGGAAAAATTAATAGGTTAGGTCAGCGCCGCGGCGCTGACCTAACCTATTAATTTTCCTTTATCTAACCTAGGTCCACACTTGGTTTTAATGGAAAAACTCATCAAAAGCAATTAGTGCTAATGGGTTTTAATGAGAAAACTCATTAAAAGCAATTAGGTCATATGGTTATGTGGTCATGTGGTCATATGGTCATGTGGTCATATGGTCATGTGGTCATGTGGTCATATGGTCATGTGAGGGTGAAATTGCCCTATGGGGCAATTTCACCTAACTAACATCCTACATATATCCGGATATATGTCGATGCGCATCCCTGTCGGCTTAGGTCGGATAACAACATATTCGACTATCTTCGGCAATATACATCCCCACTCTGCAGAATACATAAGAGAACAATTTTTTCGTATTCAATTTAGTATTCGATAGTAGCTAGAACGGTAAACATGAGCGTCTCCAAGATGATTAACGTTTCTCAACTTCTTGGGAATAAAGTGAAACCGACAAATGAGCGGTTTGGATTATGGCTGTTGACAGAAAATATGTGCAACAATAATCTGGTAACAGATATTGGTAATATTTGTTATGTCGAAGGCGAACAGATGCTGACTGGTGGACTACACACACCAATTACAGAACCATTTTGTGACAATATAATGTTGGTTAAAATTTGCGACTTTTCTGACGCCGAGCAAACATCTGCAAGCCAAAGGATGTTTATCCTAAAAAAAGAAATTTGTGGTGCATTTAACAGCTATCTACGAAGAAAGTTTGACCGATTTGTTTCCGCTAGGCATGGTGTTAAAGCTAAGCTCCCGTTTTCTCTGGAAAGCACTAACAAGATGGGTCAGAGAGTAAAAGAAATTATCGGAAAAGAAGACCTCGAATGCATTAATAAAAAATTCCAAAATCCTATATGTGTTCCATACAAAGCGGAACTAGCAGATGCTAAGTTGGAAACTTTATTGGAGGAACTACCAAATATATTAGACGAACTCAAAAAAGATTATTTCTATCTTTTTGACATGGATGTAACCCAAGATTTTGCGGGTATATTTAGCAAGATGGAGATGTGTAATTATTTAACTACAAACCATAACTTTTGCTATAAGGGCGAATACGAAGAAAAGTGTAATATTATAGTTGACAACGATAAAACTGTAGGAATTGATTGTTTAACATGGCTAACAACCAATGCAAGAATTAAGATATACAACAAATTTGTGTGTCAGATAACAAGTCCTGGTGTTAATAAACAACTTGGCAATCATATACTAGATTTTTTACGTTGTCCAGATGTACGTTTAAGGGAAACATTTGCGTCTACTTTGGCTAAAGAACATGGTATTACGCGATTGGAAGCGACAATATACAATTGTGCAATTGGAAGCTATGTCAGTGCGGAACGGGTGTATAATCCCTTAAAAGACTGTTTAACGTTATTGGAAGATAGTAAGTTATACTTCCTAAAGGCGCCAATGTACTCGGTACCACTTGCCAAAATGTGGAGTAAGCTATCGGACAAGCTACAAAATAGCTGCTGTTTAGTGTATAATAACCTGCTACAGTACGTGTATTGGGGTAATGGTAATACAAAGAAATTGACGGGCTTGCAAATTAAGTTGTCCGAAAACCAAAAGAAAGGGAAACATTGATAAAGTATATGCTTTCAGCTTTTAGTTTTAACTATTTACCCGTAAATTATTTGGAGATAGTAGAGGAGGAAAACAGCCAAGATAAAATAAAATCTTACACAAGTGCTACATTAAAGCAGGTAGTACATATTTTACACAATCTGCAACACCATATTCTACAATTCCAAAAGAAATAGTCATTTCGGAATTGGGATTGATAAATACATCTAACATTCGCCCAGAGGTTGTACGACAACGCGCAAATATTGGTAGTAAACTCTATCCGTTTACGCTAAAGGAAATTGTCCCATTATGCATGCCATACGCTGTAAGTGGAAGGAAAAGACAACTGGAATTAGAGGAAATGTATGCAAAAAGGCGAAAATTGGACTACATGGAAAACACTGTGACAATACGCGAACAATACAAAGATGTGTTAGACAAAGAACATCTTATTAGAGAAAATGAGGAAGAATTAAAAGATTATTTTATGTGTCGATGGACTGACTTAGATACATCCGGGTTGTACAAGCTGCATGCATTTGCGGTTAGTAAGAAAGACTCTTTTAGTTATGTAGGTGTTCTTGCAGAAAAGGATGGTACTAAATCCGTATACTTTTTAAAAGGTTATTCTAAAACGTATTTATCAAAATGGCAGATAACAAAGACGAACTAAGGAATGCGGGTTTCGTAACCTTGGCGTACACCACACGCAAAGGGGTTCCGCTAAACATTGTATATTTGCCTAGTAAAGAACCTTTCGGATCATTTAAAACCGAGGGTCTTACAATCTATAACAACCATATATTCCCAAAAGTGGTGGATATGCAACTACACAACGGTGTGTGGGAGAAAAGGATTTCCTCAATACCGACAAGAAGAAGTCGATCAAGCTAACAAGATACGTATGCAGGATATAGTGGAAAGCTGCGATTAAAAGATTGTCACAAGCTGCAAGAATTACACGAAGGAATGGATCTGGTTTTCGGCGGAATCAAAGACTTTAAATATAGAGGCAAACTTCGGTACATTTTACAATTCGAAAACCTAGACGGTCTTTATGTATCAAACTATTGGTTAGAAAAGAAGATAGAAGACTTGGGTGTCGATTTAAATTTTAAGCTGCGAATAAAATTAGATAAAATTAAAACCACTGCAAACAAACATAAAGAAAGGACTGTCTTCTGGTATAACTTTGTATTAAAATTAAGTTTAAATGACTCCATGCTTGGCATTAAATATTTTTAAATTTGTTATGTATAATGTTAGAATAAACATTTTATAATAGTATATAACATTGTTCTTTATTTATAAAAGGCTGTGACGTTACCCTGAAATAGCACTCGCACGGAGAGGGGTGCGCATGGGCAGCGAGCATGGGCAGGGTGCGTACGCGCAGGGGTGCGCATGGGCAGGGGTGTGCATGCGCAGGGGTGCTCATGGGCTGGGATGTGTCTGGGCGTACACGAGGGAAGCGGATGTTAACAGTCACCAAGCATCCAATTCTTTATTTGGATGGTATCGAGTACTTGCCTGCGTATGTACCCGGAGTAAAGAATACGATTTGCATACGCAGTTTATTAATAAAATTAGTTTATCGAGGGAAGATGACAAAGGTACATCATTCCTAATAGTACAACAATCTACGCATGGGGGTGTAAAGATATAAGATAGTTGTTTATATTTGTATGGATTTTGTAAATCTATTGTATATATTAGTTTTAAGATTCCATAATTTTTAAGTTCTTCTACCACCTTCCAAATCCTTCCGGCTTCCTGGTTGACAGAGTATACGTGTTATCTCCACGTGGTATTCGCGGGGCACGGCGGTTTTAGATTTCTAGGGAAACGGTTGGTTAAAGCATATGTCTTGGTTAGCGGAAAAAAAAAGTTTTAACAATGGAGTTAAATAAAGATGGGCAAAAATTAGTGATTTGGGTCTTTAAAACGCATAACTTTGTATGGGGTGGTCCTATTTAAAATCTATTTGCAGATTTGGGGTCCCTAGAAAAATTTAACATTAGTTGATACCTAGCAAAATATATTTATCTTAAAAGAGTGACTACCCCGCGTATAATAAATACAATATAACACTTGTCAACAAAAAAAGTTGTAGGGAAAATTAAAGACGTATTTAATGGGGGTCCAGTATTAGAATTTGTTGGTAGTAATGTTAAGTCCTACTGTATTGTAGGCGAGAAAGATACGATTAAAAGATTAAGAGGTCTCACGAATTGCAGTTAAGTAAAACCGAGGGTCTTACAACCTATAACGAACATATACCTCCAAAAGGGGTGGGCATGCAGCTACGCAGCAGTGCGTGGGAGAATAAGAATTCTCTCTAATAAAAAATTAAAGTTTCCATGTACGCAGCACCAGTCATTGGGTAACGGTAGAAATGTGGAAGCTATAAAGACTATTATTAATTATGGTTTAGAAAAATAGTAGTTTTCGTGGACTAAATAAAATAGCTTAGACTGGTTAATGTATAACATACTCTCGTACACATCCACAAACATCTGTTTACGTCCACGATGGCGATACCGGTAGTTTTTGTTTAACAAATAGTAGAAAAGATACGTCATGTGTTAGTGCGTGGAAGCCCATAGGATCGTTGGATTCAAAAAGAACGGTGCGGCGGGATGTATGGTGGTTCCTGTTAGAATAAGCGAAAGTGGTTAATTGATCGTATTAGATGTTTAAATAAGCGAAAGTGTAAAGGCCTACATAAACAAAATTTAATTATCCGACAAAAAGTGCGCGATGTGCTACACTTATAAAGTATGGAATGGTGCTTTTTAGCGGCCCTACCCGTAAAAAGGAGAGTGACTTTTTCTAGCAATTACAAGAATAGCAGTAGCGCAGAAAAGGGGTATGCATGTATTATACAGTTGCTGCAAAATATGTTAGTTTATGCGTAGCTCGGATGTGTAATTGATCACGACTTAAAGATCCCCCGGAGGTTTAAAAATTCTCGGTCCATTGTCGTTTGAAAAATCTTTGTAAATTATCAGAACAGGAGCGAGTCGAAGTATAATGGATGGTTGACCGAGCTTTTGCTACCTTTTACGAGGGAATTGGCAGTTGACAGACATCGAGCATCTAATTCTCTATTTGGGCGATATCGAGTACTTACCGGTTTTAGAAATCATTACGTACGGTCGACCGCTATGCGAAAGCGTAAAAGCCTACAGAAGCATAATTATCAGACGAAAAAGTGCGCGATGTGCTATAGAAAGTATAAAAAAATGATGCTTTGCCCGGTCCTAACAGTAAAAAGGAGAGTGACTTTTTCTAGCAATTACAAGAATAGCAGTAGCGCGGCGAAGGGGTATGCATGTATTATACAACGCATTGTTGCTATAAAATATGTTAGTTTACGAGAAGCTCGAACGTGCACAAATTAAATTTTAATCTATAATTAACCACGGTCGTAAAAATGGGAAATTAATGGTTAATTTTAATACTGCTAAGCATATACTTTCGCTTGGTGATTCATTTGGAAAATATTCAAGCCCACCATTTCCTAAAGTATGACGTAGAAGTTATTTAAAATTAAATTGCTTTATTAGTAAGTATCCTGTAGACAACAAGTTGGTATTTCCTTAGTAATGGTTTAAAGTGTTTTATTAAGTTTTTGGTTATAGTAGCACTACATCTTCTACAGCACGACTTGCACACAATTTGTGTGCGTGTGCTATCACCCTTTTGAATTTTTAATATGCACGCAATCCGTATAACATGGAAGACGTTTCCGATGTTTCTACTAACGGCATTCGCACCATCGACGATGCGAACCGGGTGCATGCATTGGCGCTAAATGTATTGGACGAGCAGCAAGGATTATGACGTCATTTAGTTCCCCGCTGATTCCTCAACTTCGTTCGGGTGTCTTCGGAAACCTTCGGTTTGCATTCTATAGGGTACATAAAGCAGGTGCGCAAGAGTAAACTCTTTAGTTATAAGCTAGTTCGCTTACAAGTTTAACCAAAGTGCTATAATGCGAATTTTGTTTTGCACTAAAATGGTATCTGCAAACGTTTTTAAATGCAACTCTTGCGGTGCTTCCTATACCTGGAAAAATGCTCTCAAACGGCACCAGAACAAATGTCGTGGTGTAACATCGCCCAGGTTGCTTATACATCCGTCCGCAGCAAAGTACTTTAACTGTGGGTCTTGCGGTATCGCTTTTACGAGAATGGACAGCTTACAGCGACACAAGGAAAAACAGCACGGTATGTCATTAAGCCGTAAACGTTCAGCCCCGCTAGCTGTTAAAGAGCCTTGTACGAAACAACCACGAATTATGTGTAAAGTATGCGATTTCAAAATGGAAAAGACTACCTATGCTGCACACTTAAGGAGCAACAGACATAAAAATGCATCAGTTACCGCTACTAACGACGATGGTGTAGAAATGGTTAGTACAGCGTTTAACAACCGTATGGCTAGCTATCGCTTAAAGAACGCCAGTGTCGACGATGGAGTGTCCGAGTTTCTTTGGAAGCAGAAAGAGCGATTTATTCGATTAATAAATGAAAAAAGAATACAACATACAGCAATAAAAGTCTACTGCGAACTCTACGGCGTTTACATCAAAATGGGGGAAGAGGCTACCGATGTGAAATCCTTTAACACAAAAAATGTGGTTATAACGTCTTCTAGTAATCTGGAAAATATGTACGAGGTCTTAAGCGAAACCATGCGAACAAAATCAGAGGAATTTGAAACATTCGGGTCCGGTTGGTCTTTGGAAAAGGTGCTCTATTTAGAAATAAATATTAATAAGTATAAGCCGATATGAGCTCTAGGTTAAGAATAAAAATTGTGAATATGTATTTAGAAATGTGGTTTACAAAATTTAAACTGTATTAGTAAAAATTGTCTGTAATAAAAAGTTTTAAGAATAGTTTTTAGATTTTCTTTTAGGTATGAGCCGCAGGAAATTTATAATTTAGAGGGTGTGTGTAAAATGGTAAGGGGTGGCCCTATTTTAAATCTGTTTACAGATTCGGATTCTACATAAAATTCTAGACTAACAAGATGTATTGCATGTATAAAAAATTTATAAGAACGCTCAAAAGTCGCAACAGGTAAGAAATCTTAAAATGGGGGTAGCTCTCTGGGGGATGGAGCTATCTAAAAAATTTAAAGAGATTTGGGTAGCTGAGAAAATTCTAATATTGATTGATACCAAGCAAGGTAAGCTTATCTCGTGGGTGGAAATGTGGAGAAAGATTTATCTCGCAGAGGGTATATGTGTAACTTTGCAGGGCGTGGTCCGATTCAAATCTGTTTACAGATTCGGGATGTGCGTAAAATTTTAGACTAAGAAGATGTATCGCATGACTAAAAAAAATTTTATAAGAACGCTCAAAAGTCGCTACAGGTAAGAAATCTTAAAATTGGGGTAGCTCCCTTGGGGATGGCGCAATCTGAAAAATTCCTAGAGATTCGGGTAGCTGAGAAAAATCTAATGTTAATTAATACCAAACAAGATAGGTTTATCTCGAAAGATCCAATGGATAGACGAAGAAAACTATTTGTTAGGTTTGCTTATAGAGCAAAGAGCAAAATTTAGAAGATCAGGACTTTAAAGGGGTATAACTTTGCAGGGCGTGGTCCGATTTCAAATCTGTTTACAGATTTGAATTCTGTGTAAAATTTTAGACTAACAAGATGTATCGCATGACTAAAAAAATTTATAAGAACGCTCAAAAGTCGCTACAGGTAAGAAATCTTAAAATGAGGGTAGCTCCCTTGGGGGTGATGTTATCTAAAAAATTCCTAGAGATTCGTGTAGCTGAAAAAATTCTAATATTAATTGATACCAAACAAGATAGGTTTATCTCGAAAGTTGCATTGGTTAGTCGAAGAAAACTATTTGGTCCAGAATGTTAGCGGTAAAAAATCTTAAAAAATAGGTTTATCTCGTGTGTGGAAATGCGGATGCTCATTTATCTCGAAAGATAAAAAATTTAAGATATATTTATCTCGAAAGATGATAAATGGTTAGTCGAAGAAAACTTTTTGGTCCAGATGTGGGTGCAAATGTGGATGCTGGTGCAAATGTGGAGTTCATTCGTCACTAAATACTTTACTAATGCGGTTGCAAACATCTACGAGGGGCGAGAATGCCGTTAAGCAAATTGGAATCATTACTAGACCACTTGTGCAGGTCGAAACCACCTCGTTTTAAATGGGCTAGAAGCTGCTCTGTTAAATCCAAGACGGATTAAAAAGTATCTCGACCTGTTACTACGTCATCAATGTAGGCATGATGACGAAGAGCGAAAGCGGCTAGAGGAAAGAGGTCCACCTTCATTATCGGCAAGTTGCAAAAGAGTACTATGGCAAGAAATAGTGCGCAGTTGACTCCATAAGTAACGGTATTAAGATGAAAATCCTTGATAGGATTATCAGGAGAGAAACGCCACACAATCCGTTGATAATCACGCTGATCGGATGCAATAAGAATTTGCCTATACATTTGACGAATATCAGCAGTAAGGATGTAACGATGCAGACGAAATTGTAATAACAGTGTAGTGAGGTCTCTCTAATATTTGGGACCAATTAATAAATGATCATTCAGTGAACCGCCGGAAATACATTTAGCGGAGGCATTAAAAACCACACGAAGCTTAGTGCTAACACTGATAGGTTTTAAAACACAATGATGAGGTATATAATAAGAATGATCAAAGTGACCATAATTAGTGGTAGGCTGCATGTGTTGAAGATCGATGTATTCTTGAAGAAAATCTTTATATTGCTGATATACAAGGGGCTGTTTGAGAAGGCGTCGTTCTAAGGTAAGAAATCTTTGTATTGCTAATTCGCGGCTTCTGGTAAACGTGGAAGCAGCATTCTTAAAGGTCAAAGAAACTACATAACGGCCCTGATCTGTCCGCGTATGAGATTCCTTGAAAATAATTTCAGCTTCTTTTTCCGCTACTGAAAGGATTTCGGCGTCGGGAAGTGATTCGACCTCCCAAAATTTGGAAACAATTTTCTCCAGGGAGGGTGCTTGGTCCATAGAGCAAAGTAAAGCGGTAACCTGCGGGGTGCTTGACACTGGAATCGATCCCATTAAAATATATCAGAAAACAGTATTCATGCCTATGGGTGTATGATGTTCAGAAACACGATCATTTATTAGAATTTGTGGAAATACATCGGCCCCTAGTAATAAATCTATAATTTGATAATTTGATTTTCACAAATTACATCATCCATACTCACTTTTGTTTTTTATCTAATCTCCAAATTAAAAGCATAAAATTTTATTATCAAAACTAAAAACATTTCTCAAATTTGTATAAAAGCTCATCTCTTCACTACCTGGAAAGTTTCTTTGACACTATACAATATATTATCGGCGTCATTTGCCTTTTTATAACGTACTTAACCTATTTCATAATACATTAAAAACGAAACCAACATAGCAACTTTCTTATAAAGCATGTGTATTTTAATTATTCATTAACAAATTTTAATGTTTACTTAATTAAAACTGTGGTTTTGAGTTTCAATGAAATGATTACTTGTTTTAGAAGAAGAATTTTATATAAATAAATTTCTATCACCAAAATAATAGCTATTTTCTTATAAGCAAGTCCTAATTTTAATATATATATATATATATATATATATATATATATATATATATATATATATATATATATATATATATATATATATTAGGTAGTTAATTGCATATTATATATATATATATATATATATATATGTATATTATTGTGTGGTTAACTCTGGAACGTCTCTGGAATCATGTCCCTAGAATTGGACTGTCCATAATACTGTGAAGTTTACTCGAATCTTGCCCTTGGCTTCTTCTAATAATGCCTTTTATCTATTTTCCTAAATTAATATGCACACCTACCTGTTACATCCAAAAACTTTCTTGCAATATCCTCATACTGAAACCTAAATAAACATTCACACCACTCACATACTCAAAAATAACTCAATTGACGAAATATATCACACTCTATTTAAATTAGATCAATAGTACATTTTAAAACACCATTTCTTTAGGTACATCCATAAAGGTCAATAATTTTATAACAATATTCATGCAAATTGATAACTTTTTAAACACATATATTTTTATTTAAAGTAAGAGGGCATTCCTCATACCTTAAGTTACTCTTTTGGTCTTAGCGTGAGCTCATAATAAAACTCTACAACTGTGCATATAAATTTTCTGCACTACCAAATACTGATAAGCCTTCTATACCTCTTTACAATATTTGGTTATCTGTAAATTCATTAATTATTTTCAAAGATCAATTTTCTTTTAAAGTCCCATAAATGTCTGTTCATAAAATATCAAATAATAATAAAACACATCAAACTCAAATCCAAATAATCACAAACACCATAAAAATATTCACCACTCAATGTTCTATTCTATCGCCTACCTGGTTTTTATCTTCTAAGTGTGCTCCACCATCTAGCTCCTTGAAGATGCTGCCATCTAGTAGCTACCCAGTCCATCAGCTAACTCCCTGGTCCAATTACTATATCTGTCATGCATACCGCTGTTTTCAATTTCCACTCTAAAAATTCCAATTTCCAAACTTAACTTTTATTATTCAAACATCCTTTTTTGTATCATCCAAACACTTTCAAATTTTATAATTTTCGTGCATTCTAATACCAACTTAGCAAGCTTTGTACTTACGTACCACTTTAACGTTTTACCACAAAAATGCTTTATTAGCTTCTACATAAAATTTTATTAACTTGCACTAGTTCACTTGAAAGTAACTATTATTACCAATGCTGTATGAAATCGGAACGAAAAAGAAAGAGAGCCTGGCCCCTCTTTTCAGTGATTATATAAGTAAAATTTGCCCCCCTGTTTTAAATTGTGACGTACACTTGTATACCCGTTCCTATAATTCTGGAAAATCTTTTCTATCAGCTCGTTGTTTCAGCGAAAAATCCCTAACGAACCTCGAATTTTTGTAAATTTTTATAACGAACATAACAATACTTGGTAAACCGCTTCAAACTGTCACTCCGTTGTTCGAATTTAGCCTCTTCATCATTATTTATCAACGCCTCCAACTTGAACAAACATCTCTCATCTCCCTTGTACCTATAGCTTTATCTCACACATACGTTTCCACCAGCTGGATCTCTGCCCTTCCTGTACAATTCACACCAATCACCTAACTTGGCTCCATTTTCCCACTTTTTAACAGACTCGTGTTTGCTTTTAAATATCCTTAAAATTATCGATTTTATTTAGGTCTCCCAACTATACTGCCACCTGAATTAAGTATTCGCATCCCTCTTGCACTCAATACACTTTTATTCTGTCTTGGTCTTTTGCTGGCTCTTTGCTATACTACCTCCAAGTTTGAAATCAATATTTTAACTACAAACCCGCGTCTACATTAATCCCAACGGCTGTTCTTTTCCAATAACTCTTTAAAGTTTGTTTATTGCCAAGCTTACCGAGAACTGTTATCTCCCCTCGTTGTTTTATTTAAACTTGTTTGATTTTACGTTTTAGAACAGAAATGTTGCTTTAACACCTGTTCTATGCTTTTAGACTTTCATATAACTACTTTACTACAAATTTAAATATGTTAGAATGATTTTACCTTAAGTATTCTTTATTCTGCTCTATGTTTATACAAATATTATGTTATATTTTCTTTGGCTAATTACATTAATCCTACATTACTATACATTACTTAAGCTAAAAAAAATAGTTTGTTAAAAATATTCCAGCTCCCTAATTAAATAAACTTGTTTTCCCTTATTCAAAAGCTCTCAACCTATGAGTTCACTTGTGCCCTTGTGTATATATATATATATATATATATATATATATATAGGATTTGTTAACAGGTACGGCGGTCACAGAATAAAAAACACTTTTTGTTCTTAATCAAGCTTTCGAAATAGTTTATTTCTTCATTAGAATTCTAACACGTATAAAAAACAACTAACAACTGGTATGACTACATTATTATACATGAACGGAGTTATTGTGTGTATTTACTAAGTTTACACATTGAAGTTAAAAACTAAAAACTACACTACATTTAAACGGTCCGACTGAACGCCCATGGTCAGAAGTATACTCATCAACAGCTACTTATAGACTATCGTATAAAAGCCAGATAGACTGTAGGCAATACTAAACTAAAAAGCATATGTTCTGATAATATAGATTTAGCAGCTCGTGAATTTATTGGCAATTTAATGCCATTTTTGAAAACTGAGAACATACGAATAAATATTGCTGAGATTGTATACATCAGTTTTGTCATTAATGCAATTTGGGTCGCTAGCAATGTGTACCATTTCCAAAAATAATCTGCTCCTATAATTTCCTTTTGTTTCAAAAATTTTTACATTTTAATAATCTATGTTGTGTTTTGTATTATTCGCGTGACGAGATAAGGTACATGCATTTTTTTTTACTCAGCATTACTTTTATGTTGAGTGATCCTAGATTTCAGCCATTGTCAAGTTTGCCCTACATAAGTACCTTCGCACTCTTTGCATGGAATGTTCGATCGTTGTAGCAAAGGAATTTTGTCTTTTGTTTTTGTAAATAATCTACTAATCGTTTTATAACTATATTATGCAATTATGACGTCATCAGTTCTTAATACATTAATTAATCTATGTGTTACCTCGCTAAGAGACGGAAATTGGAAGGTGATTTCCTGCTGACGCTTTTCTACAGCTTTTAATGGACGCTGAAATTGAATGGCGTTAAACAATAGTTTGTTTACCAATGATACAGGATAACCATTATTTAAAAGCATACCCTTTAAAATTTTTAAATTCTTAGTGATTAACCTTGGGTGACTGATTTTGGTGATTATGAGTTTTAAATTATTAGTTAAATTAAATTTGTGGTTAATTGGTTGGTAGGAAAAGTAATTACCGGCAGTCTATCTGGCTTTTATACGATAGTCTATAAGCAGCTATTGATGAGTATACTTCTAACCACGAGCGTTCAGTCGGACCGTTTAAATGTAGTGAAGTTTTTAGTTCTTAACTTCAATGTATAAACTTAGTAAATACACACAATAACTTCGTTCATGTAAGTATGATAATGTAGTCATACCATTTGTTAGTTGTTTTTTATACCTGTTAGAATCCTGATGAAGAAATAAACTATTTCGAAAGCTTGATTAAGAGCAAAGAGTATTTTTTATTCTGTGACCGTTATACCTGTTAACAAATTCTATTTATAATTTAATCATCGTTTGAAATCTGAGGATAATATATATATATATATATATATATATATATATATATATATATATATAGTAATGAATGTTCCTGGAAAATGGTCAGGTATAAGTAAAACAACACAATTTGTTTTCATTGGTTTTCATGTATTTTCATGCTTTACGCGTTTCGGTTCCAAATAACCATTTTCAAAATAGCAGCTAAAAATTACATTGTTATAAATACTATAAAATTATACACTATAAACATATACTTGCGCTAAAACATTTTTAAATAAATAACAGATACATTATAACTATTGTACGTCGTAAAGGTTTAGAAACGTTATACTGAATGACTAGATTAAGTTAACTGGTTAAAACAAATAATCTGTTAGTGTTGATAATTTAAAATATGTATACTATTGGAGTAAATTGTAGTATGAGAAATGTGAATTACTTAAAAGCGTATTCTTATTGAGGTGCCACAGGTTACTATTGATTTTGTATTAGTCTGTAGTAAATGTTAGTGAATTGTTCATGGTCCAACTTGGAATTTACGGAGTGTCTGTCGCGTTGTATGTGAATGGTTTCTAAAATATTTCTTTTATTATCGTGTTTCAGTACCTAAAACCTTAACATTCTTAAAATCGAAATTGTGTGATGTTTCTATTGCATGGTTAGCAAGTGCTGTGCATTTTTTATTTATTTATTATTATTTATTATTTATTTATATATATTGCTGTGATTCCTGAAAAATCCGGGAACTCTAGATTTCGAATCGTGGCCCACTGATTGTGCGTCAAGAATGCTGTGAAACCTACAAAAAGCTATTAACTTAACTGTTCCGTTGACTTTCTTCTGTTAATCGCCTCTTTACTCTTTTCCGCCTCGGCTGCTCACCTAGTTAAACCTTCATCCTCATTCATAAAAAAAACAAACACATTCCTACCACAAACATCAACGTTAACTCTATTTACATCAATATTCACAATACATTAAAATTTCAAAATTAAAATTCAGCATAAATTTCAGTATCAGAAAATTTCAAGATTAAATTTGTTATCATTTTAATGTGCATCCAGAATTAAAGTCCTTGTAGGATGCCTACTAATTAATATAACAATATATGCAGACCTGAGTCTGAGTACAAAGGAGCATCTACCACCCTTTACGTTAATTAACCAGGTTCGTCTAATTGAGCTCAAAGACATACCCAAATTTTCATCATAATCCAGAACATAAATACTAAATACCCCTTTCTACTTAAACAAGAAAATCTCACCTTAAAATTAAAAATTTGCTGTTAGTACAATTTCACTACTCTCCATTTTAAGTAAATCAATTATAAAGTTATTCAACACACACCAACACATCAAAAATCGAACAACAAAGCATAAGTTACCTGAAGGTTACTGCACTAGTGGCTTCAATGTACATCGTCCTTGCTAATTTCACCATTCCAACTGGGTTATGTTTACGTCCTCGAATTACTGGTCGCTTTTAAACATTTTCTCTACACCACCATTCATCTAAAGTTGTTTCAGTGCTTTTCCGGAACTCATCTGTGTATATCAGAAGCTTGTTTTGTGGATCCAGACACGTTTACGAATCATTTAATTATTAACACCCCCGAAAAATAGCAAAGAAATTCATACTTCTTTCACAAATATACGCCAAAACTGCCTACTTTTGTGTATTCATTTGTCGTTGCAAATTTGACTAATTGGTACAGTGATACTAAACTTTATTACCTGGTATCTTCTTTTATAAGTTCACTAAATTACATTCATTGTAGCACGTAAAGAACAAACTGTTTTAAATCACCAAAATATACGAGCAAACTGTTTAAATTATTCTATCCAAAATCGGAAAACTAAAAAGCACTGTTTAACGCATTGAATCAATTCGAAAATCTAAGAGAGCGAAACTCATATCAACCTGGGTATATATAGTGGTTAGCCCGTCTGTCGGTTTTGTCCTCAAAACGGCCAGTTTCTAGAATTTCGTATACTATGTTTCCATCTCGCCCGCCTGTGCGTCGGTTCTTATTAAATTTGCACTCGCACCAGTTAAATCTCAGAAATTTCGACACGGCTCGCAACGTCTGGAAATAACTAATTAATTTTTATACAGAAATGTTATTTTTACCTCTCAAGTTTGCCTTTTATTTTCAACCAATCGCAACCCAGTGACGTTGCTCCACTCACGCCTTTTACTATATGTGTCTCGGTCTTGCGCATATTATCTGTCTCTATCTACCCTGTTCTTATTGGTGCAAATTGATATTCTTTATTATCGATTATTTCAGTCCATGTGGACTGTGAAATAACCCACCTTATTAGCATTTCTCGTAACTATTAAGCTACGGTTTCTCCAGTATTCTCTGTAACCATTTGTTATCTGCAAATTTTACGCAGAACATAAAACATTTAAAACTACGCAGCTGTTCAAACATAATACTTCTACGATCTGAATATTATTGGGTTTTTACTAGCTTTTATAGATATTATATGTTACTAATGGTCCAATTAACTCCAATTAAAATAATACCCTTTACTTTTTAGTGACTCCTAATCAAATATTAATTATTATCTGTACATTTTGTTTAATACCGGTTACTTAAAATTGAGTTAATTAATATAAATTTTGCACGTAATTTCCATTTGTTTCTTTACTCGGAATAATTAAATTACACGTAGAGCATTTTAATACTGCTTCCTTTTTATAGAAGGCGTCTTGTAAATAATTTAAATCTCTTATTTTTAATGAAACGAATGAATTTTTATTCTCCACGGTTTTTTAATAACGCGTACCTTTTCCCAAAGCTTCTACACGGTGATTAAAATTATTTGATGTGATTATTTAATTTTCTACCCTGGTCTAAATATGAGTAATATATATATATATATATATATATATATATATATATTGCTGTGACAACTTGTAACCTTTATAATTATTTAGCTTTCTAAAAAATTAATGAAGTTAAAAGTTCTTTGCTAAAATATACATGGACTGCACTCTTATCTCAAAGACTGCAGTGGGTTCTTTTAATTGTTAATCCTACTGCTAAAACCATACGCTTGATTTAATCCAAGTTCAATAAACAGTAACACGTTGCCACTATTTTAGTGAGTAAAAAATATATTAGAAATAATTCTTTAAACCAATGATATGTACAACTAAAAATATTTTTCAAATGTTTATACAATATTTACCAAACTAAAATGTTGCCACTTGAAAAATAAAATTAAAATAAAAAATTGCTGCAATGCCAACGGCATAAAAAAATTTGTTAAATATTTTTAATATTGAATGAAGTCGTCAAGTATTTAAATCAAGCTCGCTTTAATTATTTCAGACTTTTACAAAGTTGCAGTCCCTAGATTACTAACTAATTCAAGCAAAAATTTAGGTTAATGAAATTTCACGTGCTGCTTTAAAAAATGTTACGGTACAGTTTAACTATTCAGCGAATTAAAATTTTACCATTATAAAATTGAATAAAATTTTAAATACTTGTTTGCGTGTTTGGTATGTAGATAGTTAGTTGTCACCTGATTTAAGACGTTGATATCGATGTTACCTAGCGGGCCTCAACCAGAACTTTCTATTATTAATCAACCAAGGACAACACCTGTGAAGATAACAGCTTCAAAAACACAATTGGACAACGTGCTCGATTAACGGCTTTCCATAATTTAAAATTACATCACTAAAACGCCTTGCGAAATAACTTATACAACTGTAGATTGGTTATACTGAAAATTGTTAAAAATACTCTTCAGAAATGATGGTTCTATTGCAGGGTGCGTTCAGAATGGCAACGAAAAATGTTTGGGGTGTTTCAAACTCAGGGGTTAGAATTCACCATGTGCGATTCTATTAAAAACAAATGTATTTCAAATTCCAGAGTGAATAAGCCAGGATCAAAATTATTTCCACGTGCTTCCGGGAAAAATTTAGTATTGCGAGCTTCTCGCAATAATTTAATGTCACGTAAACCAGTAATTAAATTCTACTTTCGTGTATCCGAAAATAAATTTCACTTTCGTGAATTCGTAAATATATGCTGAAGTGAAAAACCCTTATTAGATTTAACAATTTCAAATTAATAAATTAATAAAAGCATCAGGTAGATGCTTTTCAGGCAAAGCTCAACTTCACAATTCGCAAGACCCATTTTTATGCAGTGCTTAAATCAAAAAGGAAGACAAAATTCGCGTATCCAACCAAGTAGATAATATCCCTCCTAAACACAGGTGGTTTCTAAAATGTTGTTTTCAACCCAACACGTTTCTACGAGGTCTGTATGTATGTATGGTTGTCTATCTATCAAAATAGGTAAAATACATTGCCTAACCAACAGTATTGGTAACAGAAAAATTTAAACTGTTACAAACGCCGCACGTTGAGGTGTCACTAAAAGAGTGCTGTGATACAGATACAGCAAATTGCAAAATTTAAAATTGTTGACTTATTTTCCTTTCTAACTTTGCCGTGCTCAACGGAAATTTTGAAATTTATAAAATGAAATCAAACACAGCAATATTAAAACATTTATACAGTATGAAATATTTTCTTTCATACAAACGCATATAGAACATTTACAACATCGTTTCTTTCAAACATCAAATAATTTCTAAGAGGTACTTATTTACTTAATTATAAAAATGTTCCTTACCTTATTTTAAATTTACAGAACTAAATTTTTTCTCGTATGGATAGTTTACCTTATGATTCTCACGCTTGTAAGGTTCCTTTTGGCCAAAAAAATCCTTGACGGATAATCCATTAAAAGGTCAGAGTGTTTCGAACACTGAACACAAACTTTGCTGGTAAAGATCTTTACAAAAATAAAATGATTAGGACTTATTCTGTCACTAAGTGACAAAATTCAAATATCAGTTACAAGCAATTAATACTTGCAAAAATCCACAAAGTGCTTTTTTATCCAACCCGTCATTAAATATCTTCTTATTTTAAATTGACGTCCAAATCAACTTACCACACGATGCATAAAATCTCCATTTAGAAGTAGCAGTTACCAATTTTCATAATTGCTTAAATCTTCCTTTTAACTATTTAATAAAATTTTTAAAGCAGCGTTATATTGAAGAGTTCCCTCTTTACTCTATATAATTACATGTAATAATTTCTATTTTTTATGCAGGTTACGTTTAAAACAACACTTCTTTATTCATTGTAACATCGTAATTATTAAATTAAGGTATGCGTATTGCATATTTCAAATATCATTTTCACAAGGCAACAGTTCGCGACTTAAATGAACATTTCGCTATCGAATTTATGAATGAATCTTTTTAACAAACGCTTCCATTTATATACAATAATATACAATAATTCCCAATAACACACGCCTATCTTATGTAATTTTCTTCTGGGAAATCTTCATTACCGTTCAAAATCGTCGAGTTTTATTACCTCGCTAGTATTGATTTATAATAGTAAAGCGCACTGCCTCGTCTTTGTTTAACACCCAAGGTTATTGTGTCACATCGCTTCTCGCCAATAGTTATTACGAAAGGTAATAAAGAATTTGTAGCAATTTTTATTACATTTTATGGTTTTTTTAATGATCGCGCCACTCCTGGAATAAACGTTTATTTATTAATAAGTTTATATGAAATTGACGTATTTTTCTCAATTTCTCTCAAAAATACGAGAACATGTTTTATTTAAAATATTTGTTTGCTATACAAAGGCTAATTAATTTAAACTTTAATTGCTTTTTAATGCAAAGGAGGTGCATTTTTATAGAAAATATTTGCTTTTACGGTAAAACGTGTTTTTAATACACCTGTTAAGGTTAAAATTGGATTTTTAACTAGATTCATTGTGTTTTTATGCTAAATGCGTAAAGCTAGCACTATTCTATGCTATTTACAGCAAATGAAGAGCATTTTTATATGCATCGAAAATGTATTGATAATTAATAAGTTATTTGCTATTTACTTACAATACACTTATATCATACAGGGTGATTATTTATACACGCGAAACTTGCGTTTTTGCATGACACTTCAATAAATAAAAGTACACTTGTATTATACAGAGCGTAAACATGAATTTGATGAAATTACCATTACTTCCTGGTTTTTTATATTTTTTAGGGATTTATTTGTAGAATTTAGGTTTCAATGACCTCTCGTGACCTTTTATCACGTCAAAATATATATATATATATATATATATATATAAATATATATATATATATATATATAAATATATATGTATATATAAAAGAAAAGCAAGTTTAATGAGTCTTAAATTAATACAAAGTAAAAAGAAATTATTGACAAGTGACTCAAATTCAGCCAAAAGGGCATCCTGTCGACGCATTTTGCCCTAATTGGGGCTCATCAGGGCAGGAGTAGCAAAGTTGTAATATTTAATACAGACACCTTATGGGAAGTACAGCATCACCTAGCTCACAATTTGTGTCTTCATGTCGTTTCACCTGACATCGCAGGTTTTTAGCAACAGTCGGCACGGAGGAGATCTGGCTCAACTGCCTTTTTCCATAGCCAAAAGTTTAAATTTAAAAGAAAAAAGCCCAAATTAGGGCGAAACGCGTCGATGCCCTCGTGGCTGAATTTGAGTCACTTTACAATAATTTCTTTTTACTTTGTGTATATCACCTTTAACTTGTAATAGATATCTTATGCAGAATTCTAAGCCAATTGAAAAGTAATAGGCCAGTGTGCACACTTAGAAGTTCTTCCGATCTTGTACCTCTTACATAATAATAGAGTAGCAACATATATTATTTCAATATTTTTATGTGATTTTGTTTCAAAATGGCGATTGATAATTACTATCCAAACAATTATATTTTTGGCAAGTTTTCATGTTAAGGATATTTCCTTTGTAAACAAAAACAAAATTCTACCAAACCAGTTCATTTTAACATTATCAGTGACTGTTAGATATGAAACTAAAACTGCTTGTTGTAGGTAATCTTGGAATGCTTGGTCCAATTTCAATATGGAAACAACAAACGTATTTTCATGTGGTAAATGATCCTGTGTTAGTGCTAAATGAAGCTGTCAAAATTAGTATAACTAATTCAGTTCATGATTCACTTTCAAAATCTTTATGGGCTCCAGTTGTAAACTATCATTTTCTGAATATTAAAAGTAAGGAACATGTAATTCTTTATACTAAAGATGGCATTAAACATGTACAAGAAATTCCTGAACGTTTAATGCCGAGATTTATGGAACTCCAGGACATGTTTCCAGCTATGAAGAAGGCAAGGGAAGTATATAAAGACATTAACATTAAAGACGACTCGTGTCCAGATATTGTAAATGTTATGATGTCTATTCCTGTGGTATTAACTCACACTAACTTTTTTCCATGGCATTGTATGTATAAGTTAGTTTGTGATTTAATTCCTGACATGGTGGAAGTTTGGATTGCTCATGTAGAGTTATATTTATTTTATAATAATAGAATGCCAAATCTTTATAAACGAGTTGATGAGATTTATGAGCGAGGAATGGAGTTTTTACCGAAATCATCATATATAGACTATTCCACAGATTTTGAATTTATGAAAATGGGATGCTATTACAAAACGTATTTAGCAGCAAAATATAAAGACACAATGAAGGAGTAAATTATACAATACTTAAACGCAAATATGAAGGGCACTCCAAAAGTAATACAAACTTAATGTAAAAAATTTTCAAGGTAGTACTATTTATATATTCACCAGCATTGCACAATTTGTGCTTATTAAATCTTTATCATGCTTGTGTTCTCTGAATTACTATTTAATAATACTGAAATATAAACATTTGTGTATGGGTAACTACTTGGCGTTTTTCTTTAATTGTGATACTATTTTATTAGACCGAACCCTTGAATAATAATGGTTCTGTTTATTGTGTTGTGGGAATATTTTTACATAATTGGCTTTAAATCACATATTGAGTTTATTGTAGATACTGTTGTCAATTTTTGTTTCAGCCACTATAGAATATTGGCAATTATCAAAAATTTGCGAGGCAAACGATATTTGGTATTAAGCAATACATATTATAAAGCAATCTATGAATCTGCCACATTAATAAATAGTTTTAATTTGTTAAGAGCAGCTTCAAAGTGGGTTTTGATGAATAAAAGTATACAGTCAAAAAGCAAGTTTTTTTCAGAAATAATAAATATAAAAAAACTCTCATTGAACAAATATTTGATTGAAAATGATAGTTCTAGGGGTTCGCTTTTTAATTAATTTAGGTACTTTTTCAAAGTGACTTTGAAGGAAAAAGGATATAAATATAACATAGATAACATATATTAAGTTTCTTTTTTCATCAAATCATCTTTTTAAATTTTATACTGATTTAAACATCTCGTTCGCAAGGAAGTAGTTTTTGATGCAATGTAATGTCATCATCTAATTAAGGCCTAAAGGTTTAAGACAGGGATGTTATATTAATACATTACACTGTATTGAAAAAAATAATTTTTTTGTTATCCAATCAGCTATGCTGTCATTATTATGAAATTGACGACTCTTTTCAATTGGTGTAATATATTATCATCATCAGGTTAAATTTCAGCTCATAGAAATCTTTAATGTTTAAAATAACGCTGTATTTCCTGTTTTACAATATGTTCTACCACTATTCACCAAAGTATTTTTTATATAAAAAGAATATAAACTCAATTTTTATATTTATTCTAAAAATAATGGTGTACTCAAAAACACTTATAAAGTATTAAAGATGTTCAAATTTTATCAATCTATACCTTGACATTCTTTTAAATTATAAAGTTTAGACTTCACATGTTTCTGAAAATGTACATTTTAAGTTTTACATACACACAATAAATTCAAAATATATATATAAAAAACTCGTTAATGCTGTAAATATGCTTCTAGTTAGTATGCCATGTTTTAAAAAGTTTATAGTTTAATATATTGTTAAATTGTCAAGCTCTATAAATCGTTTCAGTAAAATTCACAAAGATGCATTCTTTCTTATGTTTGTAAAATAAAAGCAATATTCATTTTCGAAAAACATAATTTCGTGTTTACATACACATATAGTAAAACTACAAAACATCTTTTGTAATTTTAAATTATTTATTATACTTATTCTATACCCAAAAATAAACAGTACTCAGGTTTAACTATTTAAAACGTAGAAAAATTGTAGTAAGTTACAACTGTGCCTTCTCTTGTATATAAGATCTAAAAAATGCATTATTGTTTAAAAGCATGCTTTTGGGCTCTTACATACACATCTTACGTTTTGAAATATAAAAGAATTCTAAGCAACTTAGTGTTAGTTATGATATCTTTGTCAATACTCCTTAAATAACGAGTATTTTTAATTACTATACTTAGAAAATATTTTAAGCCAATTCACATTTTCGCATGTGTATAGAACTCCAAAGAAATGATTTTTTTTCTATAAACGCATATTTTTGGGATATACATACACATAGCAAATATCCAGTTTCAATGAAACTCCTAGTAACTTTTAATTGTTTGAGACAATTTATGGCGATTCTGTAAATATTTAGCCTAAAAGTCCAAACATTGGTGTATTTATATTATTATATCTGGAAAATTTATTTTAATGAACACAAACGTGCCTTCTTTATTTTATAATGAACAAGAACTGAAAAAATTTGGTTATTAAAAAGCATAAGTTTATTTCTGTAGTTTCACAAACGTGCCTTTTCTTACACGTGTGAGTAAAATTCAAAGAAATGATTTGCTTACTAAAAGCATATTTTTGAGGTATTCATACACAAAAAATTTTATTGCATGAAATAAGTCTTATGTTCATGTGTATAAGCATTTGTTTAAAATAGTATGAGTGGGAGAGGAACAAATGCAAAATTTTACATTCTTAAAAAAAAACAGATTTGCTTGATTTTTTTTACTTTTGTATTACAAAAATATCGTTTGGTAATTAATTAGAAAGTAACTATTCAGTTCAGCATTATATGTGTTTTATTGCTATCTTTATTATGATATACTGTAAATTGTCTTAATAATCAAAGAAGCATGTCACCTCTCCCTTCTGTTGAGACAGAATGCCCATCTATGATCAAAATCACCAATTCAAAAAAACGTTAGATTTGTAATAGTCGGTATATAATTTACCTGAATTATAAAGTTTTATTTGCAAGTGGAAAGTTATAAAAATGTTGTTGGTCATCTAATCAACTTAGGTTGACATTACAAATTATGGAAAAATGTCGTATAATATATAGTGAATAAATAAGATGTAAATTATTTTCAGGGCAACTCAAGTTAATTAATTTCTTATAATAAAGAATAATAATTAGCTAATGGGGTTGGGCAACAAATACTTTTTTTATTGAATTCAGGTATTATATAGCTCTATGCTGGTGTTATATTGGTCAGTGCAAACTTACTTGTGTTAGCAATTGGTCAGTGTAAACTTAACTGTGTTAGTAATTGGACAAGCTCATTTAGTTTAATTGATCAAACAGAAATTTGTTCGTGACTACTGTTATCAGGCGTACAATCTGAATTCAGTAAATATTTTAATTTTTTTAATTATATCTGAAAAGTACGATTTATTGCATTCTCCAATAATACAAATTGGCTCATTTTGTATTTTATCACCAAGATATTGAAACATATTTTTTTCGGTTATCATTTGTATCTTATTGTGTTTTGACATTTATAGGGTCAAATTTGGCCATTACTTCAATGCATTTTGGAAAGTTTCCATTTTTTTCAATTAGTAATTTATTGGTAGATCTTTGAAGGGCTAAATTTTACTCACATAAAGACAGTACAATAAACGATGTTCTATATAACAGAGCGCTAATACCTATTTCTGATTTTTGTATATCTTCTGTAATGCAATCTATAGTTTTATTGGTATCTAAATAGGTTTTTAATTCAGATCACTTCTTTAAATTCTCTAGATATAGTTTGGCTTGTTTATGAACTTGAGTTGTTCTTCCACTTGTTTTTTTCCATCATCAAAGTCATTACTGTCGCCAAATTTACTGAATTTCAAAGTAGTATGCACATGAAAAGCTTTACAATAAAAACAAAATACTTGTTTTTTTTTATTTTGAACATAAAACCAATCATTTTTTACATCTTATTTATTAAGTAAAATTTGAATAAAATAAACCGAAGAAAATTTACGCTTTCTTTCATTTCTAAGATAAATAATCCAAGTATTATTTAGATAATAACTAGTGCCACTTTATGTTAACATTTTAACTAAAAATTAGTTAATGTCTTTGGCCACAAACCTGGATCTTTCAATAAGGACGCCACTAACATCCTTGACAACTAGTGGTCTTCTTTCATGTGGTTCTTTGTCTGGTATGTGGAGCATTGTTTGGGAAGTTTCCTCTTCAGTTTTTTTGTTCCTGTACTTCGATTGCCACTTTCCCAGTTTCTTCTTCTTGGCTGCTGCTATTCTCATTGATTGATATTGGTGCTGATGAACAATGTTACTGTTTTCATAGCCTTTTGACTGAGAAAAAAATTTCTAATTTTTGAAAAGCTTCTTTCCAGTTCTTTGTTGCACCTGTTGTTTCATTCGCTTGCAACCAGGTTAATTTTTTTCCACTTCTGACATATGGAATATAATTTTGAGATTAAAAAAATTGTAAAACAACTTCATTTTATTTTTAAATAGGAGTGAATACTTTGTCGTGTTTCTGTATGTTAAGAAAGCGTCAACTAATTAAGCATATACATCATTCTATTTTATTCCTAATAAAATTAATTATTTGTTCAACATTGAAAAGTGGAAAGTTGTACGAGCTTATTTGGTTTTGATAAATAGTTTTCAAAAATGCAATTAATTTTCGGGTTACTAGCTTTAAGTTTTGAACAGTTATGTATGCTATATAAATCATATTACAATAAAAGTCAAAACAAAGCCGAAACTGTACGTAGAATAGTTATACCAAAATCTTTTTGCTATGCAGGTACTAACTATAGAAATTATATACTTTCAAAATCATGGGCACGATACTGTTCCATTGACACAGCTATCCATTATTTTAAAAACAAATTCTATTTCGTTAATGGCAACTTGACTATGAAATTATAAATTGATTTGGTATTTATTAAAATATAATAACCCTATAGTTTACCTTAATTCTTTATAATAAACTATCAGTGCGATACTAGGTAATGTACCCAATGGTAGTAAAAGGTACATAAGTACCATGATTTAAAATGTAGCACATAACTAATTCTCTCACTAACTGATATATGTCACACAATATAGCTTCTAAAACAAGAACTGCAATGTTAAATACAATGTTCCTTTATATATGCACCAAAATTCAGACTGGTGATCCAACGACTTCTTGTTCTAGATAAAAATTTACAGAACGAAATTTGCAGTCTTCAAATTCGCGAATCCTGTGATTCATTCTCGTAAAGAACTCATATTTTGGCAAGAGTAGTATTGTACAAGTTTAAGCTGCAGGGCAGGGTCATTGTGGTGCTTTTTGTAACCAAATAATGTTTGGAAAGCATTTTATAAGCATGTACGAAGTGTATTTTTGTAATGGTAATATATATAGTAACAGGTTTTTAGTTCAGCTAGTTAATAATATAAATAAACTAAAAAAAATTTTTTTTATCCAATTCATGTTATTTATGCATGCCTTAATCTTTTAAATGTTGTATTATTCCATTGCTTATACAAAACCTCATTAAAACCTTTAAAAGCTTTAATTTTCGACTGTATGAAAATATTAGTATTTAGCTTTTCTTCTTCTACACGGAGATTTAGATTAAATAGCTCTTTTAACCAATTTACAATTAACTAAAATGATGCATATGTGTTTCTTATAAAAAAATAACACTTTAGTATAATAGAAAAGTTTGGAAAAGAAATTATTCAACTAATGCTCCTGCAATAACTTGAGATAACATTGTGTATTAAATTTGGAATACAAAAATTTCAGAAAAATACAGAAACTAAGATAGAACTATAATAATGCAAACATTATATATACACCATTTAATTTGTACAAATGTAAAATTGCAATTTTTGGTGGAAGTTGGAAAACTACAAAATCATAATAATATTTGCATATACCTTAGACTATATCTAACTATTGTTTGGCACTGTATGGTATGGATATGAAATTTATAGCAAGGGTAATAAATGCAAATTCTACTGAAAATCTTTTATTAGTTAAGAATTAATATTAACAATTTAAAGTATGAGAAAAAGGTTTGGTTTTCGTTTTTTCATATAATAGTTTTAAAACCGGTTTCCTTCTTTTTAAATTGTTTATCTATATGCTGTTTTCTATAGAATAAAAATGTTAAAACTGCTCTTGATTATACTTTTATACATTTCAAATATTACTGTAGTATAATTTGGTAACGGAATTAAAAATTTACAATCAGATATTAGTTTGATGTAATTGCCTAATAGTATTTTCACAGTATTTTTAAAATTAAAAATTGTGTCAAAAAGTCTTTTACAGCTGCTTCCTTAACCTAGGGTTACTGAGCTGGATCCTAAAATGTAATTCAAATAGATTTTGAATTTTAAGTGGTGCAATTACATAATGAATTAAAATGAATGCCACTCATAATTAACAAAATAGTCAAAACGATTTTTTCTTTTGCGAGATCACAGTTCTTTCAGTGACTTAAAAAATGTTAAAATGATAATTCATTTTGAATTGATTAATTGTTTATCAATTTAAATACTTTGTTGTTTAATTCATAATTGAATTTAAAATTAATATTTTACTAAATACGAAATTTCCTCAATTTAAGTCTAGGTTACATTTCTTTGTATGACTTGATTAACCATTTTGGTGAAAATGGTATGTACACACTTATATCAATAGCATAAATGATACATTTCAGTATCTACTTATCACATAATTTAGCACTAGAAATTAAATTTTATTTCTAACACATTAAAACAGTAAACCCAAATAAACTGTTGGTTAATATAAACCAATGTTAAAAATATAAAAGTCTAAAATTGGGCATAACTATGAAAAATTCTTAGCAATTATGCACAATATAAATATGTATTAAACAATAGATGTGTTATTTAGAAGTCAATTTCTGAGCCACAAGAAAGTGTCGAACTATTTATATAAAATATGTAAATTTTTTACATGTAATTTTTATCCTATATTTACTTATACTAATTTGACTGAATTTTAGAGAAATGTTTCAAATGAGGGTTAGTCTAATCAAACATTTTGTTTGTGTTATGTCCTATCTTTGAGTTCAGATATTGTTTCGTATGACAATAGATTAAGTACAAAAATATATCAACAAACTCTGCAAATGTCGAGTTGTAATTATTTTGCTGATTATAAGTTTATATGAGCAAAATGAGGATTTAATAAGTATTACTTTTGGCGAACCTTTCTACTGCGTGTACTACTCCTATATTTAATGTATATAAATAAAGTCAAGTATAAATGGTTTTAAATGTCACTAATGTACTCATATTGATCGAATTTCTCTTAGATGTAGTGAAATGTAACCATAACTATATAAAATTGGTAGATCTAGGCTAAGCTATCAAACTAATGTAGACAATTTTATCTGGAAAGTTAAAAAGTATATACAATAAAGTTACAATATAATTAAATTTGCGCCACATCTTCAACATATATCTAAAACAAAAGTCATATTATTTTATACTGCAAAAATTTAAATGATAAATTAAGTAGCAAGATTAGAAATCGTGCAAACACAGTGAATATAAATATACAAAGCCAGGAGATGCCTAAATCCATGCATAAAAAGACTTATAGAGGTAAATCTGATCAAAGTAGTATAAAACTAAATTCAACATGGTACTAAAGGCTATACAATGAATTGTGCAATAAAAATAACATAACCACTTTAATAGAGTAGTTGTAATAACATAATCTTATCAAATTGCTTTGTATATAAAAATCTCTCCTTGTTTTAACCTGTAGTTTTCTTTTTGAATAGGTACACAAAACATTGGTAGTTTGTAACATATATTGATTACTTTATTCAATTATAGAGTTACTATTATTTAAAAGAATCTTCTAATCTTACAATTTGTTTATCGTTTAATATGTATGTAACTATCAAGACAGCCATAGCGTTAAACTTAAAAGTAAAATACTAACTTTAATACACCAAAATATTAGAAAAAGTAAATATTTTTGTTTTTACTGTCGTCTGAAAACCTCTTGAAATGTTCCTGTTTACCTAGTTTTGGTAAGTTGTATTTCATGTAATATAAATGATCTATTAAAAAGTATTTCATTTGACTGTGTGTAGGCATGTGTGTATATATAAACACGAATTCTAAATTCTTGGGTCATAGGTCATATATTACTCAGAAAAGCTCAATCAATGCCATGATGTAATTTAATAATAACTAAACATTTAGGCAAACATTTCTTGCCCTTCCCAATAGTATTCTTTGCAAAATTTAAATTAGTTTATAAATAATTAATTATTTTACCAATAATCCTAAATACAATACTAAAATTTAACATTGACTAACATATGTTTTGTTAAGAAATATAAAACGTCTATTTATAATTAATTTATGAACACAGTTTAAAATGTTACAAAATAACATAATTTAAAGGTTTAAGAAAGCATTGAACTTAAGCCAAAGGATTTTAAAATATTTATTAATATACTAGTAACATACATGCAGTCGCAAGTCTATAGCATGTGTTTGCTTCTAAGAATATTATTTTATAATATTGGAATATATTTTACTGAAATTTTTAATGTCCGTTTTATTATTTACAGCTATCGGATTTTTAGCAATATGTAGGTATCATTTCCAAAAATTCTCTTTTACTTTATTTTTTCAACTTTTAAGATTTTTATATTATTAAAATCAAA
This sequence comes from Platerodrilus igneus, assembly GCA_036346225.1. Classification (NCBI taxonomy): domain Eukaryota; kingdom Metazoa; phylum Arthropoda; class Insecta; order Coleoptera; family Lycidae; genus Platerodrilus; species Platerodrilus igneus. The sequence goes on along the minus strand of JARFIW010001430.1, from coordinate 363,430 downwards.
TTTGTTTGGTATTTTCTTCCTGATTTGTTAGAGCGGTTTGATTGTGTGTATCATACTTATTAGCTAGTTATTCTTTTTTCTCCCAATATCGCATGCTCTGTCCTATGTAAATGTGTTTACAATACTTTAGGCATGGTATCTGATATAGCTGTATTTGTAATTTTTTTGTGGTACATCTTTAACGTTGGAAAATAAAATTACAAAATCAATTACAAAAGATACCATTCCAAAATAATTGTAAACACGTTTACATAGGACCAAGCGCACAGTATTTGGAGAAGAGAATAAATAGTCTTAAGTATGATAAACACAATAGAACCGCTCTAACAAACCATGTAGAAAACACCAAACATAAGTTTGATTTTAATAATGTAAAAATTTTAAAAGTTGAAATAATAAAAGTATAAAAGTATTTTTGGATATGGTATATATTTCAAAAATCCAATGACTGTAAATATTAAATCCGACATTAAAAATCTCAGTAAAATATATTACAATATATAAAACAATAATTTTTAAAAGCAAGTACAAAAATAATTGTTACACACTATGTATATAAGTAATGGAAATCTTGCTATTTAGGTTATCAAAATGTATGCAAGATTAAGAACATGCTAATATAATGACGGGTTTTCAAATAAACAAATATTAATTCTAGACTTACGACTGTATTTATGTAGATGTAGGTGTATTAATAAATATTCTAAAATATTGAACTTAGGCACAACGCCTTCTTATACCTATAAACTATTTTATTTTGTAAAGTTTTAAACTGTATGTATAAATTATAAATATAAATGTTTTAAATTTCTCAACAAAGCATATGTTACTTGATGTTAAACTTTAGAATTGCATTTACGATTATTGGTAAGGAAATTAATTAATTGGTTATTTATAAACTAATTAAAATTTTGCAGAGAAAACTATTAAAAAATAAGAAATGTATGCTAATGCGCTTAGTTATTATTAAATGACATTATCGTATTATTTGTACTTTTTTGAATAATATATTACCTATACACCCAAGAATTTAGAATTTGTGTTTATATATTTGAAGGTCAAGAAACTAATTATATCCATATATATATATATATATATATATATATATAATATATATATATCACATTTAAATATATATATATATATATATATATTACATTTAAAGCTTCCAAAAGTTGTATTATTTGATATACTGTTCTTCCAGTTGTCATCTCTCACTGTTGTCAATAGGTTCTGAAAAGATCCATAAATCCGACTACTGAACGAATGTCATCTTCTTTATAGAAAGAACATACGTATAAATCCTATTCAACAACAACAACACCAATCACGGTATTCCCTTTCGGCGTAACCAAACCTAGCACTTCTTTCTAGAAGGATATGCACGGTATAACTCTAGACTACTACTTTACTTTTACTCCCAGCACGATTCACACTCTTTCTGCACATCTCACGGTCCCTACACACTTCCTTTGCCTCTGTGACATTCATACATTGCTTTTGGCATGCTCTTTTATTCCTCATATGGTTCAATGGTTGGCACAAACACACTGTTGTAAATAGCCAGCTTTGCATTTATATTCAATCCTTCATTCTCGTTCACTGCCCACATACTTCCAGCATTTGCCCATCTTTCTATTTCACCATCCAGCTTCCCATTACTCAAAAACTTTCTACCGAGGTACACAAGTCATTCACATTTTGTATCGTATCATTATCCATTCTAAATACAAAGTCCATCAATTCCTCTATCTCTGTCAAAAATCATTACTTTTGTCTTTTTTACATTCACTTTCAATTGCATATATCCACACTCTTTCGACAGTCTGTCAAGCATTCGTTGCAAATCTTGTTGGGATTCGGTCAACAATACTGCATCACACATACAACAGCACACTGACATTTGTTTCACCAATTTTCACTTCTTCCCTTCATAAATACATTGAACAGCCATGGTGACATCACACACACCTGTCTTACACTTTCCACAATGTCAAAGCATTGTCCCATGTAACCAATCGCATGTATACATGCTCTACTGCCTTTGTATGTCGCTCTGATAGATCTTATCAAGCACTTGCTTACACAGTACTTACGCAGCACCCTTCCATAATTCATTTCTGTTCATAGAGTAATACACCTTTTCCAGATCTACAAATGCTGCATACATTTTCTTTCTGGCATGCATACACTTTTTAACAATTTTTTGCATTGCGATCCACACGTTTTCTTTCAGGCATAAAACCACAGTAAACGTCCCATATCTTGCTCTGCGTTCTCTTACGAACTCCCTCAATGACAATTTTTTCATACACTTTACTGGGTACACTCAACAGACTTATCCAGCGGTAATTTTCGCATTCATACTTGCGGCCTTTACCTTTGTGCAAAGGGATAGTAGTCGCACTCTTAAATCTTCGCCTGTTCTATACACAACTGTATCAGTTTGCACAAACATTCAATCAGCACCCCAGACACATACTTAAGCATTTAACTTATTATTCCATCTACACCTGCCACTTTGCCATTCTTCAGAGTTCCCACCGTCTTCCTACCTCATCCACGCTGCATTCAAACTTTTACTATATATATATATATATATATATATATATATATATATATATATATATCTGTGTGTGTGTGTGTTTTCGACCAGTATATTACTGCCCTCTTCATCATCATACAGTCATCTGTATCCTTCTTTCCGCCACCATACAGCATCTTAAAATACTCTTTCCAACAGTTTCTCACACTTGCTTTGTCCCAAACAATTTCGTTTCCACTGTTAACAACGCCGTTCACACGCTTATTTACACCCTTTTTTGTTTTCCTTATCCATTTCCAAAACAAGTTTTTATTCTCTTCAAAATCACTGCGTTTTTTCACCCTCCTTCTCCCTCAGTTGTCATCAAGTGATGACTTTAACGAATTTTATCCTCTTAGAGTTTTAGCTACTAAACTAATTGCTATAAGGATATATGTAACTCGATCTTGGTTCGCATTCAATTTCCTAAATAAAATTTACAAAATATACTAGTATTGCAAAATAAAGTATTTGCTTTACCTACTCTACCTCTCAATTATACAAAAGAAAGGATATAGCAACCAATATCTGTCAAACAACCATATACCAAAATTTTATTATTCCAGAATTATTCTTCTGATGCACAGTGAAAACTAATGCACCAGCTAAACTTTAAAATAAATATTCTCACTATCGCGCAGGCGTATTGATATCCATCAAGCGTGTACGACTATAAAATATCGTCGTTGCGCTTCCAAAAAGCGCTATGCGCACGATTGGGTCAAAATGAGTTATTGGACTTATATGGCCCAAAAAAATCAAGAAATCGTTCTGTAAAGTCAGCTATGCGTATATAAAATAATGTAAAGCCACAAATTGGTTTTAAACCTATAGCGCTTTATGAAGTCTTGCATTTTTACGCCTGCAAAAACCGCTTTGTGTGATTACAGCTGATTTGTGTACATAGCGCTTTCTTCAACACGCCTAATATTCCAATATTATTCAAATAAATAACAATCGCGTTACATAGCGCCTTGTACAGTGGTTCTTCCTATACAATTCAGTGCCTAATTAGTAAATAATCAGGATACCATCAATGATTTTAATATTAAAAGTTACGACTATTATCTTAAGGTAAGTATAGATATTTTTATAATACATATTTTTAAAAGTAAAATTAAATTATCCTAATGATTTACTCTTTGATTTTATAGTTAAAAGATACAACCTAACCTCTATATCAATTAATATAAAAATGTTGGTGGTTGTTCATAGTGTTGTAAGTATGGGAAATTATTTTGCATTTTATAGCATAACTCGTAACACTTAAAAAACATTATGTTTGGGGGTAAAAAGTAAATATTTAATTAACAAGGATAAACAAAGTTTCATAATATTGCTACATCGCAGCGGGAAACTTAACGTGTTAAAATTAAAACGGTTAAGACTTTAGTTTATGTATTGTGTTTCAATTTATTAGAGTGCTCTCCTCTGTTAAATTGTATGTTATTATAAAAACTGTATGCATTCGTATAATCAATTCTAAACTTGATGTTTTTAACCGTCAGCATTTAGTCAATGTGGATGTCGTGAAATAGAAAGCATAATACTTGTGTTTGTGTGTGGTAACTGATAAACAGCAGAAATAATAATAATCGCACAAAATGAAACGCTTGAAACTGAAACGTTGCGTCTTTTACACATGGTATTATTTTACTTTAATTTGTTAGACGTTCCTATAATATGCTTAAATTTGTTATTCAATTTTTGTTTATATTTTCAAATATTCACGAACAGATTTTAATATTTCCCACTATTTGTTATCACTAGTTGTTTAGGTATATTTTTGCGATATCGAACTTTTATGCAAAACATTAATACTGGGTCTTTTTTGCAGTTGTATTTTACCATGATTAGCTCGAGCAGGACCGGAAAAATTATAGCGCTGGCTTTAGGTCAAAGTAGTGAAAACAATGACAATGAACCCTCGCCAGGGGATGCTGTTAAAGGAAGAAATTCATCTAAAATTATTACTTGTAATAACGATGAGTCGCAAAATGTTGTGGAAGAATTAACTGTCATTACATCACCTAATTTGCTAAGAGAAGTAGATACCTCATATACCCTTCTACTGCCTTTAGAGGATGACGGTCCCATCGAGACAATATTTTGGCCAGCTCAAAGTACAGGAGTGATTGATTTGCAAGTAATAGAGGAAATGGATTTAGAAGAGGTGGCAGAGTTAAATGACATGGAGACTGAACACAAATCACATGACAGTGATCCAGACTGGAACAGCAATATCGAAACGAGTTTTGTCACAGATGACAGTGCTTCAAATGAACATCAGTTAAGTGAATCCAACACTGCACAGAAAGATGATGAGCCACATATTACCAAGAAAATCTCAAGGGAAACAAACAAGAAACTTAGATTGATGGGGCAGCAGTACCAAGGTATAAGACGTACCGACAACAATGAATTATGTTGTTCTTGAAAGGAATCAGAGAGTGTTAAAACCAAAACCATGCAAGCATGCCAAAAGCATACCTTCTTCAGCACGCACTTTTCTGTGTGGAAAGTTTTTAGAAAACAACAGGAAAGAACTTTTTGATAGATTTTGGAATTTGCAAAGTTGGGATGCGAAAAAGGCCTATCTGGTAGGCCTTGTTGACTACAGACGACCCAAAAGAAGAAGAAATTCAAAAAAACGAAAACCACTCAAAAAGCACAGTTACGACTGCTATCTTCCTAGCGGGGATGGCATTAAAAGCCGAGTATGTCGTAATTTTTTTTTATCTACTTTGGATCTCAGAAAGGATTCTTTTAATAGATGGATTACATGCTTTCATAAAGATGGCGATACTTCAGAAGACGAGAGATCTCGTGAGGATGATGGCGATGGAAATGACGAGAAAATCGAAACCATAGCACAATCTAGTACAGTTCATTCTAAAAACGGTCAAATTCAACTTAAAACTGTCCAGAAATACAAAAAATCCAAATCTGTTGAAACGTGGTTGAAGTTACTCCCAAAAGTTCCAAGTCACTACTGTCGCTCGTCCACCACACGAGTTTACGTAGAGTCCTCGTTTAGATCGTTTTCGCACATGCATCAAGTTTATAAGGAATGGTGTGTGGAAACGGAAAACTTATCAGTCGAAAGAAAAAAATTTTGTGAAGTGTTAGAAGTAAACAAAGTTTCCATTCACAAGCCACGTAAGGACCAGTGTGACGCCTGTGTCGCTTATAAGCAAGGAAATTTGAGTCAAGAGGAGTACAATTTGCATATATTAAAAAAAGATGAAGCACGGAAAGCTAAAGAAAATGCGATTTCAATGTTAACAAATGATGCCTCAACATTGGTCATTACAATGGACGTCCAAAGTGTGTTAGTCTGTCCGAAATTGATGGTCAGTAGTCAATACTATAAGCAAAAATTGCAGATCCACAATTTCAGTATTTATGTTTCCAATAATAAAGATGTTTATCTTTATGTTTGGCACGAGGCGGATGGTGCTGTTTCGTCTAACGAATTTACATCATGTGTCGTTAACTTTATTGAAGGTCACCTGAATTATACCAAAATTATCATCATTTCAGATGGTTGTGCATACCAGAACAAAAATCGAGTCCTGGCAAGTGCCCTGACTAATTTGTCAAAATCACATAACATTGAAATTGAGCAAATTATATTAGAAAAAGGCCATACTATGATAGAAGTTGACAGTGTGCATTCTACACTCGAGAAACTTTTCCAACCTCCCCTTCACACACCTGCGGATTATGTGAGCAGGATGAGGCAAGCTAGAAGGAAACAACCGTACCTCATTAATCAACTTGATTTCACGTTTTTCAAAAATTACGAGGCATTGCCAAACAATTATGCATCCATTAGACCGGGCAAGAAGACTGGAGATCCTACCGTCGTTGACATTAGGGGATTAAGGTATTCCAATGGGGAAGTGTTTTATAAACTAAGGCACTCTGATGATGAATGACACCCACTACCTCACCGCAGACCTAAGGGCAACAATGAACAACCGCGAAATCTTTATAATGAGCCTTTAAGAATCGAAAAATCAAAATTTGAGCAGCTTCAAATTCTGAAGAAGTTCATGCACAAAGATGAGCAGACTTTCTACGACAGTTTAAAATATTAATAACGCAGTGTTCTACTTTACTTGTCGATTGATATTGTAAATGTGCCCTTACTATTTGTTCTGAATTATTTTCCATTTTGATATTGTTAAAAATAAAATATTGTAGTCATGGGTTTATGTTAGTTTATTTCATTATATTGTTTCATATTATGTAAAAAGCGCTATGTGAACAAATAGAACAATTGAAAAGCGCTATGTGCACATCGATACCAATTTTGTTCCAAAACTCATGCAGTTTGGAGCTAAATTTGAATTACTGCATGTATTAATAATCGCCATGGCATGACAACTGAACAAAAAAATCCTTAAGGAAATCGTGTGTGAAATGCATTTTCTAGAACGTTTTATGTTTCCCCTGAAAAATGTTAGTTGAAACACATGGCGCTTTTTGGAAGCGCAACGACGATATACGGTCTCTATGTCAAGTCAAATACTCCCTAGCACCTTGCAAATATTTCACGTATCTTGTTCGGCTCCTCTTGTTTGCCTTCAAAATCAAAATCGTCATCTGTAGCCGGTACAGATAAGAGAAGGGACCATCACTAACTTGAACAACAACCAATCAGTTTAGAGTTTTTAAATAATAACAGGCAAATGCCTGCAATACCGACTAACCTAAATATATTCAAGCAGCAATTTATATACACAGGGCTTGTAATGTAATGCGTTCTGAAATAAATTTATGGTAACTTGTTGAGATAAAAATTAACACGTTACAGTGTTTTTCTTATTACTATTAATAGTTCAAATATAGATGGATATTATTTTAATAATAATTTCAATTGCACAAGCACGAATTTGTAAAATTTATATTTAAAAATTCAAAATTTGTAACAATGCAGAACACTTTCAAAATTAGCCATTTCTTGTGCTTCTTTGTTTTCTTGTTGATTGATTAAAGAATATTTCCCTAAACAATAGCAACTATAACATTAACAATATGTGTATGCAGGGTGGTCACTCTTACAGTGCATACCATTACAATATCCAAATCGGTAAGATAGAGCGTGGTTTAAATTAGATAAAAGTTGCGTTATCTTATGTCTTTCAAGAATCTAAAAGGAAACCTAAGATATCTCAACCCGTTTTTGAGTTATCGCAAAAATGCTGAAATTTGCAATTTCCTTCTTCTATAACTTTTTTACTTATTTCAGAAAAATTATGAAACCTACTACGTTTGCATTGTTGATCATGGGCTTTCTAATAAAGTTATCAGAAATTTTGTAGGCCGATTAAAAATCTTATTTTGTAATGTTCACTTTTGATTTTCTTATGTACACCATCTTGGATTTGTGTCATTAAAAAGAGTAAAAAAAATACAATTTCACTGATGTATCACACATTGGATTTAAAACTTCAATGATCCCCTTAAACATAATTTTTATGTTTATTCGTTAATATCAAATTGCCATGCTTATGATATGCCAAATTCATTGACAATTTCTACATTAAGTTGGCCATGCAAAAAAAGAAACCAAGAATTTAAAAATCTCTTTAATTGTAACTAATAAACAAAATTATAAAAACAATAAATTAGTATCTATGTGATAATACATAAATTAATATTACTTATAGAAATTTAAAACTTGGAACGACTGCAAAAAGTACAATTATCGACTAACAACTAAATCATAATAGGGTTTCATAAAGTAACAAATAAATATCACAGCATTGTTCGCTTGTTCATATTAAAAGCCACCTTCCTAATTTAGCCTGCAGTAACCCTTAATCATTATTCGGTAATTCTCTGGCATAAATCTTGTATCATCACTATGGGTCTGTTACAAATTTGAATTTTTATAAATCGCCACAAAAAATAATCCAAAGGATTTAGACAAGGGTATTGCAGAGACCAGTGTACAGAACCGTTTGTTCCTATCCACAAATTAGGGAACCTTTCATCAAGACATTCTCTTATAACTGCAGCATTGTGGGCGCTGTACCATCTTGTTGAAACCATTTAAAATTTCTACGAGTAATAGGTTGTCAAACATTTTCCAAATAATTTTGGAGAAAAATTTAAATGCACTTGGCCATTTAGATGCATATTAGTAAAACGTGAACCTAATAACTTATTGTCAAGACGGCCACACCAAACTTTGACTGAAGCGGACCTGAGGTCTTACACTGTAAATCAGGTGAGGGTCTTCAATAAAATAATTTTTGTTTCTCTGATTAAACATATGGCTTGTACCAGCTTCAATGCTATTTTAGAGCTAGGCGCATACTTTGTTAGTTGATTCGGTTTAAATACTATACTAAAGTGCATAGAATGCAAGAAATAAAAACAGAAATTCACTTACCGTTAGTTAGTCCTTGTTGATGCTAAAAATAAAGGAAGGGAAAGAAGGAAGTACTGCTTGTACTCACTTTACACAGACGTCACCTGAGTAGGTTTTTACTGATTCTAAGCAATAGACTCTAATAACTTTATTATTAGAGTTGAATTAGTACTGTCACGAAAGACATTCGTTGTCATACTAGCAGGCGGTTAACGATGCAAAGCACATATTCGCGAATTAATACGAAAGGATTAAAAGGTGCGAACACTGCTATTTATGAATAAAGTTACGCCATACACTAAAATTGTTCTTAAAATATCAAAATCTTCTTCCAGCTGATGACTGAACTAATTACAAAATTTTAATTTTCTTTCATTGTCGCTTGGATGAAAGGTTTGCACAGGTATAAATTCAAAATCATAATTTCGATTTTTCAAAATTTCTTAAATGCTAGATTTAGACAAAATGCACTCTGTTGTCATATTTCTCTGCGAGTTTTCAGAATTAGTGTGTACTTGAGGCATCCATTTATGTCATTCATGGATTCTCTAAGTAGTACTTCGAGGATTTCAAAAGTTTGGTTACTGATTAAACGTTTTTCTAAACGTCCAAAAGTATAAGCATTTGGTTGTCGTTTTACTTGTATAAACTTTACCATATTTTGCCAAAGCAGTTCTTAAATTACAATATTTTCTTATGTAAATGTTCTACGTATCGAGATTCTTTTCTGCCGAAAAGTATGCCATTATATAGGCATATATTAGAATATATATTAGAATCTTTTTTTTAATTCACTCAATCTTTTATTATTATAATGTCAACAACACTTGAAAGAAAACTACTTTTTTTAATAACTAATATTTTGACACAGCTTTATTATTTTCTTTTTTGGCATGGCCAACTTAATGTATATATTGTCAATAAATTCAGAATTTCATAAGCATGGCAACTTGATATTAACAAATATATATAAATGACATTTTAAGGTCATTAAATATTTAAATCCAATATGTGATACATCAGTGAAATTAAATTTTTACTCTATTTAATGGCATACAAATCCAATACGGTGTCCATAAGAAAATCAAAAGTGAACATTAGAAAATAAGATTTTTAGTCAGCCTACAAAATTCTGATAATTTTATTAGAAAGTCCATGATCAACAGTGCAAATGTAGTTAGAAGAAAAAAATTGTAAATTTCGCCGTTTTTGCGATAACTCATAAACGGATTGAGATATCTTAGGTTTCTTTTCATATTCTTGAAAGGTTTAAAAAACGCAACTTTTCTCTAATTTAACCCACACCGTATCTTTTACCATTTGAAGGATATCCCAATGGTAGGCACTGTAAGGGTGACCACCCTGTATGGTTGTATATATATATATATATATATATATATATATATATATATAATAAGATGAAATAATAACTTAGACTTTTATGCAAATCCCAAAATCATTATTTCAAATCGAGCTAGTAATTGAACGAAAAAAAATATAAGGTCTTCGACAGGATTAGAACCTGCATCTCAGTCTTGTCGGGACTGTGCGTTTACTAACCGCACAGTCCTGGCAAGACTCAGATGCAAATTTAAATCTTGTGCAAGACCTTATATTTTCCTTCTTTCAATTATGAAATGATCATCTTGGGCTTTGCATAAAAATCTAAGTTATTATTTCATCTTATTAATAGTAATACGTTAGTATTTATCAACTTACCTTGTGTGAAAAAACTACCTAATATATATATATATATATATATATATATATATATATATAAAGAATAAGTAAATTTAACGAGTCTTAAAGTAATATCAAAGAATGAAATTTAATGGCAAGTGACTCAATATTAGCCACAAGGGCATTCTGTCGACGCGTTTCGCCCTAATTGGGGTTCATCAGGAAAGGAGTAGCAAAGATGTAAAATTTAACACGAACACATTATGGGAAGTACAGCATCACCTAGCCCACAATTTGTGCCTTCGTGCTGGAAAAAAGAAAAAAAAATGGAAAAAGGCAGTTGAACCGGATCTCCTCGGTGCCGACTGTTGATAAAACCTGCAAAGTCAGGTGAAACAGCACGAAGGCACAAATTGTGGGCTAGGTGATGCTGTACTTCCCATAATGTGTTCGTGTTAAATATTACATCTTTGCTACTCCTGTCCTGATGAGTCCCAATTAAGGCGAAACGCGTTGACAGGATGCCCTTGTGGCTAATATTAAGTCACTTGCCATTAAATTTCATTCTTTGATATATATATATATATATATATATATATATATATATATATAGAGAGAGAGAGAGAGAGAGAAAGAGAGTTATAGTTTTTCTTTATTAATGTTTTAGTTGTTATTGCTTATGAAATATTTCTATTTAACCAAAAAATAAACATAGAAGGATGCTAATGCTGGAGGCGCTTTGTATTATTGTAAATTAAAAAATTTTAAATAAATATTACACCTTAAAATGTGTACTCTTTATTAAAGTTGCTGTTAAAGGTCTGTAATAGCCAGCTGGTATACATTATCTTAATGTACTTAATGGGATGATAAATCTAATCATTGACCTGTTAAGCGAGTTATTAATTTAACAATTAAGTAACATGGCTTTTTTAACTTATTCAATTAAAACTAGCCCTATTAGTGTGTCCTTAAGTTGAAAGTAGTATTTTTTTTAGGAATTTTTATTTTTTGTTATAGTTTTTTAAAACTCATGAAAATAATAGAAACTAACTGCAGAATTTCATTTAATACCAATGGTGGTTAATGTTAAAAAAACACATAACCAGTAACTAGAAAATATAATAAAAAAAAACTGCAGTTAGACAATTATAATTTTGAATAAAGCTACTGCAAACACATACTAATTACATGAGTTTTGCGTTTTCTGTAGTCTTAATATTTTTGAAATCGTATATAATATTTAGATTGATATGAGATATCACTCTTTAAATTTTAAGAATATTGTGCATGACATCTTCTTGGCTTTTTAAAACAAACTTTGTAGTAGGAGTAATTATTATATACTCTGCTATAATTGCTATTTTCAGAGTACTTTATTATAAAGCTTGTTAATTTTAGTGTTGGCATCAACTAGTATATTAAGTTTGGTAATAAGTTTGCATAGTTTAACGGAATATTTTCCAATTTTAGTATTTTTGTTTTTATTAGTTCAGGCAAACTGCTTTATTGATATTGTATATAACTAGCATAGCTATTTTTTATGTAATTTAGAAGAACAATGTACCCATTGAATTAATTAATTATGAATGTGTATTTATTGCATGACTTTACAATTTGCTTATGGTAAGTGTTAAAGCTGTTTAATTTTTAAGTAGTTCGATGTTTCTTATAATCGGTATAGGTAGAACCATAACTAGCCTTTATCAAATGACTCAAGCTTGTTCATTTTAGTAAAGTAATTGTGATTAAGTTGGAAAGCCAACGAAAAAATGCATTCGGAAATTTCTGAAATTCATAATTATAAGTTTAATTATTTTTATTTTAAATTATTCCAATCTATTTATTATCGAAAAATAAGGTGTACATATTGTATATAAAGAGAAACATACTAACAACTGAGCAGTAAAGAATCCTCTAATAATGTGCGTGATAGGTCAAATGAATATTCTAAGTGTCTATCTAACTTACGTTGAATTTTAAAAACATGTTTTCAAATATGTGCTATAATTGGATAGGGTACAATACGAATGGTATTAACCATGTAGTTTGATTAAAAGTGTAGTATGTATTTGTAAAAATAACTATAGAATAGGTATGTAATGTGTATTATATTGTTCATAATATGTAATGCAATCAATATCACGGTATTACCATTTTAAACATATAAGGCATATATATAAGCAGTCTATGTTATTGTATTTTATGATTGTGTACAGTAGAACTAATTTGTAAATATTATAAGACCACATTGTTGTTAAAGAGTGTGAAGCAACTATTATCATGTAGTTCTTTATAACGGTTAATACTTATTATTTATTACAGTTAGTCTTACTTTTAATATTGAGATGTGGCTATGTAACATGAGGAGTTTTTGTAACTGACTAACCTCATAAATTGTTTGAGGGAGTATCAAAAGTGAAAAATTGTTAAGTGCAGGTGACAGCAGTATAGTAGCAAATACTGAAAGTTATAAATAATAATTAAAATGCCAAAAATATACTTCAACCAGATTAGTAGAGAAAAATGGTTTAAAATGACATGTTTCTGTAATTCGCCTTCGAATACCACTATATTGCCATCTGACGTATCTGTCTTACAAAGAAGAACACATGTTTTTAATATCAAAACCTATATACTCACCTTCTACAATGGTTAAATAATTAATCAGTATGAAGTTTGTTGAACTTTTGTTTTGTTTATCTATACCTGTATCACAGTAGTGCAAACTTTTGACAATATTTTTTAACTGTATTCTTTATTATATTTCATATGCCATCAAAGCATTTTGTACATACTTCAAATACAATTTTTTAAACGTTTTTGTAAATATGTCTTTTTGAGTTGAACTGCTGCTAGAAAGGTATCCTGTGAATTGCAATCCAAGTGATCTGAAAGCTTATTTATACAACTGCTTATCAATGGCAGCACTTTCAAACTTAGCAGCTTTAAAGAAATTGTCATATAAATGCAGTCCCTTACGCCACATACACCAAAAACTACAAGTTTAATGTTTAAAAGGAATTGGAATAAGGTATGCGATTGATATTGTCAAATAATTCCAATGATTACTTGTGTTGAAAGATGTCCTCCTAATAAAGTTGTTGAACGGCTACATTTTTTTGTATTTTCTTGGTCAACAGTACATATAAATCATGCTAACAAAATAAACTTTATTATTAAGAAACTGAAGAACGCAAGTGTTGTGCGATAATATGATAATTGAATAAATTTGGAAGTTATATATGTAGTCGTAAAACCCACTTATTTGAGCAACATGAAAGCGAAATACAAAGACTGAAATCAATAAACTACAAGTTATACACTATGCATTACAAGATAGTTTAAAAGAAAGCAAACAGATTATCATCGTCATAAAAATATAAATTTTTTATGGTGAAATTCTAATTGGACGTTCATAAAACGTTAAAATTAATTTTTTTTCAAATCTTTTTACAAGATCTGCTGTTCCGGGTCTGTTAATTCGCCGTAACATTTATCAGTGTATATGATACCATTACTGCATTTGTTGAACATGTACTGCACATGAAACTCTGGATATTCTTCATTATCCAATCACTTTTGCTTATATATTCTGAACACGAGCAATCAGATCCCAGCAATGTTTTAAAAACTTCTTGACAACAAATATTTTCCACCAAATTCAAATCTATGACTTCTTCGTATATAAATTCATTTTTATATTTAAATCTTGTATATCTATAACATAAATGATATTAGTTTTGTACACAATTGAGATCCTTATGCACAATGAGTAAATATACTGTGTTACTATTAATTCAAAGTGAATCAAGTTTTGGCACGAAATCTTAAAAGTAAACTATCCAATCACAAACTGCTTTACTACTTCCAACTCAATGTAGGTCAAGTTATATGATAAATTTTAGAAGTGGTCAGCTGGTGAAATGTACAGTAAGTGGGCGATTTGAAAATGTAGTTAAGTCTAGTAAATTCTGTGCAACTTTTAACTCAAAGTAGAACAAATTGTGATAAGAAATTTAAAGATATAAAACCCATGTTAAGTATGAAGTAATTACCCAGTAGTTGCTGTTAGGTTTGAAACAATGTATAAATATTTAGTTTTTGCATAGACGGCAAAGATTTGATAAAAATTACATTAATTTAAACAAAAACAACCCTCTGGTTAATAGGTTATCAAAAACAGAAAAAGTGGTATAGTAGTATTATTATCTCATGGCGGGTGACCTTGAAAAAACCTGCGCAAGGAGGAGCTATATTAATAATCAAAATAAAAAAGTGAGACTAGAAAACATCGACTGCTTGCACATCCAGTGTTGCCAGAGCAACCAAGGAATGTGTTTTAAATAGTTTTATGTTGATTTTTGCTCTTCTATAAAAATGATCTGAGCTTATTGTTAGATGTGATACCCCAGATTATTGATTGATTGGATCAGGGTACACAAGATATTTTATCACTTATAGTCACTAGTAGAACAAAAACAATTTGGTAGTACTACATATTCGTTTTTTTCAAATCAATAGACGTTTTTGTTTTAAACACAGACTATAAACTATAAACACTATAAAAATGTCAAATGCCCACCTCGAAAATATTACTAAGATTTATTACAAAAACGTTTTAAGAATATGTTTACACAATGACACTCATGATGTTGTAACTAACAAAAACAAAACAAAACAATTTTAATTAATACCAAAAGGTTTTTATATCATTTGTTATATTAATATTATTATAAATTGCATATATCTCGTGCTTTATTTTAATGGATCATAGAATTAACAATTCAGTGCTGTAGAATTGAAGGAAGAGGAACAGTTATAGTACGAAAAGAAAGGTAATTAAGGTTTGCATCTTGTCAGGTTATATATTTTTTACATAACCTCATTTATAGTTTAGAAATATTTGCTAAATTAATATATTTTTTACGCACTTCATCGATAATCTAGCTATAAAATAATTCCTTGAATAATTAATAATCTTAACCTTTCTGACTAAACAAAAGCAATATTGCTTATACGACTGAAGTTAGTTTATACTACACCGGCCTGATCAGGTGCTGTTGATATTATAATCATAGATTATTTAAATTGTCAAGCTTGCATAATGTCGTCGAATGCGGAATTCAGATCCGATCGAGTAGTACAATCCACTTGTTTTAATGGATTGACTGGAGACACTGCATCGGATCGAAAACTGGTTTATGTCGCCAAACTGAAGCAGATTAACACGATCGGATAGAAGCACCGAGATAAATACAGTCAATAAGAAACCCTTTTGGAGACAAAGAATGGGCATGCTTAACAGAATTGATTATGATTGGATTAAAATGTAAAATGATTCAATCACTTTGAAAGCCAATCATTGATTGTTTCAGCTTTAAAAGTGATCGATTGTCACAGCACTACTGAACATAATTTGATATAAAGACTGCTTCCCTCTTTAAGCAAGTTTTATTTCAACACCTCAGTAATAAACAATAATGTACAAACAAATGTATTTATGACACATATTTTCTACAACGCTAAATAAAGACCATCATTCAACTATTTTACATAAATTATATTTTAAATGGGTTCACATCTTAAACTTTCATCCCCATTATCAGACTCATCGCTTGAGGATAAGTATCCATCTGAATTATCGCTATTATCATCAACCCGTATAATTAGATCTTGAACCTCGTCTATTAAAGTTTCTCGTTCCATATAATCTTTTTCAATTTTCTCTACGTGCAGACATACTTTAGTCCACTCGTTGATTCCAATATTTTTTATATCTTCTTCTGCCAACTTCCATACATTATCTATTTTGAAGGTTACATTACATGCAACGACACGGTTTTTAAGTAACGCCCAAATCATCTCGATAGGATTTAGTTCTGGGTAATATGGAAGTAAACGCAATACTACATGACCATGTTCTGCCAGTAGCTGGTCAATTACAAACAGCTGATGAACAGGTTTATGTGCCTTAATTTTGGAATATAATTCAGGCTTGGTTTCCTTACATTCAAAGAGGATATTTCGTTCCTTCAACCATTTCTGCATATCTGTTTTCTTCCAACTTGAAGTAGGATTAGGATGCACAAGAACATTATGATATGACGCATTGTCTATTACAAACACTGAATTTGGTTCCAAATTTGGTATTAACTTTTCTTGCAGCCATTTTTTATAATTGCGATGATTCATGTCATCGTGATAATCCCCAGTTTTCAAACCAGACTTAAATATCAATTCTGCATTTGGAACGAACCCATTTTTTCCACCTGCATGAACAATTATCAAACGCTTCCCTTTTGAAACTGGCGATTTCAAACCCTTGGTGGTGTCGTCATCCTAACACTTTGATACACTGTGAGAACTGTGCAGATATGTTTCATCGTTATACACAATGCTTCTGCTCTCTTCTTTATACTTACTAAGATTTTTCAAAAATATGGTGCGCTTTGCCCTTATATTGCTTTGTTCAACAAGAATTTTCCTGTTATCTACAGTTCTCTTCCAACGAAACCCTGCTCTTACAACAATTTTTCTGAACGAACCTAATTTTCCCGTGTAATGAGGGCAATCATTTTTAAATTCGTCAAACACTAACTTCAAAGTCGGTCTACGTTTATGTATTGCTGCAAACCGATACATAACGGTTCTTAGAATCTCTTCGTCAAATCCATTCACTGTTGACTTAGGGCTTGGTTTATTTACGGTTTTCCTTGGTGAACGGAACTTGCTGCAGGGTGGTTTGTTTGTACCTTCCTTTACAATTCTTTGCACCGTCCGCAATGACACACCTGTTGCTTCAGCCACGCACTCTTGCAAATTGTTCAGGTTGGAGGCGCCCGAATCTTTTATGCGTTTCAAATATTGAAACACATTAAAAAAAATCTGTCGTCCTTGACTATGAATCACGTCCTTCTTATTCATAATATTACTCTAAAAAATATCATAATTAATCATTGAACGAACATTCTTTTTAAATACTTACATTGCTGAAGAAATTAACTATTAGTTAGTTTTGAAAAAAACTGTTTTGATGACTATTACTTGATACAAATATTAAAACGGAAAACTGGAAACAATAAGACCTTGATAAGAGCGAGAATGACAATGACAGTTACGGTTCACGTTCGGTATATACAGTATTGGGATCCGCTGAGTATGTGCACTGTTGCCACAGCAAATATTTATGCATAAAGAAACTACGAACCTAGAATTGTTTATAAGTAAAAACAAGTAAAAGCTCCGATATTATATGGAGGTCTGGATTTATTTCATATATTTATGAATTTCTAGATACCGCCAGCATGAACGGGGTCCTTACAAACAATATTTCACTTAGCGTAATAAATAGGATATTCGTGACGACGTATTAAAGCCACATTGCTAGCAAGATGTTTGTGGGTTGTACTGTAGCGTTGTGAATCTTCAGGTTTAAGTTTAAATTGAACCTATTGCGCATGTGACGTCACCCGCCATGAGATAATAATACTACTCTATATCAAAAACGTTTCTTATTAATATAAACAGAGAACTGCCATTGCACATAACAATAGTTACAGTGCTCATAATTAATAATATGTATGTTTGCCTGTACAACAATTTAAATACAGAGCAATATGAATTCATATGTAAACATTTGGTGGAAAAAGTTTGTTGGTGCAAAATTTTTAAAATGCTTTTAACCTTTAGTTGCTTGTGTCAAAATATATATGCCAAAACAATTGGACAACAAAAAATATTTATGGTCCCTTGTGCCAAACATTAACTTTATCTGTAGCTATTAGATATCTAACTAAAAACTGCTTCTTTAGTTAATTTTGAAATGTTTAGTTCAATTTTTTTTTAGAAACAATACATGTATTTTCATATGATAGGTAAATGATTAGAAGTTGCTGTTACGCAAATAGGTCATAATGAACATAACCAGCTCAAATCACAAACCATTTTCAAAATATTTACGGTCTCCATTTGTAAAGTACTTTTTTCTAAATACTAGAAATAAACTAAAATATAATAATTTTTACTAAAAATTGATTTAAATACCTATATAAAATTCCTGAACATTTAATGGATGGACTTATAGAACTCCAAAGCATGTTTTCAGCCACGAAGAAAGCAAGGGAAATATATGAAAACTCTTGTTGAGATACTATAACTGAGATGATCTCTATTCCTATGATGTTAACTCATACTAATTGTTTTCCCCAGGTGTTGCATGTACTACGGTTTGTAATTTATTTCTTAAAATTGTGATAGTTTGGATTACTCATATGAAACTATATTTCGTTAATAATAATGGAATGCCAAACTTTATTAACGTTCTGATAAAATTTATGAGCAGTGACTGCAGTTCTTATCAAATTCAAACATGTGCAGACTTCCACAAAACTTGAATTTATATAAATGGGAAGCTATGTGAATATTTAGTAGCAAAAGACCAAGACATTATGAAGGAGTAGATTATACAATACTTAAACTCAAACACAAAGATAAAGGGTACTCTAAAAATAATACAGACTTTATGTACAAAATTTTCAGGTCAGTATTATATATTATTTTGCAACATATCACAATTTAGTTTATTAAATTTTTATCATGATTTTAATTCTATGGATTACCATTTAATATAATAAATTTTAGAATTTATTGCAAGCACAAATAGGTTTTCCTAATTTGACTTGCTAGGGAGATACAATTGTGTTCTAAAAAATAATAATAGTAATTATATTGATGTATAAATATTCAAATATACTTGGTGCTTTTATAAAATTTGAATATTTTATTAGACCCGACTCTTGAATCATAATAGTTGTGTTTATTGTGTTGTAGAAATATTTACAAATTATTAGTTTTAAATCATAGTATTATGCTTATGATAAATTTTTTGCTAACATCAAAACTTATCTTTGTTTTAATCACTATAGAACTTGACAGTTATCAAAAATTTGTAAAATACCAAAGATCTTTGGTATTAACCAAAATGTGTATGTTTTAAGCCATCAATCAAACGACAGTGGTATAAACCTATTATCAAATTCCTTCAATAATTTGTTAAGAGTAGCAAAATGAATCTTCAAGAATAAAAGCTTATAGTCAAGAAGCATGCTTTTCTCAGAAGACACTAATATTAAAAACTTTTATAAGAACAAAAAATTAGTTGAAGATGGTAGTCTAGGATTTTTGTTTAAAAATGACTTTTGTAAGAAGAACTATGAATAATATCGTGTTATCAATTTTTCTTGTCCAAATTATATTTTTTTTAATTTTGTTTTATTGATTCTGTTTGTGTAATAATACACTAGTACGATGAGGTTAAATTTCAACTCGTAAGAATTTTTCATGTATAAAATATATCTGCAATGTATGTTTTGAAACTGCCACCATCCAAATAATTTTTGTCTGCAATGATATTAAACACAATTTTTATATTTATACCAAAATAATAGTATGTCTTTTCCTTCATTTAGCATTTGAAGAAACGTTTCTTAAATGCATATTTTAAACTTTACATGCACATAGTAAGTTTCAAAATATACAAAAAATTCTTTAGTGCTCTAAATATACTTGTAGTAATTATAGTATTATTTAAAAACTTTATACCTTAATATATTTTTAAATTGCCAAGCCCTAAAATTGCTTTAGCAAAATGTATAAATATGCCTTCTTTCTTATGTTTATAAAATAAAAGCAACACTTATTAATGTGTAGAGAAATTATAGTAAATCACAACTGTGCCTTTCCTGCTTATGTATGTAAGACCTAAAAAAATGCATTATTGCTTAAATATGCATGTTTTTGGGTCGCTACATACACATCTTATGTGTCAAGATATAGAAGAATCCCAAGGAACTTAGTGTTAGTTATGATATCTTTGTCAATACCTCTTAAATAACAAGTATTTTTAATTACTATGCTTAGAAAATATGTTAAGCCAATTCACATACGTGCTGTTTTTTTGCATATGTGTATAGAACTCCAACGAAATGATTTTTTTTCTATAAATGCATATTTTTGGTGTACATATACACATAGCAAGTATCAAGTTTCAATGAAACCCCTAGTAACTTTTAATTGTTTGAGACATTTTATGGCGATTCTGTAAATATTTAGCCTAAAAGTCCAAACATTGGTGTTTTTATATTATTATATCTAGAAATTTTATTTTAATGAACACAAACGTGCCTTCTTTAGTTTATAATAATCAGGAACTGAAAAAAATTGTTTATTAAAAAGCATAAGTTTATTTCTAAAGTATCACAAACGTGCCTTCCCTCACATGCGTGAGTAAAACTCAAAAAAATGATTTGTGTACCGAAAGCATATTTTTGTAGTTTACGTACGCATGCATAGAATTTTATTGTATAATAAAGGTTTTATGTTCACCTCTAAGCATTAAAAAATGTCATGGAAGGAAGAGGAACATTGTCAAAAACTCATATCCTTAAGAAAAACAGATTTGTCTTTTTTTGCTTTTGCGGACTGTGTAAAAATTTTGTTTAATAACTAGTTATAAAGTGACTACTTTGTTGTTCAACATTGTATGTATTTTATTGCTACTTTTATAATGACTCACTGCAAATTGTCTTGATATTTTAGAAGGAAGCTTCCTTCCCTTTATCTTGACACCAAATGCCCATCTAAGGTCAAAATTACCAAGCAAAAAAATTTCATGTTTCTAATAGTTGATGTATAATTTACATGAGTTATGATATTTTATTTATAAGTAGTAGATTATAATAATTACGTTGGTAAATTAATTAACTTAAGTTGATATACAAAAATTATGAAAAGTAATATATAACATGTAGTGATAAGATGTAAATTATATTCAGAACAACTCAGGTTAGGTAGCTTATTATAATAAAGCAATTATAATTAGCTAATGGGGCTAGAGAGCAGATATTCTTTTATTTGAATAATGTATGCTATAACTATATGCTGGTTTTATATTGGTCAATGCAGGCTTAACCAAAAGAAGTTTCAGTTTAATTAACTAATTGCTTTCAGTCAAATTTAGCACCTTATATATAAATAAATTTTTCGTAGTTTTAAGCATAGCCATTTCCATATTTTAATCTCTTTAAAATTGAGATGCCCTTTTCGAATATACTTACATAAAAACTATTATGTACCACTAATTCATTGGTTCCGTAAGTATGAATTCTGACATGGGTTTGTGGAAAGTGGATTTGAAAATTTTTGACTATCCTTCTGAAATCGAAGAAATCCTAAGCTTGTTTAACATTAACATAACTCTTCCAAGTTCAAAGGTTTAAACTTACCCTGCATTTGTTTTAAAAAGAATTTACACTTCTTTAGTGGTGTGTTCTTAATGCAAACTTTCCTAAACAATAAAACAACAAAATAAATTTGATAAGTTATAATTGCTGTTTAAAATCCATTTTGTGACTCATAAGTTCAAACAATGTTTCACGTGCTAAGTGGTATGAGGAAATCCCATTGACAGTCTAATCATACATCAGACCATAGCTACATAGCTACAGACGGAGCTTGTCGTGGATCGTTAACTCATATATTCAACTGATTTTACGTTTTTTAAGGTTATTTTAATATTTTTAGTTTTACTTTTACATTTAAACACATTCTTTGAACTTTCTTATTATACGAAAAAGGTATAGAGCAACAAGATGATTGGGATCATGAAACATTCCTCTGTTCCAGAGGCTGCTTAGATATGCAAAAAACAGAAGTTGCTATCAATTTTTTACTGCTTATACTTTTTAAAGCATTTCCATTTTTTTTGTGCTACAGAACAAATCAGGTGATGTAAAGTTTTGTGTCTAAAAATTACAAACTTAAGCTTATAGAGCTAACAAATATTGATGTACATGTTAATATTATTAATAGTGCTCATGCATCTCTTAAATCAAATTATTCAATGTATTTTGATTTAATTGTATAGAAATCTGAACCTCAGGTAATTTACAACATGTCAGAAGGCTTAAATAAGTATAGTGTTATTGATCTTTAGAAATCTATTAAGAACTGTGGGTTTGGCCAACCTTATCCCGAAACTATTAAACTATATGAATTAAGTCTTACTATTTCTGCCACAAGTACATTTGCGGAATGCAGTTTTTCTACACTAAAAGAATAAACAACTTTATTCAAAATTCAATAGGTTGGGAAAGACTATCAACTTGACAACCATATCAATTCGAAAAAGAATTGATTCAGAAGTTAACCATGGACCAGAGTTTTTATGAAGACGTCATTGATAAATTTTCCAAAAAAGTGGATTTCCACTTAATTTTATGTAAAGTAATTTCAATTTTTTTATAGCTTTACATGTTATAAAGTTCACGGCACGCCACTGCTTTCCTTGTACTAGTAGAATTATGGAAAATACTAATAACACGATTATGTTTAGCAAACATCGTTTTTAAAATATATATTTATATGTTTAATATTTATATCTAATTAAGTTTGAAATTCTTTGTCTGAATATAGAAATAATAAAATCTAAGATATCTTCAAATAAACACGCAAAAAAATTTGGAATTAAACACTGCTTTTGGCAATTATCTTATGGATCTGCTGTGCTAAGATTTTGCAGATTATTGATTTGTTTAGTGAAAGTGGAATTATGGAAACAATATTAGTTGATATTTAATTTTAGGTTAAGAAACAATCAATAACAGCTAATAAAAATTACTCCTGTAACATTTTTGGCTGTTCTACTTGGTTTCAAATTATGAGATAATTCTTTTTATTTTGGTAAGAAGTCAACATCGAATCTTAAAAAGTATTTTTCATATACCTGAGGCTGTATTTGTAAATATTGTGTACAGGTCTTTATTACATACAGGTAACTAAATGTATGCTCTTATAATTTGTTAAATTAAATGTCGTCGTACAATAATGTTCTGACCATCACTTACCTTAGATTTAATTTTTTGTGCCTAATTTACTTTGTTACGTTCCAATTTTGTTTTTAAAATTTTTCCCTTGTTAATTCATTACTCGTTCAAATAAATTCCGTTTCAATTCTTAAATTCTTCAACAATACCCTATATAGTTTACTTGTTACTTCATAAGCCCGTTTTATCATAAATCTGTTAGATCCTTCAACATAATTCATAATAAACACGCTCTCGAATAAACTCCTCAACTCAAACCCCTTTTTGCTTTTAAAACGAAAATTTATTCTATAAATTAAATAGTCTAGGCCTTGTGTTAGGTACCCTGTTATCTCCTAAATTCTTCAATAACATCCTGTTTACAATAATAAATACGCCTTCTACAAATTTTCATTTTGAACTCATTTATTTCGAAACGGCATGTTTATGCCACAAGTAAATACTTATATCCTGTTTTTAGGTACCCGCTATCTTGGTATATCTTACGATCGCCGTATAATGGTTTTCTCTATTGTTCCAAGGTAACGACTTATTGAAATAAGGTCGCGCACAATCCGACATAAACTCGGATTTTCCAGTTTTAACGCGCTTCGCTAAGCTAGGAATTGGCAGTTCGAATTCGTGTTGTTTGAACCATTGTTGAGTTAGATCCTGCAGCTTGTGCGTCGAAGGGTTTTCTACATTTTATTCGTCACTGTATTTCAAAAAGCGATGCACGTCTTTCTGTTCAACAACTAGGAGGTGTCTTGCCTTTTTTTAGCTGGAGGCCAATTGGGTTCTTTCGTTATGTAAAACAACTTCTTTCTTGATACTGCTGCTGCAATTATGGTAGCAAAGTAAATGTAGCTGACGACTATGGCGTTTCTATGCTGACTCAACCCCGACGGCTTGCGAGCTAAGTATCGGGATACCTACAGGTATGCAACTTGTTTTCTTTTGTGTGCGTCAATGGCATATTCCGTATCAACTGGTGTAGTTACGTGACAAGAAACGTCACATTGTAGAACTATTATTTGTTGCTGCGATCCGATATTATCGCTCTACAGGTGCGATGCACTATTTTTAAAGATGCGTGTCAAAAGAACCCACATGTTTATTCGCTTTATTAATTAGTTACTTTACAAAAGCTCTCACAGTTTTTATTCGATACTGATTAATTTTATTTTGTGTAAATACGAGATGCGCACTTCTTAGCTAAATTTCTAAATTGTCCGTAGAATATAAAATTGTTGGCTGTAAAATAGTAACGCTTAATTTATTTTCCTTTTGCTTGTTTGTACAGAATCCTTTATTTATTTTTATGTGTTAATAGGTAATCATAGGCGAATCCCCCACTCTCCGCGTCTTGTAGTTAGCCTGGTATCTACTTTTCTTCTGGCTACGTCCAGGTACGTAGCAACTTCTCAGGCTGTTTTTTAAAGTTATTATATGATAATATTAAGTATCGAGCTGCAGAGTCTTAAAGAATACATTTGTATAAAACAATTCATCAAATGAAATGCTAATGCTTTAAGTTTTTGATCACAAAGTTCAGGGGAATTCTTTGTGTAGAATGTAATTGTTTTAAAAATCCTAAAAGGTAAAACAAAGTATATAATAAACTTGCAAATGCTGTTATACTATTGTTTTGCTGCAACTCATTAATAAATTGGTAATGCTTAATGTGATTCCTACCATTTTGGATAAGAAGTAGCTGAATGGCTCACACTATAGCACAAGAACATTGACATATTATACATACTCTAAATGTCTAAATGAATGGCTACTTAGCAAAGCCAAAGGACATTGGTTTTCTTAAACTAGAACGCAGACCCAACTTTCCAATATTTCAGAGCTTCTGATTATTTGTTTAATTTTTAAAAAATAATTTTACGGAATACGTTTAAAACTGAACCCTTATAGTATTACTTTTTGATATTTTAGTAAACAAGAGTTTGAAGAATTTAGTTTTATATAAAATAACTGGAAGTTGCACGCTGACAATAAATGTAGTCATTGATCTATCGAATGATTTATTAGTTCAATAAATTAAATAACATAATTTTAATAACTTATACTCATTTAGAACTAATCCTATTGGTGTTTCCTTAAGTTAGAAGTAGAGTTTTCAGCACTTTTATTTTTTTGTTATTGATTACTTAAGGACCATGAAAATAATAAAAACTAATTGCAAAAAATAATTTTATTAAAATTTATATTTCCACCCGTTATCAAAATGTGATGGATTATTCATTGTAAAATATGCAATTTCAACTCTATTTTTTCTTATTATGATAGAAACACAAAAATTCATTATTTCTGTTAAGCGTTATAGAGATGGAAGTAAAATATTCTCCGAAACAAAACTTTTTAAACCTATACTTTGGAAGAAAACTGTATAACTACATTTTGAGAATCCTTTGTAGCATAAAAGAATACACCCGATTTGATTTAATACTAATAATGGTTAACGCTATAAAAATACACAACTAGTTGTTACAGTTACAATTTTTGCTAAATTGTAAGAGTAGTTCCTAACTGATTAAGCAAGCTGATATAACCTAAAACATTGATTTTGCTCTGTTAATTAATATTAATCAAGCTTGAAGTCACTTTTGTTCAAGTTGTAAATATTCAAGATTTAAATAATCATTCGATATTTCAAATCACTTTGGAATCCATGCTATTATTATCTGCTATTGGTTGGATGTTGGTAGTATGGATATGTCCTTTCATTATTTAAAGGAAAGTCATTAGTACAGGTATGTATTCAGTAGTTCTGATATTAATTTGATGTTCATTATTGTATTTTCCTTTTAAATTGTTGAGTTTCAGTTTCATACTGTTCCTTACTTGTGTATTTGTAATTATAACTTTATAATTTGGATTGTTTGTTTGTATATCCTAGGATATAATAAATTTAATCATATTGTGTACTGAATGCTGTCCTGGATTACTTTGTTGATACTAGATTCTGTTGGTACTAAGTTTGTAATTGTTACTGACCTAGGTTTTGTTGTTTTGTATTGGGTTATATGTAAAATGTGTTGTTAGATAATACTGGTCGTCCTGCTATGATGCAGTGATAGTCACTTGCATGTTGAATTGGAATTTATCTGGTTTTGTACAAATCATCCATTATTGGGATTTATCCAATTCACATGAAGTTATTGCGAAATTATTCTGCATAAGAGAATTTTTTGGCATACAGTTAAGCTGGATTTATTAGTATTGGAAATTGATAATCTAAC
This sequence comes from Platerodrilus igneus, assembly GCA_036346225.1. Classification (NCBI taxonomy): domain Eukaryota; kingdom Metazoa; phylum Arthropoda; class Insecta; order Coleoptera; family Lycidae; genus Platerodrilus; species Platerodrilus igneus. The sequence goes on along the minus strand of JARFIW010001430.1, from coordinate 336,667 downwards.
TGGCACATGTGAAGTTGGTTTCCTACTTGCGTACAAAGTAATCCAGGACAGCATTCAGTACACAATATGATTAAATTTATTATATCCTAGGATATACAAACAAACAATCCAAATTATAAAGTTATAATTACAAATACACAAGTAAGGAATAGTATGGAACTGAAACTCAACAACTTAAAAGGAAAATACAATAATGAAAATCAAATTAATATCAGAACTACTGAATACATACTAGTACCATTGACTTTCCTTTAAATAATGAAAGGACATATCCATACTACCAACATTCAACCAATAGCAGATAATAATAACATGTATTCCAAAATAATTTGAAATATCAAATAAATATTTAAATCTTGAATATTCACAACTTGAACAAAAGTGACTTTAAGCTTGATTAATATTAATTAACAGAGCAAAATCAATGTTTTAGGTTATATCAGCTTGCTTAATCAGTTAGGAACTACTCTTACAATTTAGCAAAAATTGTAACTGTAACATAGTACTTAGAAAATATAATTAAGATGCATCGCCATTAGAAAGACAATTCTAATTTTGAACAAAGCTGTTGTAAGTAGATAATATGTACATGACTTTTATCTTTTCCATAGGTCTTAATATTTTAAAAATCTTAATTAATACTTTGATCGATAGTGATATCACTGTTTAAATATTCAGAAGCCTACACATCATGTCTCCTAGGCTTTTAAAACAATCTTTGTAAGAGAAGTATTTATTATATGCTAAGTAGAATTGCTACCTTTCAAAGAGTGATTAATTCTAAAGTTTATAAATTCTAGTGTTTGCATGAATTACCATATCGAATGTGACAATTAAATTTGCATAGTTTGCATAACAAAGTTGGAATACTTTTCAGTTTTAATATTTTCATTTTTATTAGTTTAAACGAATCTTTTTATGTACACTAGTAATAAGGTATTAATATAGAAAAATAAGATATGTGTATTTTGTGTCATATATTGTATTACTGAAAATAACCCACTGATGTAATGTGTTATGAATGTGCATTTATTGCATAACTTCACGATTTGATTTTGGTAAATGTTAAAATTGTTTATTTTTTATCAAGTAGAAACTCAACCATTTTTATTTTAAATTATTGCAATGTTTATCATAGAAAAATAAGGTGTACGTATTGTATATAAACAAGTAAAATAGTAACATACAAACAACTGAGAGTGTTAAAGGGCCCTATTATAACATGCGTGCTAGGTCAAAATGTGGTATAAATGTTTATTTAGTAACTTACGTTTGACTTTAAGAACATGTTTTCAAATATGTGCTAATTAGTTGGGTATAATACGAATAGCATTTACCATGTAGTTTGATTAAAAATGTAGTATGCATTGCTGGAATTTATATATAGAATAGCTATAAGTAATGCATGTTATATTATTTCATATGTAATGCAATCAATATTATAATAATTCAGTTTTAAATGTATCAAGTAAGTATAAATAAACAGTGTATGTTCTTAAATTTTATATTTTATGATTGTGTACAATAGAACACATTTATAAACTTAATAAGACTACATTTCTGCCAATGGGGGTAAAATGGCTATTATCATGCAACTCTTAATCTAACGGATTAATGAATATTTATTCGCACAATTAGAATCTTACTTCTAATATGGATATACAGCTGAGCAATATTAGCCTTTGTTGGAACCGACAAACTTTATAAATTGTTTGGGAGAGTTGCAAAACTGAAAAATTGTTAAGTATGGATTACAGCGATACAGAAACAAATATTAAAAGTTATAAATAATAATTAAAAGTTCAAAATAAAGTTGACCTGTGGAAATTGCAAAGAATGGTTTAAAATGACATCTTCATACTTTCCCTTTAGAACACCTCTACTTTGAATAACCTGAACTTTTCACTATCTGATATTGTAGTCATATGAATAAGAACACATGTATATAAGTGTATAGAAAAAAAAGAATTTTGTATTGGGTGTGTTGCAAAAGATGACGGGTATCTCGGGTATTTTACAAAGTTTGTTAGCTATGAAAAAAACAAAAATATACATGACTTATATAAGTTCTTGTGCTGAGTTTCAGTCGTATACCACATGGTATTGTTCTGTATGTTTGTTACAGCTAGGCGCCAAGGTAATCAAAAGTGAATCAGGGGAAGATGAAACTAAACTCTAATAACTCCTTGCCAGAGGCGACAGTCTAACACGTAACGTCTCTGAAGCACAACGGGGTTTTCTGAATGTTAAAGTAGCCAGGGTAAAGTTGGTTGATAAACAGCTAATAGTAAAAAGAAAACTCCCTGTAAGGTAATACGGTTAACTGTGGAATTTAATCCAGCATTCTTGCATGAGAGTAGATCAAGGGCTTATTTTGTTTTAGCACAAGAAAAAACAAAAGTTAAAGGCGCCAAAGCGTTTAAATTTCCAATACCAAAAATTCCTGTAAAACGCAGAAACCAGTTTGTTTAGAAAAAGCTTAATCACAATAATAAAAAATAACTGACCCGTTAGTCCTTTCTATTCAAACCTGTAAGAAAGAATTTATTGTTAATCAAAAATAAGACCACCATATGTGGTTCTCCACTTAAACACCAATACATACAAAATAATTTCTGTGAAATACCAACGACTTCTTCAAACTCCTATTTTAAGTTTATCGTTGTCTGAATATTAAACCTTCAGTATTTGACCAATATCAAGGTGATATTGCCTTAAACTTCAGAACAAACAGCGTGTGACCACACTTTCATACTTTTCTTGTGAAACAAAAAAATAATAACTCAGTTTGTAATTTAAGTTTCATGTATTAACCAAAATTTAGTTTCGTATACAAGAAATTAAATTCAATACCTCACAATTTTTGATAGTATTCAATAATTAAATTCAGTCAAGTAATACTGATTAATAACTTACTAAAAGTGATATGAAAATGGCCTCACGTTCAGGTGCCGCTAAAAGAGTGCTGTGATAAAGCCACGTTGAAAGCGTCGCTAAAAGAGTGCTGTGACAACGCCTCGCTTTGAGCGTTATTAAAAGTGTGCTGTAACACAGATACAAAAATTTGTAAACTTGAAATTGTTCACTTATCTTCCTTTTTAACTTTGCCTGGCTAGCTCAACGGAATTGACAGTTTTCAAAATGAAATCAAACACCGCAATATTACAAAGCATTTATACAGTATGAAATATTTTCTCATACAAAAGCATTTAGAACATTTACAACACTGTTTATTTCAAACATAAAATAATTTGTATAAAGTATTTATTACAAAAAAATTGCTCCTTACCTTATTTTAAATTTACAGAACAAATTTTTTTTTATAGATAGTTTACCTGGTTATGTTTATTGCCACGCTTGTAAGGTTTGTTTGGTCAAAAAATCTTTGACAGATAATCTATTAAAAGATCAGAGTATTTCAAACTCTGAACACAAACTCCTGGTAAAAATCCTTTACACAAAAAAAAGTATCTTAAACTTGATACAAATACTCTGATATCAGGTACAAATAAATCTAAAAATAATACTTGCAGAATCCACAAAAACGCTCCTCGTAATTAAAATATCTTCTTATTTTAAATTGACATCAAATCAGCTTACAAGTTTTTCCATATTTAAAACAGCAATTACCAAAATACATTTCTGGTTAAATCTTTCTCTCGATTATTTAATGTCTTTAAAATAGCGTTATATTGAAGAATTTTTCTTATTCATTGTAATTAATAATTTCATTCTTGTATGTAATTTGCATTTAGACCATCACTTCTATATTCATTGCTTCAAAATAATTATTAAATTACAGCATACCTACTGCATACTTCAAATATCATCTTCATAACGCAACAGCTCGCGCTTTAATTAAAATAACATTTCGCCATCTAATTTAAAAATCGAATGAATGAATCCCGTCTTTAATAAACGCTTCTTTATATACAAATTATCTATTATCTAGAATGTTACTAGAATAGTGTGGAACATAATGTAAGGTTTCTCAGAAAACCTATTAGCGTCTAAAATTGCGGCATTTATCACCATGTTATCTGGTTACAGTTATTCGTGACGCGCTCTTTTATCCTGCTCTCACATATACTATTATTGTGGCGTATCTCTTCTCTTCAACAGTAAATGCAAAAATCATAAATAACTTTTATCAGTTATTCCAGAGATTTTACGGTTTATTTTCAATGTTCAAGCTGCTACTTAAAACAAATCTTTATTTATTAATTAAATATTTACTTAGTTCTAAATCCCGATGACTCATAGTTTTATATTTTAGAAAATTCTTTATTTAGAATAAATTGCTATAATCCACGGGGTAATTAATTTAAACTTCAATTGCTTTTTAACGCAAAAGGGGTCGCGTTTTATAAAAAATATTTGCTTTCCTGTTTTAGTACACAAATTTAATCCGAAAATTGAAGTTTTTAAATACACGTTGATTGTAGTTTGTTAAGCTAAATGCTAGTACTATCTGTTATTTACAGCAAATGAAAAAATATTTTTATATGCATCGATTTGCGTTCGCATTAAAATGCGTTTCACGGTATCTTACAATTAATTATTTTTAGATAAACAACTTCGCTATGTATCTACAATATGCTTATATCATACAGGGTGATTATTTATACACGCGCAATCTGCATTTTGCATGGCACTTAAAGAATAAAGGTACGCTTCTATTATACAGGGCTTAACCATGAATTTACGGAAATTTCTATTTTTCCGGATTCTATTATATTTTAGTGGGATTTATTTGTAGAATTTGAGTTTCCATGACCTCTCGTGACTTCTTATCACGTCAATATATATATATATATATATATATATATATATATTGAAATGTTAGTAGGGGCTTAAAGGGTTCTAAGGGTTGTTTTGTTGAAGGTAGTGTATGCCAAATAAAGAAAGCCAAATATCAGATCCCGTAACTGAGAAATTTATGTTTGCCGTACTTTACAAACGTTAAAGTATTTGAAATATTAGTCAAAATGTAAGTGCCAAGACGTAAAAACAATGACTTGATGACGTGATAAAGCACAGTATTCAAGGATTTACACTGAGTTGTATGTTTAATAAGCCATAGAACGTACATTTGCTAATCGAGAAACCGGATGCGTCTGTAGAAATTACACTATTCACCACGCAGATCCAGGTTTATATGTGTAACATTTCGGCATTTATTTTAATAGATTCAACCTTTGGACAAACATGTAATATCAAAATTATAAGTAAAAGTATGGTCAAATATGATTGAAGGGTTGTGCAATATTAAGGACCAATGATTGAACATTTATATATGAAAAGGGAAAGTGCAAAAGACAGAGTATAAGGTATTAGTGACACGAACTTGTTGGGACGATGTTATTGGATGGAATTTGTATACAATGTATTAAAGAGTAGGCATATTTTAATTGTAATAATCACCAAGGAAAAGATAAACAAGAAGTCGATTTATAATTTTTTTGGTAGTAAGACGTATTTTTGTAAACTGCGCTAAATTTTGAACATTTAAAGAATTAATAAATGAATTTGAAAGTTTAAGAGTTTGATTAATATATAAAGAAGAGTACGGATAAGCAAGAATAATAATAATTAATAGTAACGACGAAGTGAAAAGGTTAAGAGTGGATTCGAGTAACAGTGGAAAAGGTGTAGTAAATAGTGGGATATTGGAACGAGGTTGATAAAGGCAGAAAGGCATTGAATGGTATTTATGAAACTGAAGGCAATATTAATGGAATAGATTTGGATATGGTATTAGGAGGATTAATGGTATTGAATGGTAGCTAGAGGATAGCAGTGAATTGGAAAGAGTGGACTTAGGAGGAAAGCATTGAATTTGGAACGAGCGGAATTTGGACAAGGAAAGCAGTGGAGTAGCAGGAGGATTAATACGAGCAAAGAAGAATAAACATCAGGAAAATTAGCGCAGGGGAAGTTATATAAAAAGGTAGTCAAAATTCTAAATTGGGTTATATTTATTTTAGATTTGGGGATATCGAAATTCATTAAAAGAAACCTGGAACTGGACAGCAGATCTTTCATAGTGATAGTGCCAACAGTGTAAAGACGCATACGGCGAGTTAGATTTTTGAGCCAGTTTTCAAAGAGGCCGACGACGAAGTGTAAAATAGGTGAGTACTGTGTGTTTAACGTTAAAGTCATAAATTTTGTAATATTAATTAATTTGGCACAAGGCTACGTGGATCGTATATAAAAATTTGGCATATACAAGTGTAAAATATCACAGGTACAAAAACAAAAGGTAGTGCTGTTTGGTTGGTGCATTGCACATCTACTTACCACTGAACCCACGGTAAGTAGGTGGATACCCTGGGAAGAACGAGTTTTCAAATAGTCGAGGCATATTAACACAGTTTTGTTTTATAAACCAACCAAACGTGGATAAAGCACGTAACATAAAATAAATATTTGCATATTATATAAAATAAAAAAATTAAATAAATAAAAAGGCGCGAGGGGGTAGCATAAGAAAGGTGGCAAACCCAACGTGGGGCTGGCTAGCTAGAGCGACAGAAGTAGTGGTAGATTAAGGGACACCGAGATTAGGTGGGGCCCGTAGGTAAAAATTGTTTTTCAAGAAAATAGAGTGCGAAAAAGGGGGAGATGTCCAGGAAACGGAGGTGAGGCAGGTGGATCCGGACGTGATAAACATGGAAACGGACCAGGCGACGGTACAGGAGGTCAAGGGAGCTGAAACCGCCGGAAGCCAGGATATTATGCGATTCCTGATGAGTTTGAAAAACCAAATTGCCAAGTCACAAACGATTTTTAAGACTTCACATACGGATTTAACTAACAAAATTGCAACTTCACATACGGAATTAACAAACAAAATTGCAGAATCACACACGGATCTGAGAAATGAGTTTAGAACGGCGCACGCCGAACTGACGGCAAAATTAGACGACACCCAGGACTATTTACTCACTTTGATACAAAATGTAAAGGACGAACTAAAGACTGAATTACAAGAAAAGGTAGACCGAGTAGACGACAAGATTGAAAATACACGGGTACAATTTCAGGGAGAGTTGAACGCAACAAGGACGGGCCTACGAACAGAAATAAAGACACGCGTGGAGGCAGTCGAGGAGACTATGGTCAGCGGATTTACGACTTTAAACACTGAGATACAAACATGTGACAAAAAGCATACGACAAATTACAGGAATTTAGGACAGACGCTAGAAACTCTACAACACGAAAATGTTAACGCTAGGACACAACTGGACGAAAAACTTGAAGACAAAGTGACGATATTGGAAAACAGGGTCGGTAACGAAGTCAGACATATACAAGACAAGTTAGACGACCTAGAAAGGAGACGCGGAGGACTAGACTACGGACAGCAGATTAAATTAAACCGAGACGCGCTACCGAAATTTGAAGGACGACGGACTGAACAACCGATGGGGTTTTTGGACAGATTAGACGAAATTGTGGAGACAGAGAACGAACGGACGAAATTACAGATAGTTGGGGCGACTTTGACGGGTAACGCGGAAAAATGGTACAACATCATACGGAGACAGTACGACACATACGCGGAATTTAGACGACTGTTCATCGAACAATTTTGAAGTAACACGCACCAGACAAACATAAGGACAAACTTAATAACAGGACATTACAGTAAGATAAACGGATCACGCGAAGAATACGCGATCGACAAATACAACCAGGCACAACATCTGACACCGAAATTGGGCGAGGACGACATAGTATTACTACTTGCGGGACACATGGAACCGAAGGTGACAAAGGTGGTTGTAGTACAGAACATAAAAACCCTGCGGGAATTTTTAGGAGTAATGCGAAATTTTGACTTAGCGACGGCACTGGAGGCAAAGACGCATGGAGCTTACTGGGAGCAAAACCGGGGTTATAAGGACGAAAACCGACGAAACGTATACCACAATGAACACAGACCTACCTACAGACATGAAGGTTTCAACCACGGACAGCGTAATTATTGGGGACACGACGGAAACAGACGACAGTATTTCAATAGAAAATACCGGGGAAACGGATACAAAGGACAAAATAGGTACCAGCACGGCGACAACACGGATGACGGCCGCACGACGGGAGGCGGAACGCGTGACGGATACAGCCGGACTGACAGGGACATAAACGTCCAACATATTACGACCAGCGCTGCGACAAAGGACACGGACAAGATCGAGGTGGTACAAGTACACGAGGCACCGATGATTAAAAAAAAAACGTCAATTTTCGGAAGACAGAGTTGTTAGGTTTAGATATAGATTTATGTTATAGTTTAAGTGATTTGTTGTTGAATAATTATACCGTTAATAAAAAGAATTTGTTGTTTATTAATATTAGATTAAGAGATTGTTTATATGTTGCTTTAGTTGATAGTGGTTCACAGTTGTCGCTGGTAAACGAAAGTGTGGTGATAAAACATGCAGAATTTTTAAAAGGACAAATAGAAACAATTGATGGGGTTAATTTATGGTCGGCAATGAACAAGAAGTTAACGACGATTTATAAGGTAGTCCGTGTACCGATATTTGTAGGAAATAAAAAGGCAGGAGATGCAGAGTTCTTGATAACAAAGGGGTTGCAGTTAGATTTTATATTAGGAATGGATTTTATAAAGGATTTTGGATTGAATATAGATGGAAATGATAGGTCGATACGGATATTAGATAAAGATAAGTTATGGGTGGTGCCTACGGTTAGTTCGGAATATAGGGATGGAAATGATATAGATAAGTCAGGATTAGGAGTGAAAAGGGCAAGTAATTATAGACAGGTTGAAGTGAGATTATGTAATATGTTTGCGAGAATAATTGATGATGGACAGATAGGAAAAGTGAGTATTGATATTAAAGAGAAGCTGGGGGAATTATTTAATAGATTTATAGGGTTGTTTAATGAAGAGCCGAGATTTGCGAAGCGATATACGCATAAGTTAGAGGTCACGGAAGACAGCGGATTTAGTACCAAGGTGTATCCAATTCCGTTTGCAATTAGAAATAGGGTTAAAGCCGAGATTAGTAAGATGTTAAAAGAAGGAATCATCGAACCAGCGAAGACTCCATATGTGAACCCGGTAGTTATTGTACCTAAACCTAACAAAAGAGATATAAGAATTGAAAGGATGCAGCGTAGGGACATCGAGCGAAAGCGTAGTAGGATTAAAAAAAAAGGACGATTTTTGAAATAGGAGATATGGTGGTAGTAAAAAGATTAAGGGTTTCAAACCGCAAAAGAAACATTTGCGCGAAGTTGTTGTTTCCTTACGAAGGGCCGTACAAAATCACGCGTATTTTTGTTGAAGGAAATACGTTCGAATTAGATACTATGACAGGGAAATGTCGTGGGCGATTTCACTTAGAAAATTTATATCCATATAAAATTGTACAAGAAGAGGGTTTAGCATGATGAAAGTTCATGCGACGGAAAGTTTAAATTTGTTTTATTTTATAGTGTAAGTTATTATATAGCGTAGTTAGACAGACGTGAGAGAAATGAAATTAGGGGTTGAATAATAATAAATATGTAAAAATGCGTGGAGTGGTTTTAAATAAAACTAGAAATTATGCACACCCAGATAAGAGTTATAAAGACAGACGAAATTTCCACTTTTATTCAAAACCAGTGGGGCCAATGAAATGTTAGTAGGGGCTTAAAGGGTTCTAAGGGTTGTTTTGTTGAAGGTAGTGTATGCCAAATAAAGAAAGCCAAATATCAGATCACGTAACTGAGAAATTTATGTTTGCCGTACTTTACAAACGTTAAAGTATTTGAAATATTAGTCAAAATGTAAGTGCCAAGACGTAAAAACAATGACTTGATGACGTGATAAAGCACAGTATTCAAGGATTTACACTGAGTTGTATGTTTAATAAGCCATAGAACGTACATTTGCTAATCGAGAAACCGGATGCGTCTGTAGAAATTACACTATTCACCACGCAGATCCAGGTTTATATGTGTAACATTTCGGCATTTATTTTAATAGAATCAACCTTTGGACAAACATGTAATATCAAAATTATAAGTAAAAGTATGGTCAAATATGATTGAAGGGTTGTGCAATATTAAGGACCAATGATTGAACATTTATATATGAAAAGGGAAAGTGCAAAAGACAGAGTATAAGGTATTAGTGACACGAACTTGTTGGAACGATGTTATTGGATGGAATTTGTATACAATGTATTAAAGAGTAGGCATATTTGAATTGTAATAATCACCAAGGAAAAGATAAACAAGAAGTCGATTTATAATTTTTTTGGTAGTAAGACGTATTTTTGTAAACTGCGCTAAATTTTGAACATTTAAAGAATTAATAAATGAATTTGAAAGTTTAAGAGTTTGATTAATATATAAAGAAGAGTACGGATAAGCAAGAATAATAATAATTAATAGTAACGACGAAGTGAAAAGGTTAAGAGTGGAATCGAGGAACAGTGGAAAAGGCGTAGTAAATAGTGGGAATATTGGAACGAGATAGATAAAGGCAGAAAGGCATTGAATGGTATTTATGAAACTGAAGGCAATATTAATGGAATAGATTTGGATATGGATTAGGAGGATTAATGGTATTGAATGGTAACTAGAGGATAGCAGTGAATTGGAAAGAGTGGACTTAGAAGGAAAGCATTGAATTTGGAACGAGCGGAATTTGGACAAGGAAAGCAGTGGTGTAGCAGGAGGATTAATACGAGCAAAGAAGAATAAACATAAGGAAAATTAGCGCAGGGGAAGTTATATAAAAAGGTAGTCAAAATTCTAAATTGGGTTATATTTATTTTAGATTTGGGGATATCGAAATTCATTAAAAGAAACCTGGAACTGGACATTACATGTGATTTTCCAATGCTCCACCCGAAGGTACTACATTGGCCAGGAAGCGAGTTTTTTTTACCTGGAAAATTTTGAATTTTGCCGAATCCTTGCTGTTCCAAGCAAGGTAGGGATCTTTAACGTGCGTGACAACACTCACACACGGGACCTCCATTTTACCTCTCATCCGAACGAGGGTGTATTTTTGCGAAAAATGCTCGCCTAACATTTTTCAAGCGGACCGTGTCGGGATTCGAACCCGTGACCTAGGGCGTAGTAGTCACACACATACCACTACGCCACGGAGCCGCCTCCTGGAACTGGACAGCAGATCTTTCATACTGATAGTGCCAACAGTGTAAAGACGCATACGGCGAGTTAGATTTTTGAGCCAGTTTTCAAAGAGGACGACGACGAAGTGTAAAATAGGTGAGTACTGTGTGTTTAACGTCAAAGTCATAAATTTTGTAATATTAATTAATTTGGCACAAGGCTACGTGGATCGTATATAAAAAATTGGCATATACAAGTGTAAAATATCACAGGTACAAAAACAAAAGGTAGTGCTGTTTGGTTGGTGCATTGCACATCTACTTACCACTGAACCCACGGTAAGTAGGTGGATACCCTGGTAAGAACGAGTTTTCAAATAGTCGAGGCATATTAACACAGTTTTGTTTTATAAACCAACCAAACGTGGATAAAGCACGTAACATAAAATAAATATTTGCATATTATATAAAATAAAAAAATTAAATAAATAAAAAGGCGCGAGGGGGTAGCATAAGAATATATATATATGTATATAATGCTATGATAAGAGAGGATTTAAGTGTATATTAAGTCACAGGGGTCATAAGATAAATGTAAATATTGTTAACGTTAAGAAAACTAAACAATTCCACCATTAAATAGGAGTAAATCGACTATTTTACATAAAGTTAATAGCGAGTACACTGTATATAAATCATAAACAATTTAATTCATAAGAAAGAAGCTCATTATTCAATAATCAGATACTATTTAGCAAAAATAATAATTTCTACGTCATATAATACGTTCTAAGTTAAATATACAAGTTCAGAACTGGAAAGAAATGAGCAAAAATACGGTTTTAAACGCATCAAGTTTCATCAAAATAAACACGTAATCGGTGGAGATAAACAACCTGGCATACTAGCTATTCAACAATATCATTAAATATATCAACGCATAAATAAGTAAACGCGTTCAAATACGTCACAATAGGAATATGAATACGTGACTAAAATCATTGTATTTCGATAAAATCTAACATATTTGAAGTAGCGAACAATAAATAACAGGTGGTCCGTTATATGATAAAGTTTGGACTATAATCAATACAAATATGAAAGACGTGACAAAATGCAATAAAAGTTTGGGCTTTCTGCAAAATATGCCACACAAAATTGAACGTCTACGTGTGAAATGAAGCGTCTGACCAAGAATCGGAACAAGGAATTTTTAGAAATACAGAGTTCTGCAGAGATAAGCGCAAGGTACGACGCCTTCATTAACAAGCACACGATGAACACCAATAGGAAAAATAGATAGGAGGACACTATAAATACTATGGGGACCTCATAAACATTCAGTATCTCTTCGACCAAGGCACCAACCACGTCAATTGAAAGTAAAATATTACGTAAAAGTGAACGTAGTAAAGATTAATAATTTATTAAAATAGTAAAAATTAAAAGTGCCAATTTATGCATTATAATTTGAATTAGGGCCGCTATACTTGCGGCCACGTCCCCAATGCTCCACCCGGAGGTACTACATTGGGTTTAAACGCGAAAATAATCGTGCTTCTGATTAATTCTGACTTCATAGTTAATCCACCCTAAAAAAAAAACTAAATAAAAATCTAACAAACCTAAAAATCTAGCAAACCTAACAAGCTCTAACAATCTAACAAACATAAAAATCTGACCAACTGAAACAAAACTAAAAACAAAAACTAAAAACAGGGTTGTAAATAATGGTATCCCTAGCGCAGACTTTGGAGTGTACCCGATCAACAAGACACAAGCAAAAATAAGAGGGGGAGGGATCCGTAATACCGGATAGCAGACGCCGGTTCTGCTTACCAGTGCGACCTGAAGGGTCGTCTTAAAACTATCCAAATCTAGCTAACTAATTTAAATTCATCCCTAGCTTTCCTATCATTCCTAACTGATTTATATTATGATTACAATCTTCACACATCTACTCTTCCTTCCCAAATATATACTGCAACCAAAATGGCGACAGAATGTCAAACAAAATAAATATGCCACAAAATGCTATAATGCATGCTAATAAATAAATAAATATAAAGTGTAAATATAAAATATAAATAAATATAATTATATAAATATATAAATAAATGTTTAATAAGCGTTAAGCATATAGCAGTGCACAAAATAGCGAAAGCATCACCCTATTTATCAGGTGCACTCGCACAAGCATTATGTCGGCTAGCGCCTTTACACACCAAACGTGCTTCTTAAATTATCTCAAAAACTACTAACTAATGTAAATCAATGCTTGTGCGAGTACAGCCGCCACAATTTAAGTCTTACCTCGATAATAAAATTCTCCAGCATCCGAAGATCTGGTCGTCTGTAACTTACTTCTAAAGGTGGGACGGGGTGCACTGCTAAAGTCCTGGTGGGTATGCACTAAATGTTCTTGGGGATCACAATCACTATCACTATCACTTCACTTTCAAGTCCTGGGGAGATGCGCGGTTGCGCTCTGTTTTATTATCCTTGTTTACTTTATTGATTTAATTTAATGAGGGTTTCTGATTTATTTGTTATGTTTATTTGGTATTATTTATTCCCGATTTTCCGCACATAATTATGAAGATAGGCAGTGATTGTATTAATGGAGTGGGGATTTCTCGTGCATATTGGACATTTGGGTATAATTATCATTTTTTTTTTTAATTTAATATCAGGTTTTGGTTTTATCTATACTCGTATCCTTACTCACGCCAAGTCAATTTAAAATTTTTACAATCCTCCCACCAACCCCACCGAATTTTACACGCGGTTGTCATTGTCTAATCTCGCGACCCTTCCCGTGAATTCTTTTAAGGCTGTCCAGAACGCCTTCTGGTTAACCACTTCCCCGACTTCCTCTAGGCTCTTTGGCCATGCCAGACCTAGGATAGCTAGTTTGCTATCAGCCAACCCTCGATTTCCCGCCTCAAGCGGGCAGTCGAAGAGCACGTGCTCTGCGCTTTCCGCGCCCTCACCGCATTCGCAGCGGTCGCTGTTGGTTAGACCGAACCTTTTTAAATACGCCTTCGGGGCGCCGTGCCCTGTGATCAACTGCACCATTTTATGATCGAGCTTAACCTCGATCTTACCTCTGGCTTCTATGCTCGGTATGAATTTGTGAGTCAACCTGCCCGTGGCAGCGTTGTTCCACCTCTCTTCCCATTGTCGAATTGATTTTTCGCGCAGCTTTCTTTTGATTAAAGACCGACGAATGTGATATTCGAAAGTCGCCCGTCGCGGCCTCTTTAGCTAATTCGTCAGCCCTATCGTTTTCTACGTTACCATTGTGCGACCTGACCCAACAGAACTTTAAACGTCGAAACTCTAGCGCCGTACGCGCTATCCTCCAGACGTCCGCTTGGAGATCTGTCGAGGTGTTCATGTTTGTTAAAGCCGTTAGCGCCGATTTACTATCACTGATTATATAATACTCGTCTCTGCCCGTATGGTTTATTACGTAATCGATAGCCTCTCGTATGGCTACCAATTCGCACTGGAAGATAGTGCACCAGTTCGCGAGTTTGGTTTGAAACCGAAACACCTCCCTTTCCTGCTTATACACGACAAACGCCGCGCCTGCTTGCCCATCGTCCATACGTGAACCGTCCGTATAAATTCTGATACCCATCGCGTCCTCATCACCTTCGACAAACTCGATCCCTCTAATATCAGCCGGGTGCCCCAACTCAGATACAACGATCTTTCTTGCAATTTCCTATTACCAAGATTAAGATCTTCGATAATTTCGCGCCCTTTTCTATATTTATTAATCGTCTATCTCTAATCTCCTAACGACATATTCGATAGGGAGAGTCCTACTGATCACCAGGACAGACTCCGTGGAGGTGGTCATGTACGCCCTCGCCGCTTTTAACGCGGAAATTCGATGTACGATTGTCAATTGACGCATCTCCCTGACTTTACAACCTACTTCCCATACAGAAGTTGCGTACAGTATTGCCGGCTCAATTGCTCCGGCATAAACCGTCCTCAGCGATTCGCCCTGAAACCCCACTTTATTTTAGCCACCGCCATCATTTTATTTGATATTTCGCCGCCCTTAATTTTTACGTATTGTACGTGCGCTTTCCAATTTAATTTATTGTCGATCTTGACGCCGAGGTAGGTAATACAATCTTTAAACGGATTTTCTCCTCCTAGCTCTAACCTAGGAGGTCTCTGTCCTGGTTTCGTGCCGAAATAAAGCGCCTCTGACTTCGCCGTGTTAAATTTTAATTTTACCGCCTGCGACCATTCGTGTAATTTATTAAGCGCCTCGTTCGGTTTTGTGCGCATATCCATTAACAATCTCGATTTTACAATTAAAAGTGTGTCATCTGCAAACCCAACGATGCTCTCATACAACAACTTCCAAAATGTGGGACCAGTACATGACCCTTGCGGGCATCCCCTTTCCACCTCACGCGACAGAACTTCACCCGGAATTTCAACCTGTGCCAATCGCCCCGAGAAATAGCTCTTGACCAAAGACATCAAGTTTCGCGGACAACCCCTACGATCTAACTCGCAAACGATTAATGGCCACCAGGCAGCATCAAATGCTCCTGAAATGTCCAAAGCAACAACGACACAGTACTCTTTAGCATCTCTTGCCTGCTTAATTTCCCCGACAACGAACTCTAACGCGTCGATAGTCGACTTGCCCTCCACGAAACCAAACTGTCGGTTATTAAAACCGCCGCTGTCTCGCACTAGGTGTTCAACACGCGTAGTCATAACGCGATCTAAAACTTTCCCCAGCACCGGTAGCAAGCTAATTGGACGATAGCTGCCAATTTATACAACAAGAAGTAGCCGTTTTCATCTTAAAACGTAAGGTAAACTATTAATTGAATTTAATTCTAATATTTAAGAAATTTAGGGCTCCGAGTGTACCTCTAAATATACTTCTAATTAAACGTCTGAGTGTACCACCAAAACATACTGCTAAATAAATGTCTAAACAAACTCCGAGAATATTCTAAAATACTTCTAAATAAGCTTACAAGGAAACAAAATAAACATCAAAATACTCAAATTAAGCTACAAGTAAATTCCAAGTCATTCCAAAATCCGAAGTGAGAATTCGAGCAACAATGAATTAATCATTCTGGTCAACAAGTAATGAAACTACAATAACAAGTCAAACTGTACCAATCCAAGGGGTGCTAACCATCGATATTCAGAGGCAGTTCCTGGAACAAAGCAGGAAAAACACAGGTCAGAGATTTTATTCATTATTAGTATAAGACTGTTTTTCAAAATTTAAACATTTAATATTTGCTATAACAAATATCTGTAAGGGTCATCAAAAATCATTTGAGAATTTGAAAAATAGATAAAGATCGTTTTGAACATTCAAAAGGTACTTGAAAGTAATTACAGTGATATTTTTGCTGGCTTTCAGGGAACAGAAATTTTGGTAGAATCAGATAAATATCAATATTTTATTTAGGAGTTAATTTTGAATATTAAACAAATTAATAAGTTATTGACATAAAAGTTTACATATTATCGATTATTATATTGTATATTTTTGGATTGCTTCATTTTCATTTTCATTTACATTATTTTAACAGATAGGTAATAGAAAGAAAAGGGGTTAAATAATCTTTATTGTCGCGACGTAGCGCATTCTGTGTTTAATAAATTGAGCTAGACGAGGCATACAAATTCAAACAATTGTAGGATTTAGAGACGCAGAGGAAAGAGGCCGAGTATGAACACAACAGTAAAGTTTTAAAAGGCGACGGCAACGTTAGGGGCTGTGACACTGCAAGGTTGTATAACGAAATAACCATGGGCAGAGAAAAGATTTCACAGCAATTTATAAAGGACGCCCAACGTAGGGGCTATTCGCAGAAAATTTATATGACATACCAATCGTAACGCAGATTTCACAGCAATTTATATAACGCCAAATCGTGGGGCTATTTCATAGCAATTTATATAACGACCAACATAAGGCAATTTCACAGCAATTAAAATAACGACCCAACGTAAGGGGCGTTTCACAGCAAGATTTATATAGGACATCCAATGTAGTGAGGTATTTCACAGCAATTATATATATATATATATATATATATATATATATAAAGTAAAAAGGAATTATTGGCAAGTGACTCAAATTCAGCCACGAGGGCATCCTGTCGACGCGTTTCGCCCTAATTGGGGCTCATCAGGACAGGAGTAGCAAAGTTGTAAAATTTAACACATACACCTTATGGGAAGTACAGCATCACCTAGCTCACAATTTGTGTCTTCGTGTCGTTTTACCTGACATCACAAGTTTTAACAACAGTCGACACGGAGGAGATCCGGCTCAACTGCCTTTTTCCATAGCCAAAAGTTATATTTAATAGAAAAGTAGGTTTAATGAGTCTTAAATTAAACAATATATATATATATATATATATATATATATATATATATATAATATATTAGGTAGTTATTAAACAAGGTAAGTTAATAAATACTTACGTGTTATAGTTGATTAGATGAAATAATAACTTAAACTTTTATACAAAGTCCAAATGATCATTTCAAATCGAGCTAGTAATTGGTCTTGGACAGAGCTCGAACCTATATATATATATATATATATATATATATATATATATATATATATTGTTGTAGATTTAAAGAGTAAATAGGTGTAGACAATAAAATTTTAGCAACCGTGTATATAGAATTAGGAGCAAATTATTTATTCGCCAAATTAATTAAGTCATATAGTGAAAACGGACGATTATTAAGGTGTTTTTCTATATTTAAATTGGAATGTTAAAATTACAGAAGGGAAGAAAAGCTTTAAAGCATATAAAAGCTCAAAGATACGCATAATTAATCATAATTTCTTATAATCAAACGCATGAAAGCAAGAAGGAAGCGTGCTTGCATAGAAAATTAATAATTTCAAACGCAAATGTTGTTCGTTTTAAAAGCCAACGTTCATTTACACAAATACTACGAAGGGGAAATCTAGGAATTGTTATTTTCAAACGGTCGATAATTTCAAGAAACACCTGTTGGTTAAATGTTACGTTCAGACAATATTAAACGAACGTTAATATAGAATTCATTAGAAATTGTTTTCAACGGTCGATTTGTATAAGCAGCTACAATAACAAATATCTTGAGGAGTGAGTGGAATGAACAATCGATAATATACAACAAACAGAGAAGCAGATAAAGCAAGCGTTGAATAGAAGTCACGTAAGATATACACGTGCAAAGGCGAAGGACAAATACGATATCGATTTTCTGTAACTCAAGAGGGGTTGGAAAGGAGAAAACAGATATGCGTAGAACAGAAATAGACAGCTAAGAGGTGGCGCGTCTGAACGGGGGAAAATTTTATCATTGGTCAATAGCGAACAGTTTTCGGAAAGTGCTCGTTCGTGACGGTGGCAAGCTAAATTCTAGATAACACTACGAAAGTGGGAATTTTACAGAAGTCTGTGTTCGTTACATTAAAAATTTTAGGAAGCGGTTTCGAAAACAAGCTTTTCACTTGAAACGGGTTCCACTGGGGGGGTTTGGAATAATATAAATAAGCGAACAAGAATATTAAATCTCTCTCTTTCTTTCGACTTACATCTGAATACGGGTTCAGACCTATAGAATAGTAGTAAATGCTATTATCAATTATTAATGTTCAGTAAAGTTGAATTAACATCATATTAGAAACTATAAAAGCTGTAGTAGGGGGCCGCTAGTTATAAAAGTGATTGCACGAGTTAGTGCTTATTTAAAGAAAAGGTGGCGTTATTACGACAAAGTTAGTAAATGGATGGGTGATATTTGGGGTAAGCAGAACTGAAAGCAATTTGTATGCGTGAAAGATCTGGTATGGAATGTTACTGTTAAGACGAAGCTAATATTTTGGGAGAAGTACAGTGTGGTAACGGAGATATTAGACGGTGGGGATCTGTGGATTCTGGCCTCAGCGTAGCAGATGGACACATCGATAAGGGTTTATGGTAACCATCTCAAGCGGTGACGAGGAGTGAAGGTGTTTCCAGGTAATAAATTTGAAATTTCTGTTTTTATATAAACATTTGTGAATATTTTTGTGTTGTGTGTTTGACGTGGCGTATTTATTATTTTTAAAAACTTGTTCAAAAAGGTACATGTGCAGGACAATTTAATAATTTTGAGTATTGAAAAAGGGTTTATTGAGGATATATAAAAATTTACTCAGGCTATAAATTGTGGTTGTAAGGAGTAAACGGGTCTGTAAATTTGTTTTCAATAATGCAAGGTTTAAAAAGCATTTACGAAAACTGGGTTATAATGAGCTCACAATAGACCAGTATGAAGTCAAATTAGGGTTATATGTGGGGCCCATCTACTCATATCTACTCGAATGTGTTTAAAATAATTTAAAATCAAGGACTTTAAAAGCATTCAATAAATTGGGCTGGTAATAATTGTACCAAACCGTTTGTACTCGTGTGTAAATATTTTCTCTGTTAATATGTTTAAATAAAAGGTTGTATGTTAGTTGTATTATTTTGGTAATTTCATTTGATGGAGTGTGAGTGTGAAAGAGATATGTACGTAGAAATAGGTATTCAAGAAGAGGCCGATTGCTGAGCTAGCCAGAGTGAGCAGAGAAATTCAAAGGCGTCCAAATAAAAGAGTAAGATATTAAAAAAAAAAATTTCTGAAAATTTTATGTTGGCCCAGGAGTGGGCACGAATTTCACTGAGGTTCCAGGGCACTTTTATGACTACCGATTCGTGGGGTTCGAATGATTTAGGAGAAGGCTCAAGTGTTCCCAGAGATTACACAGCATCTTTTATGGCGACCCGAACGTGAGGTTCAAGTTCCAAATAAAATTTGAGAATTTTATTCCGGGAAACTGGCAAGCTAAGAGAGAGTGTGTGTGTAGTATAAATTTGGAAATATTTTGAGTGTGTGAGGAAGTGATTTGAACGTATGCAGAGAAAGAAGTGGTTAAGAAGTCAAGGAGTTGAAATTGGAAGTGACGATAGTTCGTTATTTGAGAAAGCAGGAAAAGTGGAGGAAGCAGGAGGTAGTAGGGACCAGTCAAAAACAGAATTGGGGGACCAAGGGAATGAGATGATAATGCGGCTGCTTGAAAGGATGAGTGAGACATTAAGCGGGGTTAGAGAGGACTCAAATAGAAAATTTGAGCAGATGAATGAGACGTTAAATGGGGTTAGCGAGGACTCGAACAGAAAATTTGAGCAGATGAGTGCCGAATTAAATCGGAAGTTTGAGCAAATTAGCGAAAAAATTGACAAATCGACGAGAGAATTTTCGGATTTTAAAAGTGGTTTAACGATGAAAATTGGGGAAGTAGAAAATAGAGTTGATAAAAATTAACGTGATATAAGAGGCTTGAGTCAGGAAATGGGACAATTATGGACGGAGGTGAGGATCTTCTGTGAAGATGAAATTAATGTTAAGATGACTGAGGTGACTGACTTATGTAGAGATCAGTTAGGTAGGGTCGAGAGAGAAGTAAGCGAAATTAAACAAAATGTATCGACTTTGATGGGGGATGGTCCTAGATTTGTAACAGGAAATATGTCACTGGACCAACAGATGAAATTTTATGGGGATAGCAGGGTGAATCCTCAAATTTTTATTAATAACATTAGAAGTTTGGTTTGTAATTTGTTTGATAAACAAGCGAAGCTCAATATTGTAAAGGCGTTATTGAAAGATCATGCTGAAGCTTGGTATAATCTGATAGGACAAGAGATTGAGACATACAATGACTTTGAGGACAGATTTTTAAAGCACTACTGGAGTGACCACCGACAGGAACAAGTACGTGACGATTTGATAACTGGAAAATTTAAAGGAGAATTTGCAGGAAGTAGGGAGCAATATGCTATACGAAAGTACAGCATAGCTAAGCAATTGAATCCTCCATTGACTGACCGACAAATTATAAAATACCTTTCACGACATTTTGAGGTTGAGGTTCGGCAACATGAGGCGTGGCAAAATATTGTAGACAGGGAGATGTTTTTGGAGTACCTGTAGAGGTATGACGACGTAAGTAGTGGATGACCTTGGGAACCAAAGGAACGACAGGTAAACACTGTTAGATTCGCCAACAGAAGGGACAGCTATACAACACGGAGAACAAATTTTCATTATAACAACAGACAGAACTGAGAACCTAGACGAACTTTTTTTAGGAGTAACAGTGTAGATAGGGGACCTTCACCAAGACCGGGGGTAACGAGATAAAACAGTTTGCCAGACATAAGGGGGACACAGACGACCAACAGTAGCGAAAGTGACAACACCAACAGAGCAGAGACGCCGCGAACATATGCTGAGGTGGTAGCAAGACTTGGACCGAGTAGATAGACCAGACCGGGACAGGATTTTTAGACGAGGACAAACCACTAGACATCACGGTGTACAAATATGAACATCGGAAGGAATTTTTAAAAATAGAAGAAGAAGTTGAGCCAGAAATAAAAGAAAATTTTTGTTTGCCTATAATTGATGTTAAAATTTTTGAGAAAAATTTAGGAGCGTTATTGCATTCAGGAGCGGAGGCGAGTTTAGTATCGGAGGAATTCGTCAATAAAATTAAAGCAAAAGTGTGTGACAGAATTATGCCAATAAAAAGAAGTCACTTGGTTGCGCCGTATAAAAAGCGATTTGCGGTTGTGAATAGTGTAGTTATTTTAAAAGTAGAGTTAAGTTCAGTAAGCTGTGAGCAGGAATTTATAAATTGTACCTGGATTAAAGTTTAAAGGGATATCAGGGTTCGACTGTATGATGAAGCTAGGAGTAGTAATAGATATGGAGAGGAAAGTAGTTAGGATTGGGGATAGGATATTGCCCTGGGAGGCAAGTTATGAGGTCACAGAGGATGACATGAGGTTATGTATTAATGTTATGAAGATAGATGAGGAACAAGGGAACGAGATCGACACTATTAAATGCCCTGAAGAAAAGTTAGGAGAGGTACAAGAGTTATTATAAAAACATTCAGAGTTAGTAGGAGTAGAGGCAAGCACAGCGTTAAATTACGAGCATGTTTTAGAGGTAGACAATTCTGAACTATTTAATGCAAAAGTATAACCCACACCGGCAGCATATAGGGAACAGGTGAATCAGGAGTTGACGAGAATGTTGAAAGATGGCATAATCGAGTTCTCGAATACACATTTTATAAATCCATTAGTTGTGGTTAAGAAAAAGGATAACAGTATTCGTTTATGTTTGGATGCAAGGAAGATTAATCAAAAGACGAATCCACAATTTCATTGTCCACCGTCCATGGACAAACTTTTGACCAGATTAAGTGGCAAATTTATATTTGTCAAATTAGATTTAAGGAATTCTTTCTGGCTAATTCCATTTCACAAAGAGTTTAGAAGTTATACGGGGTTTTCCGTGGAAGGGAAAGTGTACAACTTTAAAGTAGTACCGTATGGTTTATCGACGTCGAGT
Organism: Platerodrilus igneus; assembly: GCA_036346225.1. NCBI lineage: Eukaryota > Metazoa > Arthropoda > Insecta > Coleoptera > Lycidae > Platerodrilus > Platerodrilus igneus. The sequence continues at coordinate 314,078 of JARFIW010001430.1, read as the reverse complement.
GCAGCATTAATTAAAGCCATGCAGGCAATTTTAGGGGCGTATGAGCAGTTTTGCATACATTATGTGGATGCTATTTTGATTTTTAGCGAAACTGAAAAGGAACATTATGCTCATTTAGAGAGAGTTTTACTAGAGCTGAAGTTAGCAGGTTTAAGATTAAACATTGACAAGTGTGAGTTCTTTTCAAAGACCGTGAAATTTTTAGGGTATGTAGTGAATCATGAGGGTATGTGTATAGACAAAGAAAGATTGTCTGAAATTTTGAACTATCCAAGACCAAATAACATCAGAAAATTATGAGCATTTTTGGGAGTTCTCAATTTTTATAAGAAGTTTGTATACCAGCATTTTCAGAGAAGGCAGGGCCGCTGTTCAAACTCTTGAAAAAATGAGTCAAATGGAAGTGGTCGGAGAGCCAATAGGCAGCATACTTAACCCTGTTGGAGCAGTTTCACAAACAACTAATTTTGAGGCATCCCAGATTTGACGTAGGGTTTATCTTAAGGACGGATGCATCGGATAGTGCCTTAGCGGCCGAGCTCTATCAAATCCAGGAATGGCGGGGAAGTTCCCATATTGTTTGTTTCACGGACACTGAAGCCGCATGAGTTAAATTACACAATTAGTGAGAAGGAGATGGCAGCAGTGGTTTTTGGTGTGAGCAAACTGAAGTTTTATCTCATATGTCGGCACTTTGTCATTGAGACGAACCATTCAGCGTTGTGTGCCCTGATAAATACTCGATTCTCGAATAATAGAGTGTATCGGTGGGGTTTGTTGCTACAGGAGTTTGATTTTGAGATAAAATATATAAAGGGAGAAAATAATTTCATAGCGGATGCATTCAGTTGGAGCAAAGATAATGAAAATAAAAGGCCTTGTGACATCATGATTGCTATAAACGTTTTGCTACAAGATGGATCCATATATGGACACGAAGAGATACTGAGGAATTAGGAACAGAGTGAAAAGATACTACGCATCAAAAAACGGTTGGAAATGGAACCGGAATTTAAAAATTACCGGATGATAGATGGATTTCTGTGTAAGAGAGTACAGAATCTTGAGCTATATGTAGTGGATAGGGTGCAAGCGGAGCTGATTGTGAAGGAGCTTCATGTTAAGTATGGACACATAGGCATTAGGAAAGTTTGGCTCATATTTAGGGAAACCTTTTTCTCAGTTAAAGACATTAGTATTGTTAAATTAGTGATCAAATTGTGTCATCTGTGTACATTGGGAAGTACAAAAATCACACGAGTCAAGATGTGATACAGAGCATACAGGTACAAAACCCATTGGACTTAATTGCGATTGATTACTTGAGTAACTTAGTGAGGAGTAAGAAGGGTCATCAACATCTACTAATAGTCATCAATATTTTTTCTAAATTTACTAAATTATACCCGACTAAAGAGTGCAGTAAGTAGAGACAAATAGAAAATTAGAGTTATATTGCAGAGAGGTTGGAAAGTTTAAACGTGTGCTGGCAGATAATGCCACGTATTTTAATAATCAAAGATTTGTGAGCTATTGGGATCAACAAAATGTCAAGGTAGTTTTCTGCAGCATAAGACATCCTCAGGCGAACCCAGCTGAGCGATACATTCAGGAAACCATAAAACTCTTACGTCTGGCATCATACAGAAACCATCGACTATGGGAGGACAATCTGTCTAAGGTCGAATCATTCATAAATGAAACCCCGAGTACGGTTACAGAAACCAGACCCATAATGCTGATGAGACAGCAATACCCTGAGAGACCTCGGCAGATTGTGCCTTGAGAGAATGAATTTCAGCAGTTGTTGTTTGATGTCAAGGAGAAGTTAAGAAGGAGGGCAGACAAATACACACGAAAGATCAATGCGAAAATTCGAAAAAGGGTGAAGTTTAAAATTGGAAATCTGGTGAAAGTGAGAAGTTTGAGGGTAGGCAGACGTGAGTTGAAGACGTGCGCTAAGCTACACTTGCCCTACGAAGGACCATTTCAAATTGGGGAGGTCGTAGGGGAGTGTACTTAGGTACTGAAAAATGTGGAGACACAGACAGAAAGGGGAAAATTTCATGTGAGCCTGTTGTTTCCATATACACCAGAGGAGAGACCGAATGAAGGAAATGACACTTAAGAGATGACTTAATAGATGAAAATAGAGATAGGTGAATAATTAGAATAGAATTTAAATAAATAGAGATAGAGATAGGTGTATATAAAAATACAATTAGGAATAGGATAAATAAGGCAAGATAGTTAGAAATAGTTAAAAGTAGTGATAGGTGTGAATAGTTAGTTATGGATAAAGATAAGTGTAGATAGACAGAAATAATTAGAGATAGATAGAAATAGGTAGGAATAGGTAAATAATGAATAATAGATTGGATAGATAGGTATAGGTAGAGTTAGGTGAGTAGATAGGTGTTTAGAAATATCATGTAAGATTAGGTAGTAGGAATTAGGTTATATTTAAATTCAAGAAAACGTAGGTGAGTTTCGTTGAATTGAAATAGGGGGATTATGTTGTGGATTTAAAGGGTAAATAGGTGTAGACAATAAAATTTTAGCAACCGTGTATATAGAAATAGGAGCAAATTATTTATACGCCAAATTAATTAAGTCATATAGTGAAAACGGACAATTATTAAGATATTTTTCTATATTTAAATTGGAATGTTAAAATTACAGAAGGGAAGAAAATGTCTAGTGCAACTCATATATATATATATATATATATATATATATATATATATAACATTATTTTAATATCTTGACCATCTGTATTACATATAATATTGAAATTTTTTGGACGTTGGTCAATGTATACCTATAGCTATTTCTAGGAGTAGGTAGAATAACTATAACAATTTGTAATTGCGTTTATTATTTTTAAGACGCGTTTCGGTTATCATGACCATTATCAATTATGTTCTACAAAATATTACCTATAGAATATGAAAAATATTTTTAATAATTGCATACCTAAAACTTAATTGTAGATTGTGTATTTAAGCTAAAGCAAAACATTTAAACATTTGTCACAATTATAAAAATTCTCTGCAAATTGTTATTTCTTAAAAATAAAATGATGTTTTTTGTTTAAAATTACAAAAACGAAGAACACTGTAAAAAGTATACGAATATAATAATATTAATTATTTAGTCTAAACTGTTAAACTATATAAACTGTAGTGTGTGGTGATAAGTAAAACTTGTTTAATAGCGGTGGTATATATACGACATATGTGCAATAAGATATTTATAACAAAGTGCAATTATGCTATTAAATTTTGATAGAAATGTGTGAAATTTTCTTGATCGTTTTTTGAATTTATTGCTTGCGAAATTTTTTGGATTTGGATAGTTTCTAAAAATCTTCTTTTACTGTCTTTTATTTCAGTACCTAAAATTTCTATATTATTAAAATCAAAATTGTATAAATTTTCTAAGGCATGGGCCGTTAGAGCGGTGCATTTTTGTTATTCGTTTTAATTGAATATTTATGCTCGTATATTCGTTTATGGAGGTATTGTTTGGAATTTCCGATATACACACCAGGACAATCACTACAATTTATTTTATATATGGTGTGTGTTTTGTACTTTTGCTCTATTTCTGGTCTTTTTGTAAAAAGGTTTTTGTAAAATTGTTTGGTTTATGTATAACCTGAATATTATGACTTTGTAAACATTTTTTTAGTTTTTCGGATAGTCTAGAGGTGCAGTCGATACTAATCCTGTTGTCTATTACGTTTGATTTTTTATTGTTGTAGTTGTTAAATATCTTGTGTATTTTTGTTTTTATAACTGGTTCGTAGAAGCTTTTTGGGTAGTCGTTATTCTATAAAATATTTTTAACTCTTTTAAGATTTTTGGCTTATATTTATTATGTGAAAAATGCATTGCTCGGTCGACAAGGTTGTTAATCATATTTTTCTTATATCTCACAGGGGTGTTAGATTTGTAATTAAGATATTCACCACTCCAAGTTGTTTTGTTGAACCAGTTAGTACTGGTTTCTCCTTTATCATTGTAAGTAATTAATAAGTCAAGGAAGGATATGGTGTTGTTAACTTCTTTCTCTATTGTGAATTGTAGACGAGGGTGGTAGGAATTAAATTTTTTAGTGTTTCGTCGATTTTGTTTTCTGGAAGGCACATTATACAGTCGTCAACATATCTTTTGAAAAATACGGATTTATAGCTAAGCTGTTTTAAAATTTCTTCTTATAGATCCTCCAGTACTAGGTTAGCTATGGTAGAAGATATTGGAGAGCCCATTGCTATGCCAAAAATTTGACTATATATTTTGTTCTCGAACTTAAAATAAGTAGCATTTAAACATATTTTGGTGGCTTGTAAGAATTCATTAAAAGGTAAATTAGTGAAATGTGCTGTTAAAGGCCATTTTTTGTGATTGTTTTAAGTGCTAGGTCAATAGGTATATTAGTGAAAAGTGATTTAGCATCTAATGAAATTATTACATGGTTTTTTGGAATATTTTGCTTTATAATAAATTTATGGAAGCTCCAGCTATCTTTGACAAAATATTCGTTTTGTCCAGTTATATTTTTTAAAGCCTCTACTAAAAATTTCGATAGTTTATAAGTTGGTGAGTATATATTGCTAACTATGGGTCTTAATGGAACTTAACCACATTTATCAAAATAAATAATTGAAAACCCAATTCAATCATTTTTTTAAACATGTAAAACATTTTAAGCTCAAAAATAAATGCAAAATTCGACATACTTGAAGAAAGATAACCGTAAAGCGAAATTTTCTTCAAGACGCATTTGCATAAGAAAATAAACAATGCGTGTAAATTATACCAGTTTATAATAAAGAAACTTTTTAAAACAAGCATATTTCATAAAGCCAGAAGTCAATAAGCACATGTAAAAAAGAGTATAGATACCGAAGCGAAAGCGTACGTGAGGTTAGAAATGTATATAAGTTGCCACATTTAATAAAACCCTATATAGGTAAACAAAATATGGATATTAAAATTACGACTACGTGCAGTTCCAAGCATATATGATACAACATTTGATGACAAATTCCAATACAAAGCTTTGATATACGTGCAAATTTAAATGTATAGAGTAAGCAACATTGAAAAAACCCAAGAGGTTGAAGATAGCACATAATTGCAACGCTTTTGCCATGGTCTAATAACAAGATAGCGGCGGTCAACCAATACGAACACGAGGAACGAATTTGTCTATAAAACCAGCCGGAGCCGATAAGACGAAGCATTTCATAATCGACGTGCGGACTGTAATAGTTGAGACCAAATTATTACGTAAATGAAAATCAGTAAAAGTGATGAGTAATAATAATGAAATATAATCAAAATTAAAATTTACAAGTGAAATACATAGTAAAAGTGGGCGTTGAAACACAAGTGTATAACAATCTGCCGTTGATATAAAACGTAAGTCTAGATTTAATTAATATAAACAAAATCTTTACAATTTATTTAGAGCTTTAAGTACGGACACAACTAAATCGAAGCTAAATCGACTCTAAGTACGGACACAATAAATGGGAAACTATATCAAAACTAACTAAACCACGACGTTAAAACTAAATAACTGGGTTATAACACTACATAAGAAATGGTATAATACTCGAAGTACAGGGTTAGTACTTTAAAAACCACTCCAAGTTGCTGGTAAACATTTCGAAGTATTGAGAAACACGCCAAGCTGCGGATCAACGATTCAAAACCACTGAACAAACAACCAATTTGGGTCAGAAAGCTCTACTGAGAAACTACATAAAGTCAGAATTATCTTTTCAATTTATAGTATGTTACATTTATTATTTTAAATATTTGGTGAGCTTAAAATTTGCATGTAATTTAAATATTTTTCTGTAAAAGGCAACAAAACTTTGGTTGGTATGCAAAAGTACGTTTTAAAAGGGGCATAATTCTTTAAATGTTCAACGAAACATTTATGGTAAAATACAATTCTTTTTGCTGGCTTTAATTGATAGAAAATGGTGTAAAAAGAATTATGATCTTCGTAATGAACAAATTCGATAGGAATATTTATTTTGATTTAAAAGTTCTGTAAATTGTAAATTTTCTTCGCTTATTGTACGAATTTTGGAGAATTTCGCTTGTATTATTCAGGTATATGGAATGTTAGAAGGAATGGGTAAAAATTTTCTATTATCATATCGTCGTTCACTCTGTGCGGGGTATCACTGAGCTAGTTAGAGCATAAATTTAATTGTGTTAATTTTAAATTATTTAAAAGGCACAGAGAGGTGGCGATCAGCACGCAATTGGTCGTTATACACCTGACGAGGGGCGATATTGTACCAATATATATATATATATATATATATATATATATATATATATTTTATATATATATATATATATTTTATATATATATATATATATATATATATATATATATATATATATTATCCATTTCGAATGGACCTGCACCTTGCCGAAGTTCTAAATTACTAGAACAGGTGAAATGGCTTGCGTGTTCTAATGAGCTAAAGAGCCACACTACAGGTCCAACCAAAGTAGTAGGGTCGTTAGTGAGGAACCAGACTAAGACAGGTCCCCGAAAGAGGGCAGCGGCTCTTTCGGTACTTAGATTGGCAGAGACCATAGGGGTCGGTATGGCAGTCTAAAACACACTACCGCGATGTGAAAGGCAACGGGAAACCACCACATACCTCCCAAGTACACAGCGTACTTAAATTGTAACAAACATGATGGCATTCTCTGGGGTAAAAGATTCCGGAGTTAAAATAGTCCCCCATTCGGATCTCCGGGAGGGGACTACTTCGAAGGATGCGATCGGAAAGTTAAAAATAAGAGTCTGGAACATTCTGCGAGTCGGAGCGTGGAATGTTAGAAGTATGAAGCAAGTAGGTAAGCTAGAGAACCTAAAAATCGAAATGAATAGGTTATCACTAGACATAGTAGGGATCAGCGAAGTTAGGTGGCCAAAGGCGGGGGATATTTGGAGTGGAGACTTCAGGGTAATTCATACCGGAGCAAAGGAAGGAAATTTGGGTGTAGGGATAGTTATGCGGAAAAAGATAGGATACTGTGTAGAAAATTACTTACAAAAGAACGAAAGAGTACTCATGGTTAGATTAGAATCTAAACCGGTAAACACAGTAATAATACAAGTATGCATGCCCACCTCTAGCTACAGTGACGAAGAGGTAGAAGCCATCTACAAAGATATCGAAGACATATTAAGATACGTAAAAGGACATGAAAATTTAATAATTACGGGGGATTTTAATGCCGTGGTAGGTGAGGGTAGGAAAGGAGCGATAGTAGGTTTATTTGGTTTAGGCACGAGAAACGACAGGGGAAATAAGCTGGTAGAATTTTGCGACAAGAACAATTTAATAATCACAAATACATTATTTCAACATCATGCTAGAAGACGATATACGTGGAAGATGCCAGGAGATATAGGAAGATATCAAATAGATTACATTCTTGTTAGACAATGATTTAGGAATCAAGTAAAAGACTGTAGAAGCTACCCAGAAGCAGATATAGACACTGACCACAACATCGTAATTATGAAGGCAGCACTTAAATTTAAAAATTTGAAAAAAGAAACGGAAAAAGGCACTTGGACTTAGAGAAACTAAAAGATAAAGATATTCAAGAAAGATTCGAAAAAAAGTCAAATGAATTGCTCAAAGATATCGGGAAAATATCTGATACTAATGAAGTAGAAACAGAATGGAATAACATTAAATCCAGCCTAGACATGGCGGCCAGAGATATTCTGGGGTATACACAAAAAGAAAATAAGAAACCATGGATAACAAAGGATATCCTGAATTTAATAGAAGAAAGACGAAAATACAAAAATAAATCCTACGAAACAGGAAAACAGAGATACAAAGCCATAAAATGGGAAATTATTCGCAAATGCAGAAAAGCTAAAGAACAATGGATTGATGAAAACTGCAAAGTGATACAAACGAAGATGGAAATAGGAAAGACAGACGAAGCATACAAATTAATTAGAATGAATTTTAGGGATATAAAACCCTATAGCAAAAATATAAGGGACGCACAAGGAAACGTCATCATAGAAAACGTAGAGAAAGCGGGTAGATGGCAAGAATATATAGGGAATTTATATGCAGGAGAGGAACTAACGGCATTAGAACAGGAATCAGACATTGAAAATTATGACTTGGGATATCCTATACTTAGAGATGAGTTTGAATTAGCATTAAAGAGTCTGAAAAATGGTAAGGCGCCGGGTACAGATAAGGTGCAAGCAGAAACTCTAAAAGCCGCTGGACAAGCAGTAACAGAACGTCTCTTCCAACTTGTAAGCTATATGTACGAGACAGGCGAGATACCCAAAGATTTCAAACGTAGCATCTTAGTAACTATACCAAAGAAGAAAGACGCGGATAGATGTGAAAATTTTCGAACAATAAGTTTGACAGCACACGTGTCAAAAATATTAACTATAATTGTGCAAAGACGAATGGAAAAACGGGCGGAAGAAATACTAGGAGAAGACCAATTTTGGGTTTAGGCGAAACAAGGGAACACGGGAGGCTATTTTAGCTCTGAGAGTGATAATGGAGAAAACAATAGAAAAGGGAAAGCGTGTATATAGGGTTTGTAGATCTGGAAAAAGCATTCGACAATGTAAAATGGAAAAAAATGTTTGAAATACTCAAAAAGATTGGAATGGGTTATAGGGATAGACGAATAGTACATAGCTTATACAAAGAGCAAACAGCAGTAATAGAATTAGAGCAGGAACGTAGAGAAGTAAACATTAGGAAAGGGGTGAGACAGGGATGTGCCCTATCCCCATTGATTTTTAACTTGTACATAGAAGATGCAATGAATACTGTCAAATGCAGGAAGACATTTGGAATTACTATGCAGGGACAAAAAATTGATATGCTTAGATTTGCAGATGATATAGTGGTATTAGCATATAGCAAGGAAGAGTTAGAAGCTGCTCTTAATGAAATGGAAACGGTTCTAACAGAGAGATACGGTATGAAAATTAACAAAACTAAAACTAAAGTTCTAGTATGCAAAGGTGGGGAAAATAAATCAAAAACAAGAATACAAGTATGTAACACGAACTTACAAGAGGTTAATGATTTCTGCTACCTAGGAAGCCAAATAACGCAAGATGGGAAAAGCACAAAAGATATAAAACAAAGATTTGCACAAGGTCGTGCTACATTTAACAAGAAAAAGCAACTACTGTGCTCAAAGACCACAAACATAGAAACAAGGAAAAGATTGCTTAAAACATATGTGTGGAGCACAGCACTATACGGCTGTGAAGCCTGGACAGTAGGAGAAGCAGACAAGAAAAAGGTAGAAGCCTTTGAAATATGGTGCTACAGACGTATGATGAAGATATCATGGACAGACAAAGCTAAGAACGAAGAGGTACTAAAAATGGTAGGGGAAGAAAGAAATATGTGGAAAACGGTAAAAAATAGGAGAGATAGAATGATAGGCCACATACTACGGCATGAGGGAATAGTGCGGAATATATTAGAAGCAGAGATAGGAAAAAAGAGAAGAAGAGGCAGACCTAGGTTAGACTACTGCACACAGATAGTAAGAGATGTAGGCTGTAGGGGTTTCAGGGAGATGTGTAGGCTAGCCCAGAATAGAAATCAATGGAGGTATGCGGCCAACCAATCCCAAGATGGATAAACTAATGACGAAAAAATAACTGTACTTAAACATGATGATTATTATAAGTAACTACAAGAATTGGTTGAGCAATATTCTCGAATAATGTTAAGTGTGTGGAAGGATTTACTGGAAAACCGTTACTTCAGCAAATGTCTAAGTGTTGGGGGATCTTGGTAGCCACAGGTTGCTTAACCCCCTTCACTGAATCTCGATGAAATAGGGCATAAAATTAGAAAACAATAGAAGGGGAACGAGCTGTATACACATGCTGTGTGAGAATTTCAGGGAACTATGTAGGCTAGCTCAAAATATAAATAAGTGCAGGTACGTGTCCAACCAGTTTTGAGACGGAAAACCTAATGACGAAAAAATAAGTGCAGATAAATGTGATGATTTGTATAAACAACTAGTTGTTGGTTGCGAAATAACTGCAACTAATGATGACTGTGTGAAAAGATATATTGGAAAATATATTAAATCGGTAAACGGTTAAGTGTTGGGGGAACTTGGCAGCCACAGGCTGCTTACCTCCCTTCACAACCACTGAAGGTTGGAGAAATAAAGTATATAATTGTAAAACAATAGAAGGTGACCGAACTGTATATAACAAGAAAGAATAGCGCCTATGAGAAAAGACAACAAACATAGAACAAGAAGAAAATTGTTGAAAGCATATGTGTGGGGCACAGCACAGTATGCCTATGAAATACGGGCGGTCTGAAACACAGACAGAAAAACGGTAGCAGCCTTTTGAAATGCTGTGCTTCAGAAGTATGAGGACAATAGCATGGACAGACAAAGATAATAACAAATAGGTTATAGAAATAGTAGGGGAACAAGGATGTCTGGAGAAAAAGATAAGAGAAATAGAAAGGCAGAATACGTTCTAAGGCATTTTTGGGGAATAGTGTAACATTATTTTGTAATGTTAACAATTAAACACATTAATTAATTAAAAATTCAGTAACTTGCATAAAGTATAGACAAAAATTCCCAGAATAAATTACCTCATTTTATTTAGGATCTTTTATAATAAAAGACCACATTTACCAATAGCTTCAGGCTACTAAAATTCCAGCGGCAGGTCATAATAATGTAAAGCTCTACCCTAATAAACCAAATACAATAAACCCTTTAAAATGTATAGTACCTTTTAGCGTAAATAAAGGAAAACCAATTTCAGTTTGAAAAGCTTAATACTTTCGTTGATTTACAGCGGGTTAGACAAAACAAAATATTATAATAGCACAAAACTATTTCCAAGTTGATTTGTTCAAATATTACAAGTAATTTTAAGTAGTCTGGAGACATCCTTTGTATTTAAAATCCATTTCGGCTCAAGTAGGGTTGCCGGTCTTTGTTAATGGCAGACACTGTCGCCATAAGTAGATTCCACATTGCCATATTTAAGTAATTCGTAGAAGGTAAAAATATAATTTAAATTCGTGGGAAAGTGATTGCATCCGTGACCATCATCTAAAAAGGGGTTGGTTTTGGTTTCTGAAATCTTGTTTTGTGGGAGGTTCTGTTCAGTCATTGGATAACAGAAAATAACGTACATAATTATTAGGATGGGAATAGTCTATATATTTGAGGGCTTAGCCAAAGACAGGGAGTTTTTCCAATGGGGCCGACGGTGGTTAAGAAGTAGAGAGAAACGTAGTTTTGCGGGTAGCGTTTCTCTAGCATGACAGAATATTCTACTTCGTATCACATTAGAAAAAGATTGGAAAGAAGGTTACTCTTCCAGTTTCGCGAGGGTTATGCCCATAGTTCGCGGATTTAAAGTGATACAAGATAAATATTTAAAAACTTGTAGGCGTGTGACGCACAAGTAAGTGATATTGTCAAAATTCTGCCGAGTTCGTGTGCCAGTCAATTTTCTGAAACATTACAAACAGAAGCAACAAGCGAGATTCTCTTCCCAAATTTAAGAACTGCTCTACGTTGGAAAACAAACCCTCAAACAATGGACAATTATTAGTAAGTAAGCTTTTATAGTTAAGTAGCATGACCAATTTTTAGTTAGTTTATTTGTTAGGACGTTTTGGCCATAAACCGTAGGATTAATTTAGTGTACGATTTATAATATAAGTTTCTTTCATATACAAGTGTTTGATAACTACTTATGTACACAAAATTTTCATAAATTCCATAGTCACCTATTCACTTAAATTTATAAACTAAAATCAATGCATGTAAGAGGTTCACGTTTATTGCTCTGTGAATTAAATAGTTTTGTTTGCCGTTGATTAAGTCAATAATTTTTCTTATTTTTTTATATAAGTAGTAAAAAAGTGATGAATTGATTAAAAGAAACCATTGTCCTCCTTGGGATGACAAGTCTCTCAAGGTTTTGTATGAACATTTGGACATTCTCGACTTGTCTGGCGCCCTTGGCAATTGTCATTGAGCCACAATATTTTCTGAAAGGTAAGTGCCACATTTTTGTAGTAGATTATAAATTAATTTAACCCTGTTTTTCAAAATTTCAACCCTCTATATGATCCACGACCTTCCGCTAGCTAGTGCCGGTGACCCCCTTTTTAATTTTGTTTTACAGGCCGCCCCCATTTTATAATTTGACTGGAAAGGATACACTTAGTAGCTTTTCCGCCTGTAACAATAGTATGGGATATATTACAAGCAGAGATAGGAAAAAAGAGGTAGATGTAGACCTAGATCAGATAGTTATAGATGCAGACTGTGCAAATTTCAGGGAAATGTGTAGGTTAGTTCAGAATAGGAAACAATGATGGTACACGTCTAACCAGTTCTAGGACTGAAGACCTAATGATGATGATATATATTATATATTATATATATGTATTATATATATATATATATATATATATATATATATAAATTACTTTGAAGAACATTTGTAGATCTAATGACGTAGTTTATCTTATACAAGATAGTTTTTGAGTAGTCTTAAGTAACCAGTGATTTTAATAAAAAATGTTAATTAATACACAAGTAGAGCAAAATAATAAGTAAAATGCTTAATAGCAATTTATGCACTCCAAACTGATTAAAAACATTATCATATTATTTAACATGTCTGCAAGACATGATCTTTCTTAGAAATGTCAATATCCCTGTGTATGATTGCATAACAAACTTCGGCATATTTTATTTTGAACTTCCTAACCAATATTTCTTAATACACCATCTATCTTTAAACTAAAAAAAAAATTACACGTATCACTTCCAGATAACGTCTTGACCTTGAAGTGGATTAGAATAGGTACAGCCCCTCTATTTCTAATAACCCATTTTTTTATGGAAATGGAACATTTTCTAGCCAATCAAGGAAATATTATATTCTATTGCCCAGGTATCAGAACTCGCAATTAAAAATACTAATTGGTTTCGGTAAAATATTTTGTTTAAATATTATCTTAATACTGAATAAAATTCTCTCTACAGCTGTGGGTTAAGACCCATCTACTAATAAGCAACACTATTTGTTCGTGAGCATCTTTATTATCAAAATGAATAATACTTTTTTTATCAGTCAGTAGCTTTAAAAACTACTTTTTAAACTTTTAAAGCAGTATCATTAATAATGTACAAGAAAGATAGTACTGAATAAATAACTTGAGCAACAGCTTTAATCCATTAAATAACAGTGTGCTATAAATATGACAGCGTATATTTGTTCTTTTCTCAGTTGTAGCATGTTTTTTTTTTTATTTAAAACGGTGGATTTGTACACTTTACACTTTAAATTTGATATTCAACATACATTAAATTTAATGCTAAGCAAATTAAGCACGCCACGATTTGTTTAATGTGTTTCATTACACGCCGGACACATTTTGTGGATTGCTATGCATTTTCCGTAAAAGTTCTTATTTTGGCATAAAAAATATTGAACTTACATGCAAAGGTCCAAGTTGACGATGCCGATATTCATTTATTCTGAGAAATTTATAACCATAGATAAACACCCACCCACAAAAATTATTAATCAGAATCGTTATATTTAAAACTATAACATAATTTTATTTACAGCTATTAATATCTGTAGTTGAAATACAACAATTTAGAAACGTATAAGAAAACAAAAGTGTAATTAATAGTGTTACAACATTTTCAGTCTTCGGCTTAAAATTTAAACATCACTCGTAAATGCGTGGAATGGAAACCTGTTGTATTCTTCCATATACTCAACTTGTTTACAAATACTGTTTTCAAACAATCTTGGGCAGGTTCTTATAAATTCGTATAATATGACCCCAATATCACTATTACTGTATTTGCTTTTAATTATATCATGTGCGAGATTCTGTAAGACATCATTCCTATTATATCTTTCCATTGCGACATCTAACAGAAACAGATCTATATTAGGAGTACCGTTTTCCGTTAGTTCTTTTAAACTATTAGCATGGTTGAGAACGATCTGAGATACCCCTAAAAAGTGCTCTAAAGTTCCTTTGGTAAATATCGTATAATTCTCATCAAATGTCACCATCTTCACTAAACAATTCTTATTTAAATAAAAACGCAAGTTGTCGAATTTGCATATCTGATTTCGCATGCCAACTTCCATAGTGCGTATAATGTGTGGAAGATTTGATATAAACTTCCTAAATACGTTGAGGGATACATCAAGTACGCTCTGCGAAATGGTGTCAACAAATCTAAAAATTATTTTGTAATCGTCGAACGGGTTCAGGCCTACAATTATGATTTTGGAAGAAGATTTTGTTATGGCGTATGATTTTTCAAATAGCAACTTGGCTCGTTCTAACTGAATTGCGGCGTTTATACGTTCTTTATGCGCTGCGGTCGATTGGTTTTCCAAATCCTTAATTTGTTCCCACTCATTGTCTGTAATTTTTAGTTCCTCCTGGAAATAAACCATCTCGACGTGCCTTTCGTTGTTTTTTTTTATGGCATCACATCTAGTAAAAACATTTTCGCACACACTGCATGCAATACTTATGATATTCATTCTAGAAAAAATTATTGATTAACAGTTTTTGAATTATACATGTAAATATTTATTTCTTCTACGTTTGCAAAATTCAAACTAAGACTTACTCTTCTTTGTCGATAGTCCTCACACGAAATTTTCAAAGACGGAAAATTCTGTATTACTATCAATTACACTATAAACGACTTTACGTTTTACAAAAATAAACTTAAAATGAACTTTTGGTATCATTTCCCCCGTATTTATGTACATAGAGAAAGTATAAGTATAATTTGTCCTTAGATTAACCCAATTTAAATCAAATTATAGAATGTGTATTCCCGTATATTAACTAGAATTGTGGAAAGTGCTTTTATTAAATTAATAGTCAGACGTCATCGACAGAACAATGCAAGGCTAATGATCATACATTTCACTAAATTTATTTAGAAAATACGTCTTATTTTGAACTACATTTAAAATAGATTATCTAACCACTTTCTAGCCCGCCGTGCAGAATTAATATATATATATATATATATATATATATATATATATTATACCTTTTGGTTTAATTATTTGTATGTGGATGCACTAATTGAAAATTTTAACAATTCTAGCTACTAATAAATATTTTTGGAGTTTAACTCTATTATCGAGCTAAATCTAAATAAAAATGCAAAGGTGTTTTGCTGATAGGTTTTTGAATATTAATACAATATATACAGGTCTTTGTTGGAACTAATTTTAAAAGACGTGATAATTAATTTCAATTCCCCAGAAAAATTCTATACTAATTTTATAGGTTACACCATGGGTTTATCTCAAAAGACAGAGCGATACTGTTTAGAAATAGATTAAAGGTGAATTATATACGGTGCCTGCAATAGGTTAATCTGTAAATCAGTAAGGGGTCATTCGATTTGAAAAAAATTCCGAAGAATTTGAAAACCTGAGGAAAAACACAATAATAATTGAATTCTTACACGACGGTATATTAAAAATACTGCTAAGAGTAATTTTGTTTAATAATTTTAAAAATGGTGTTGGTGGTTAAATACATACAGGTGAAATCCACTATAAAACAATTATACGCGTCACTTTTCCAGTCAAGACTTCCATATAACGCCAACTAACATAATAAGGAGCTGCGCACGCTCGACCATCGGCATAAAAGGCGAGAGAGCCATATTCCAGTGCATTAGTCGTCAAAGTATCGTCGAGTTTGATTAAAATTATAAGTTAAAGATGGATTTTTCTTGTGTTGACGTTACAAGTGATGTGCGAGTACCACAATTAAATATCAACCAACTAGTTGGTAAGACAACCTATAGGTTAGGCGAATTTCCTCCAAATTATCACCACCATATAATAGAAGTTGGTTTTGATTTATATGGTGGTCTTCAACCTGCCATCCAAGTTATTTACTGTAGTGGTATGTGTGCTGATTCTACGATAACATTCTCTTACTTCGATTGGAAGAAATTGTGTACTTTTCAAGTGGAATTTCAAATTCACCAATTTGCTCAAGACTCAAAACAAGTCAGATTAAATGGTTTGACTACTGGAAACGATGTTGTTGACATACAATTGGATCAAGATTTCAAATTGCAGCTGAGCACAGCCTTTAATAGAAGTATATGGCTGTTGAACAATTTTGAAAAAGAGAATTTATATAATATGGAGATTACAAAAGATCGGAATGTTATTGTGCTACCTGCGTACGAGTGCATCAAGCTATTAAATTTGCGAGAATTAATCTGTTTTAAAATGGCTGAGTTAAGGTGTAGAAACTTTCAAGAATTTTACGAAAAATTTGTTGGTGATATAAAAAAAGTATGTGGAAATACGACAGAGGAAGAACGGATTTAAACGTTATTAGAGGAAGAGAGCCATGCCAGTATTTATCTGTCTAATGATTGCAGCAATGTAAATTACTTGACAGTGTTGGAAATTATTAAATGTTACCCCATCCAGTACTTAAAAGATGCAACTGCAAGGTAATCGCTTGCGCAAATGTTAAGAGATTTGGCTATCCCAGATTCGCCAGACTCTGGTTACCACAGCGGTTTATAGATGTTATCAATACATGTATGTATTTTATTAAAAACATATTTCTTGATAAAGTTTGTTTTTACATATTTATATCGCCAACATTAGCAAAAATTATTAATAGACGTATTAAACTATCCTGTTTTTATTTTTAGGTTTAAAGTGGTGTACCCCGCAAATAATAAACACAATATACCACATGTTAACAAAAAATTGTAGAGAAATTCAAAGACAACTTTATTGTGAGTCTAGTATTATAATTTGTTGGTAGTAAGGCTAAGTCCTACTGTATTGTACGCGAGAAGGACACGATTAAAAAGATTAAAGGGGTCTCACAAAGTGTAGTTAAGTAAAACCGAGGGTCTTACAACCTATAACGAGCATATATCCCCAAAAGGGGTAGGCATGCAACTACGCATGCAGTGCGTGGGAGAATAAAGATTCTCTCCAATAAGAAATTAAAGTCATTGGGCAATGGTAGAAATGTTAAACCTATAAAGGCGATTATTAATTGTGGTTTAGTGACCGCGTTTGTGCACTCTTCGAGTGTCTTCGGCAATCTTTGATTGTTTCCAAAGAAAATATTCAAGCCTGTCATTTTCAAAAAATATGGCGTAGAAGTTATTTAAAATTAAATTGCTTTATTAGTAAGTATTCTGTATACAACAAGTTTAGTGTTCTCTTAGTAAAGGTTTAAAGTGTTTATTTAAAATTTGTATCCCGCAATTATTCATCAATTTCTAATACACAAACATAATTATAATTATTTATGGTTCCGGGTTGGGACCGTGTCATTTTATAAATTAAGGTCGACGTTTCGCCCACTTTTGTAAGGGGCTTCATCAGGACAATAAATATATTAAAAGTTAATATTAAATAGATAAGTCACAGTGTAAAGAGAAGAGTTACTCCTGAACTAGCAGACTCACTAGCCCATTCATAGCCAAAAGGTGTCTTGTGGCGAAGTAACTGGTGAAATTAGCGAAAGTGGTGGTTTATATAGGGCGAGAACTTGATGCATGAGTGATCATGCATAGAGAGGAGTGTCGTAGTGGATCAGTGAACGTCACGGTTTCGCTGTTGTGAACATAGGCTTGTTTTCCAAATAGGGGGAAGGTAGTAGCCATCGTCTTTGTTTAGATTATTAGAATTTTTATTGATTTCTATGGGCTAGTGAGTCTGCTAGTTCAGGAGTAACTCTTCTCTTTACACTGTGACTTATCTATTTAATATTAACTTTTAATATATTTATTGTCCTGATGAAGCCCCTTACAAAAGTGGGCGAAACGTCGACCTTAATTTATAAAATGACACGGTCCCAACCCGGAACCATAAATAATTATAATGACTCCGGCCGTGAAAGCCTCCGACAATATCACAAACATAATTAATAGAAAGTCCAAGAAAAGAAATTATATACAGCTTTCATATGTAATTTAGACTGCTCATAATCGTTAAGAAATTGATTCCTTAACGACTTGTATTTTCCTAGCATTTGAGCATATACTTATGACGCGCATAGTTATTAAAAATGTTAAACCAGAAAATTGATAACTGTTTGAAATTAAAAAAAGTTATGGTTTTGAATATTCTAAAAAACAGTGCATCACCGTTTGAAAAATGGTTTTAAATATTAAACACTTATGGCTTTATAAAGGACTCATTTCTAAAATTTCCACGGTTTTTGATTTTTGGAGATGTTTGCTTATAGAGCAAAGAGCAAAATTTAGAGGTTTGAAAGCTTTAAAGTGTAACTTTGCAGGGCGTGGTTCGATTTTAAATCTGTTTGCAGATTCGAATTCTGCGTAAAATTTTAGACTAATTTAATGTATTGCATGACTAAAAAAATTTATAAGAACGCTCAAAAGTCGCTACAGGTAAGAAATCTTAAAATCAGGGTAGCTCTCTGGGGGATGATGCTATCTAAAAAATTCCTAAAGATTCGGGTAGCTGAGAAAATTCTAATATTAATTGATACCATACAAGATAGGTTTATCTCAAGAGATGCAATGGCTAGTCGAAGAAAACTATTTGGTTCAGAATGTTAGCGGTAAAAAAATCTTAAAATTGGGGTAGCTCCCTTGGGGATGATGCTATCTAAAAAATTCCTAGAGATTCGGGTAGCTGAAAAAAATCTATTGTTAAATTATTACCAAACAAGATATATTTATCTCGAAAGATGAAAATGGTTAGTCGAAGAAAACTTTTTGGTCCAGATGTGTGGAGAAATGTGGATGCTGGGGGAAATGTGGGTCTGATTCCCCTGCCATCCATCTACTAATAGTGAGACGTTTTTCTTAAATGGGCGCCACTGAAGCTTCTTTATTATATATATCTGACTCTAGACGTTGGGTGTCAGTGAAACGAAGTCTTCCGACGTAACTAGGGGTCTATTCCTTGGGTAGAGCTATGAGAAATGGGGGGGTAAGTCGAAATCTGTTGGTAGGTCACACTCAAACTAAAACAAATAGGCGCCACCAAGTCCGGACTGATTCACGTTAATGGCATGGCATATTTCTAAGGGCGGACGTAGAGACCCAAAGAAAGAAAGATCGCTTCGATGACAAAAACCTGTCTTAATAAAATAAGACGCTGTTCCTGTAAGAAATTATAATAGTTAGCTTAATAAAAAAAGGTGGAACACTATTTGTGTCCAGCAAATATACATAACGAAATAGTGAAAAGGTATTTTCTATATAAAGTTGGCATCAAAATTCTACTCCTAAAGATGTTCGCTTTCTGTAGTTAGGTTTGATCATATTTGATCAAAATAAAAAACTTTAAGCTTGAACTAATAATTTACTAAAAAGAATCTCTTTTTTTTTAAATAAAATGCAATGCAACAAAATTTAATAAATAATTGAATTACTTTGTGAATTTTAAATTAAGGTTTATCAACCTTATTCATAATCAAATATTTTACAGCAAGGTGTAAACTTATTACACAAAGATACTCTAACCCGTTTAGATCTGTTCAGGCCGATTACATTACAAAAGTTACTATACAAGTTTTCCTCTTTAAGTTAAAAGTACTAGTTTTAGTTCCTAATGAAAATGATCACAAAAATATTCATGTTTACAAAAGTTGTGCTAACGCAGTGCTAAGCATTTGCTTTCAAGGATACATCTGTCAGCAGTATACTCCAGAAAAATAAGTGACGTCAGTAACACCTGTTGTTGTAACTAACAATTTATACTGAAGCAACGTGTTGTTTCTTACAACATCAAATTGGTGAATTTTAATTTTGACACTGGAAATTCCAGCTTAGCAATAGTTGAAACAAATATCATATTCGTGCTTTTACACATAAGAACAAATTAGCGTGTTTCTAATTTGAAACACAAAAAATTACTTAAATCTACTACGAACCAAAAAAACTGCTTTCCTAGCCTTGATGAGGTACTTGTTCTACCATGCGAAATTTACTGCATATATTATGGATCCAGCTCATCCTAAACAGCTTCTACCAAAGTAGCATCTTTACGCTGTATAACAAAGCGATCCTCTTTAAATTGGCTCAACTTTCCATTTTCCAAGTTGCACCGTACACGTCGTAAAACACAGTGGTATCAACAACCGGGATTTAATTTCCTATTTTCTAAGTTGCATTGTTCACGCCGTAAAATAAAGTGGTTTTCTTAAAATCGATTAAAGTTTTCAAATTTCTAAGTGCATAGTTGATTGTAGTAATGTCTCTCGTCGCGCTAAACAAATTATCCCAAATTAAATAAGATAATAACTTTTATACTTTACCAACCGCTATTCAAAAATGTGTCCTCACTCATCAAAATTGATACGCAGATTACCGGCCATCGTTCTTTCATACATCTTGTCTCTTCTTCTACGTATGGCCGAGTGATTATCAAACTCGTTCGGACGACCGGAGGATCCAAGGGGGAGGTTGTCAAACCTAAACGCGCCTGCGAATGGCTGTAGAATACACCGATATCCAACCACAAATAGACTAACAAATCAAGATGCTGTTTTAACGTATTACTTTACTTGTTAAATGTATTTTAACATTATTTAATAAAAGTGTTTTATTATTCTCGCTCTTTGATGAAGGGATTTATTAACCAAACAATAAAATTATTAAAAGTGTCTTATTATTCTCGCACTTTTGATGAAGGGATTTATTAACCAAAAATAAAATTGTTACAATAGAACAACAAAAACAAATAAAATAATTACTTGCATAGTTGCAGCAATCAATGAGAACAGGCGACTGGTAGAAACGAGTTTTTTTTCGGTCGCTGAAAAACAAATATTATTAGGAAAAGGCCAGCACACCTAAACAATGGTATATCTTTAAATTTATGTATTCAAATTCATAGTACAGTCGATACTGAACCATTCTTTAATAAATACTCAATCAATAACAGCTGTCCCTGTATCATTTTCAACGATCGGAGTGGAGTAAATTCAATTTCACGCAGTAACATCTTCAGTTATGTGAAGAGTAACCCTATAAACTTGCAGAATGAGAATTGGTTGGACCTTCCGCTCCGGCCCCACACTGGTTACATTCAACCTGGGTGGAATCGCATAACACAGCATATCAAGATCTTTTTTTGGAAATCCAAGTGAATCAAATTCAAAAGATGCAACAGTGCGCAGAGAACTCTTCACTCCCCTTGACCAGTAGCTAGTAGCACATCACTACCTGGCCTATGATATATTTATATACATATTACCCAGCGACGGGTTGAATCAGTTGAAAGTAAATTAACACCATTTGCAGTAAATAATTTAGTTGCTAGAAAACTCCATATCTCAAAGAAACAACTTCATACAAAAAAATTTCAGAATTTCCAGTTATAAATCCATTAGTTTCGTAGAAACTAGATCGATCTGAAATAAAAGTTAGACAACGAATGCCTCGCATAAAGCACATTAGTAACTCGAAAAGCCAACAACAACTGATAGCGAGAAATCCATTTGATTATATACGTCGCTAAATGCACGTAATATTTCCTAACCAAAATGCTTTAACAAACGATAACCTCGTTTTTGAACGTATTATCTTTCCTGAAGCAAATGTTTTGATAAATAGATACCAGCTTTTAATATTGTATCGAAAAAGTAATTTGCTATAATTAAATTATAATTACATGTAATAATAAAACTTATTAAAAAAATGCATATATTTAACCTTTGTTACTGATAATAAAAGTCGCAAATCCGAGGTACCTTAAATTTTATAACTGATAACACAAATTCTACTGGATGATGTATAAGTGACCGTTTCTATTGGCAAAGGTTGCCGGATTCACTAATACACGCAAATAATTGTGGAAACAGTACGGGAATATGACGTTTTAAATTAAACTATGCGCCAAATTTTAATTACAGGGACAGAAAGTAACAAAAGCTAATCGCTTACCTTGAATTGTTAAACAAATGTTAGATGATCATAAGATAATATAACAGAGCGAGGCATATGACATGTATTGAAACAAGCAAACTTTGTTACAGAAATTTCTGGAACTGCAAATTACAAAGGAATTGAACAATCTTGTCGTTTTTCTTTCTTCGTGAAGGTAATTTCTTAATTAGATTTAATATTCGCCTTCTACAAACTACTAAACGAGACCTAATAGAGGACGCCATATTTATCCACGAGGATGAGACCTCGTTACTGTGTAATCATTTTAAAATTATAATTAAGAGCGCTGCAACTGAAATCAAATTAGAATAATGTATTAAATAATTTTACCTGATTACTGTTAACAGAGAAATTAAACTTTATAGGACCTTACTATTTAAAGGTACAAAACTAAATGGCGATGCACATATTGCTCAATTGGGTTTTCTCAAAACCATCTTACCTGTTCCAACAACTGGTTTGACAATCAAATTAAACGACTTTATGTTGTTTGTCATATTGAGCAAAGTTTAAACATCAATTTATTAAAGCATGAACTTTTGTAATCTATTTTAAATAATACTCAGCTTCCAATTGGATTATATTGTAAATAACTGAACAGTAATTAATATTAAAGAATTAATTACTGAATTGAATTACCAGTAGGGGAGACCGGGGCAGGTAGTAACACGGGGCACGTTGATATACTGCGCATGGCAACAAACCGAAGGACACACATACATTCTTATTAAGTGCGTAAGCAAGTTCAAGCATCTATCAGCTTACTCTTATATAGTGTTGTGGAGTTTATACGGGTGGTTTGTGTTATTGACAAAAGACTGTAATTCCTGGACTAAAGTAATATTTGAAGGTACCATTAAAACCTGACTACTGTTTTGTTATTAAAAGTTACAACAAAACTAACATCTGGTTATTAAATTATGGAGTTTAGTTTATCATTTGATAACTTAGATTTTTATTCTAAGAACTAGTGTTTTGGGATTAAGGTCAAACATATTGTTGCGATCCACTATTAGGCAACCCGTCAAACATACAAACGCCCGGGGCACAGCGTATTCTTCAGCATTCGAGAATCCTTCTACAAAGTTCTAGATAATGAGTCATATCTTAATGCAGGGTATATATAAGGCCGCTTATGAATGTAAGAGTTAGTCTATTCTTGAATGTCTAATATAAATTATATCGTTGTAAAGTAAACGTAGTTGAGTTTTAAGAATATATACATAAATGATATGCTGTGGTTAATGTACATGCAGCTTGCAGTATACATAAATAAATAGAAGTGTATAAATAAATAGTAGTGTTAGTGTTGTTAATGAACCTATGGTAAAGGAGTTAATTTAAGAAGATATTAGTGCTTGTAAATTCATTAGTGTAATAGTGCTTCATTGTTAAGTGGACTGAAAACATCTATAAATAAGACATATACTGTTAATTAGACTTGTGAACAGTAAGTAATAAAGACGTTTGTTATTACTTGTTTTAAATTAAAGAAACGCGGTAGTAGTAGCGCGTTACACTGGTGTCAGGCATTTGTGGGGTATATAGTGATTAATTTAAAACACAAGTCTAAAGACATTTAAGTAGTTTATATATGCCAGTTACAAGGAGTCAAAATAAGATGGAGGCAGAAAGTTTAATGAATTTCCTTAAGGATTTTAAATCCGAAATGCAAGTGACACTTAGTGAAAATGCTGAGAAAATGGAGGAGAGGTCGGCTAAACTGGAAGTGACACTAAACGAAAACTTAGTGAAGTCAGTTGAACTGGAATCGACCCTTAAAGAATTTAAATACGGCATGGAAATGACACTTAGTGAAAATGCTGAGAAAATAGAGGAAAAGTTAAGTGAAAATACAGCCACGTTAGAACGAAGATTAATGGAAAGTTCCATTGCATTGAAAAAGATTTCACTGAACAGGTAAAACAGTTGAGCAAAAGTTGGACAGTAAATTGATAAAAATGGAAGAATATGTGATGAGGCTGCAAGAACAAGTAATTTCACTAACAACGCGGCCACTTGAATTGCCAAGCCAAGTTGTTAATCAGAACATTCCAGAAATAAGAACGACGGAAAGAAGCGAGTCAATTCCGTCTAAATTTAAAGTAAAACCACCTACATTCGATGGTAAAACACCTTGGCCCACATATTTGAAACAATTTGAAGCTGCTGCAATAGCCAACGGTTGGTGCAACAAAGAGAAGGCTATCTCTCTAATAGTGGCCCTACGGGGGGAAGCTCTTAACATCTTACAAACGATTCCCGATCACCAGCAGAATGATTACGGCCTCTTAACATCGAAGCTTGAGATGAGATATGGAGACGCTCACCTTCAACAGGTTTACCACGCACAAGTTAAGAACCGCTCGCAAAAGACAAGTGAAAGCCTGCAAGAATTCGAAGCTGATATCGCCAGATTAGTTAGATTGGCATATCCAACGGCACCAGATAGTTTTCTCGAACAACTGGCTGTACAAACATTTGTGGATGGCGTTAAAGATGGCGAAATACAGCAAGCGCTAAGATTAGCACGGCCAAAAATGTTAGATGACGCACTGGCTCATGCGCTTGAATTTGAAGCAGCTAAGCAGACATCACACAGAATGAGTCACAAAGTTCGGTCTGCCTTAGAGGAACCTGATCAAGCGCAGAACAGCATAGATGAAATAATTAACCGTGTGGAAAAGCTTGAAAGACAACGACCGCGGAGATCGCGTCTGCGATGCTGGAGCTGCGGTGAAGTTGGTCATATGCAGAGACGCTGTACTCAACCAAAGAAACAACCGGTTGAGTTAAAGCAGGTCAATATAAGGGGGCGAACGTCGACAGCACAGCGTAGTGCTCCGGAGATTATCATCCGTGCTGCATCGTCAATGAGAAGTCTGGACAGCATTTATATCGATGGTAGAATTAATGGTAAGATTGTCCGATTACTCGTGGATACAGGAGCGACAAGGACTATCGTTAGACCAGATTTGGTTGGTCGTGGAAAAGTGCTACCTGTATCGGTGTGTCTTCGAACGGCAAGTGGTGAGAAAATTTGTACTCACGGAGAGACTGCCGTTATGTTGACAATTGGGGACAAATTAATTAATCATCGAGTGTTGGTAGCTGAAATTACAGAAGAAGTGATCTTGGGAATGGATCTCATGAGAGAATATGGGTTTCATGTAAACATGAAAGAAAATGTGCTTCGGATAGATGATGATGAGATTCCATTTCAAGGTAGGAGTGACCAGACGATGCAAGTTCGAATGATTTGCGATATGAAAATACCCGAGAAGGCGGAAATGATAGTGATGGGACGCCCGGATGGTACGCTCCGCGAAGGACAAGTATGCATGATGGAAGCAACTGAATCGGGAATGGGTCAGGAGGGACTTCTGATTGGAAGAACGCTGGTAAAGTCTCGAAATATGGTACCAGTAAGGGTGCTGAACATTAATCCCCATACAGTGACCCTGAAGAAAGCATGATTGTAGGAAGTTGCATTCCAGTATGTCATATTAAACGTTGTGTGGACGACACGAAAATAAACCAACCAACGGTTGCTCACAGAAATTGCTGGATATGTTGATACCCTCGTGTCAAGGATTAAATGGCGACCAACTGGGCAAGGTAAAAGAACTGGTCGGACGATATCGAGGTGTGTTTGCACTGGATGATAGTGAGAAAGGAAGGACGAATGTTGTGCAACATAAGATCAATGCTGGAGATGCGCAACCAATAAGACAACACCCCAGGCGGCTTCCTTTGGCAAAACGTAAGGAAGCTGAGCAAATTATCACCGATATGGAAGAACAGGGAGTGATTGAACCCTCGAATAGTCCATGGGCATCCCCGGTAGTGCTTGTCAAGAAAAGGACGGGTCGACAAGGTTTTGTGTAGACTACCGGCGGCTTAACAATGTGACAAAGAAAGACAGCTATCCTTTGCCCAGAATTGATGACACCCTGGATAATCTATCCGGATCTAAATGGTTTTCGACCTTGGACTTGAAAAGCGGATACTGGCAGGTAGGCTTGGAGCCAAACGATAAAGAAAAGACTGCCTTTACAATTGGAACTGGATTATGGCAGTTCAAGGTCGTGCCATTTGGATTATGCAATGCCCTGCTACTTTTGAACGATTGATGGAGTCGATACTGCGTGGACTGTCTTGGAAGACTTGTCTGGTGTACCTGGACGACGTGATAGTTCTAGGCCGGTCTTTTGAAGAACACCTTAAGAACCTAGAGGAGATATTCCAAAGATTACGCGGGGCAAACCTTACATTGAGCCCCAAGAAGTGTCACCTATTTGGAAAAGAGGTGAAATACCTAGGACATGTTGTTTCAGAGACCGGAATAAGAGCTGACCCTGACAAAATAAAAACGGTACAAAAGTGGCCTACACCAACAGATATACACCAACTACGCAGTTTTCTAGGATTGTGCACATATTACCGACGTTTTATACTTGGGTTTGCGAACATTGCCAGACCGTTAACAAAATTAACCGAAGATGGACAAGAATATGATTGGAATGACGACTGCCACAGAGCATTTGAACAACTGAAACGGCTACTAGTTACAGCACCAATTTTGAGTTATCCACGGATGGAGGAAATTTGTGTTGGATACCGATGCCAGTAACACAGCTATAGGAGGCGTTCTTTCTCAAGTGCAGGACGGACAAGAAAAAGTTATTGGGTATTTCAGCAAGGTCTTGTCGCGGCCAGAAAGGAACTATTGTGTGACAAGAAGGAGCTGTTGGCCGTCGTCAAATCCGTAGAGCACTTTTATAAGTACTTATACGGCCGTAAATTCCTGTTGAGAACAGACCATGCTGCACTGAAATGGTTACTACAGTTTCGAAATCCTGAAGGGCAAGTGGCAAGGTGGATAGAGCGGCTGCAGGAATATGACTTTGATACAGAACATCGTGTAGGAACTAGCCATCGGAATGCAGACGCTCTATCAAGGAGACCTTGTCCGATGGACTGCAATCATTGCTCCAAGATGGAAGAGAAAATAAGTGTCATCCATAGAATGACGGTAACCGATGATACTTGGCAACTCAAAAGAATACGAGAAGAAAAGGAGAATGACGCCGAATTGGGACGTATTATTGAGTGGAAAATAGAGGACAACGACCAGCTTGGGAAGAAATTAGTATTTCAAGTAGGAGCCTGAAGGCATACTGGTCACTGTGGGACTCCTTGATGATAGAAAATAGAATCTTGAAACGACGCCTGGAATTTGAAGATGGCACTGAGAGACTTCAAGTGATAGTGCCGAGAAGCAGAGTGCCGGAAGTGTTGCAGCACTTGCACGATGGTATTTCCGGAGGGCACTTTGGCGTGAAAAGAACTCTCGAAAGAGTGAGAGAAAGATTCTATTGGGTGAACTGCAAAGAAGATGTGAAGGAGTGGTGCCGGAAATGTGAATTGTGTGCCTCTGCAAATGGCCTGGTCTCAAAACGGAAAGCCCCAATGAGACAGTATAACGTGGGGAATCCTTTTGAAAGGGTAGCCATTGATATAGCTGGTCCGTTTCCTGAATCAGAGAAAGGAATAAATACATCTTGGTTGCAATGGATTATTTTACCAAATGGCCGGAGGCATATGCTATACCTAACCAAGAAGCCGAGACGGTTGCAGATGTACTAGTGAGGGAGTTGTTTTGTCGCTTTGGAGTTCCGTTGGAATTACACTCCGATCAAGGTCGGAACTTCGAATCAGCGTTGTTTCAAAACGTCTGCAAGCATCTTGGAATCAGGAAAACTAGAACCACGCCACTTCATCCTCAATCGGATGGAATGGTTGAAAGAATGAACAGAACGTTAGGAAAGTACCTGGCCAAAGTTGTCTCTGAACATCAACGGACTGGGACCAATATCTACATTTGTTCCTACTGGCGTACCGATCTTCGGTACATGACAGCACAGGATACTCGCCCGCTTGCGTAATGCTAGGACGTGAATTGCGGCTACCATGTGATCTTCAGTTTGGATTTAAACCTGGAGAAGAGATCGCCGGTGAAGATTACGTTAGTAAGCTTCGTGAAAGATCAAATAGTATTCACGAAAACGTCCGAAAGAATATACAGGCAGCAAGCGATCGAATGAAATCACAATATGACACGAGAGCACAAGAAGGTGGTTATCAACCTGGAGATTTAGTGTGGTTGTACAATCCACAAAGAAAACGTGGATTGTCGCCAAAACTACAAAGACAATGGGAAGGGCCGTACGAAGTGTTAAAAGGATTAATGATGTAGTGTACCGGATCAGAAGATCCCTCGTGGTAAACCGAAAGTGGTACACTTTGACCGTTTAACACCCTACACTGGCAACAACCAGGAAGACTCAAATAATGATAATGGTGTTCGGCAAGTTATTAATCATGAGCCAAATGCAGATTTTGAGAGCTTTATGGCGGCGTATGGTGGTTCCGCTAAAGCGAGATTTGGCGTTGTTGTTGAAAACAGCAAGATCTGTTTAGAGCACCAGAAGAGTATTCCCTTGCACATTGCGTAGCTCAAGATTTGGCAATGTCAAGGGAATAGCTGTTGTTTTCAAGAAAAGTTTGGATGTGGATGAATTA
Source organism: Platerodrilus igneus (assembly GCA_036346225.1). NCBI lineage: Eukaryota > Metazoa > Arthropoda > Insecta > Coleoptera > Lycidae > Platerodrilus > Platerodrilus igneus. The sequence continues at coordinate 285,435 of JARFIW010001430.1, read as the reverse complement.
GTACAACAGCAGCCAACTGTAGGAAAATCTTTGGTTCTTCAAGATAAAAATCGTTATGTTTACTATCTGGTCACCAAAATTCTTCATGGCAGAGACCTAGTTATGGACATCTATGGGAGGCTTTGCTAAATCTTAAGGCGCAGATGATGGAAAATGGAGTAACGAGACTAGCGGTGCCCAAGCTGGGCTGTGGACTGGATCGCTTGGATTGGAGGATAGTCCGAAATATGCTAGAAGTAGTTTTCAGGAACCAACGTCCAGGTTCTTGTTTGTTGTTATCAACCGGTTGCCTACCAAGACCATGAAAAGAGTGTTGACTGTTACTTCCAACGACGCGGTGGATGCACCAGAGGAGATAGCTGCCGATACCGTCACCAGTCATCGAATTGGCGTCAAGATGGATTTACAGTTACGAGACGTAACGGTTTTAAAGAGGGGGCAGTGTTGCGATCCACTATTAGGCAACCCGTCAAACATACAAACGCCCGGGGCACAGCGTATTCTTCAGCATTCGAGAATCCTTCTACAAAGTTCTAGATAATGAGTCATATCTTAATGCAGGGTATATATAAGGCCGCTTATGAATGTAAGAGTTAGTCTATTCTTGAATGTCTAATATAAATTATATCGTTGTAAAGTAAACGTAGTTGAGTTTTAAGAATATATACATAAATGATATGCTGTGGTTAATGTACATGCAGCTTGCAGTATACATAAATAAATAGAAGTGTATAAATAAATAGTAGTGTTAGTGTTGTTAATGAACCTATGGTAAAGGAGTTAATTTAAGAAGATATTAGTGCTTGTAAATTCATTAGTGTAATAGTGCTTCATTGTTAAGTGGACTGAAAACATCTATAAATAAGGCATATACTGTTAATTAGACTTGTGAACAGTAAGTAATAAAGACGTTTGTTATTACTTGTTTTAAATTAAAGAAACGCGGTAGTAGTAGCGCGTTACAATATAATCAACAAGCGTTGGGTTAAGTTGTAACGGTTTGTCTGGGGTACATTGTAACATGTTACAATGTGCCCTGTAGTAGATTGTATAATAAATTAGTTCTTTTTTATGCAGCATGAGAAACTATAAACAAAAATCTGAAAGAGGGGTGACTTCTAAAGAAGAAATGGAGCAGGCAATAGACAGGGTGTTGCTCGAAAATGAGTCAGTTAGGTCCGTGGCAAAAGCCACCAACATCTGTCACGTAACTCTTAGCAGATATGTAAAGAAAATTAGACAGACTCAAAATAACGAAAATAAAGACAAAAATGCACATTTAGAAAATTATGGCTACAGTAAACATAAACGGATATTTTCTGAACAACAACTTACAGAGCTTACTAATTATGTAAAGCATTGTTCAAAAATTTATTTTGGGCTGTCTCCAAAAGAAGTTCGCAAACTGGCCTGTGATTGTGCAATTGCTTTCGGAATTGCAGTTCCTAAATCATGGAAAAGAAATAAGGCTGCTGGGGAGGACTGGTTCACGAACTTTTTGAAAACACAACCAAGACTATCAATTCGGGTTCCTGAAGCTACAAGTATTGCCAGAGCCACCAATTTTAACAAACCAATAGTAAACGCATTTTTTGATAAACTTTCCAGTGTTCGCGATTGGTTTCATTTTGCTCCATCTGAAATTTGGAATTTAGACGGACTGGCTTGACGACTGTGCAAAGATTAGGTAAAGTGATAGCTGAAAGAGGAACAAAACAAGTTGGCGGTATAACTTCTAGCGAAAGAGGAGTTCTCGTAACATTGTGCATTGCAATAAACGCCATTGGAAATCATATCCCGCCAATGTTCCTGTTTCCACGAAAACGCTTTCAAGACCATTTTATTCGGGACGGTCCCCCAGGTTGCATAGGAGCTGGTAATGGATCCGGTTGGATGACTTCAGAAGATTTCTATATTTTTATGAAACATTTTGTTTCCCATGTTTGTTCGTCTATTGAAAAACCAGTGCTCTTGTTACTCGACAATCATAAGTCACATACAGCCTATAAAACTGTTAAATTTGCAAAAGACAATGGAGTAATCTTGTTGTCATTTCCACCTCATTGCTCGCACCGACTCCAGCCTCTGGACTGCTCCGTTTATGGTCCTTTAAAAAAATATTTAACATCTGAACAGGACTTATGGATGAGAAATAATCCTGGTAAATCAATGACAATCTATGATTTACCAGGAATAGCTCGGGAAGTTCTACCACTAGCCCTTGCAAAAAAATACAGTGAAAGGATTTCAATGTACTGGCATTGAACCATTCAAGAGAAATATATTTGCCGATGATGATTTTCTGCCCTCCAGTGTCACTGATCATCCAATTACTTTAGAACCACAGCCTAATTTGCCTTCTACATCATCCGATTGTTTATCTCAAGAATCACAGTTTTTAGCCCACTCCTCTTCCACCGATGGTCCTATTACAGCACAGCAATTCAACAAACTTTTGCAACCATCTACACCGGATAAAGCTGAATCAATCTCTTCAACTTCCCAACAGCTCAATTGTAGTAGCAATTTAGCTTCCACAACACTACAATCTTCCCCATTAGCAAAAACGGCCTCTATTTCCTCATTAGGCTTCTGTCCGTCAGCTGTTAGACCAATTCCTAGAGCCGAGCCAAGAAAATCTTCTTCCAAAGGCCAAAAGAAAAGAAAATCTGCCGTCTTAACCCACACACCTGAATTAGACTTGTTAAAGTTCGAAGCCGAAAAAAAGATATTAAAAAGACAAAAGTTGACATCCGGAAAACAAAAATTGAAATCAGCAAAAAGAAGGGTTCTTCAAGAATCTTCTGACGAAGATGATGCAATTTGTGTTGTCTGTTGCAAAAATTACTCTAACAGTAAACCAGGGGAAGTTTGGACCCAGTGCCATCAATGCCAACAATGGGCACACAAAGAATGTACACCTGGTTCAACCCCATACATATGCCACCATTGTGATTCTGATTGTGAGTAATATGGGCTGTAAGGTTTACTTCAAGTAGTTTCAATGGTGAGCAACCAAGAACATAATTGTGTAAAATGTTTATTTTTATTGTTCTGAATTTGGCTCATAGTAAATGTCACTAGTTTTCATATGAGGCAATTTTTCCCAATTAATAGGTTCGAGTATCCATTTTGTACCCAAAAAACACACTGTTACAAGCTACCCCATGTCTGTTACAACATACCCCACAAACGGGGTAAATTGTAACAAATGCTTGGTCTTATATTTTTCTGTTCTGAGAAGAAGCGGTTAGATAGTTTTTAATCCTGTAACAACCAAATGCCAGCCAAATATATCCACATTACTGTGCTACAGTTTAAAATGCATGATGCAAATAGTTTTTGAAATAAATAATAGAATTTTAAAATTGTTACAACTTGTCCCGGTCTCCCCTACTCTTAATGTAGTTAACCAAAGGATCTACATATTTATAAATCATGTCAGAAAAATATGGTACAATAAAAACACTAAAAAACACTTGTGTATGGATATTTATTTATGATTCCCACTAATTTAGAATAAAAAATCTAATTGATTACAAAAACAAGATTTAAACACCTAATAAGAATAAAGTTAATCTGTTCACACGAACTCGTCAAAACGCCTCCAGATTATCTGGTGTTATAATTGCATTTATAAAAATTTCTCTATTAACTTTATTCTTATTAGGTGTATAAAGCTTGTTAAATATCCATACACAAGTGTTTTTTAGTGTTTTTATTGTACCATATTTTTCTCTGACATGATTTATAAATATGTAGATCCTTTGGTTGACTACATTAAGAGTACTGGTTATTCAATTCAGTCCATACAATAATTGGTATTATACTCACAAGACAGTACCTTGTAAGGTAGTCGATTAACGGTGATGTTTAGGTAGATGTTGTAACATCACTGGCTATTTATTTAAACCAATAGCAAGTGGCAGGAAGAGAGTTCTTTTTACTTGGAAATTAAAAACTTTGAATCATGCCGAACTCTTGCTGTTCCAAGCAAGGTAGGAATCTTTAACGTGCATGAAAACACTCACATACGGGACCTCCATTTTACCTCTCCTCTGAACAAGGTCATATTTTTGTGATAAATGTTTGTTTAACATTTTTCAACCAGACCGTGTCAAAATTAGAACCCGGAATCTTGGGCATAGTAGTCATACACATACTGCCATGAAGCCGCCTTGCTGTCAATACAACATATTCGTACCTTGCAGCTTTTTCTTGTCATTGCCTTTTTCGGCTTGTGCACTATCCTTTCTGGCAATGTGTACTTTGTACTTAGCTTCATCGATATTACCTACAGAGTATGGAAAGCAGGTATAACACATGTCTTTCTTTAATTGGTGTATAGGCAAGTTCTTATTATGGAATACTTGGTTAAATTTCTTAATAGGATAACACTCATTAAAATTATAATACTCAACGCTATCAATAAATCTGCCGCAAATAAATTAAAGTTATTACAAACACTTACCCTGGGCTGTTATCCGGTGTTGGGCATCTTGCAGCGAGTCCATTCTGCTTGGTCCTGTAACGTGGTTGGAGTTGCTGTTGCTACCGGTAGGGCTTCCTTGACGAGACGATAGGAGAGGTAAAGAAGGGGGAAAGACAGCACTCGCGTCAGCAACTACCACATAACAATACAATAAGTTTATCGATAAGGTAGATGTGGCGGTATGATAGAACTGCCTGACTAATCGGTGGTCCTCGCTTTTTGTTTCTCGCACCAACCGAGGTCGACGCACTTCCCCCTGCGCCTGTGGGAAGATAACTTCTTCTCACGCCAGGACTCTGCGTTAGCAGGGTTCTGGCATGTTTTAAATAAATACAAAGCCATTCGTTGGATTTACAATCACTGGAAATGTAATGGTAAGTTTTAATTAATTATGTAATGAAACTGTTAAGTGCATTCACAAATGTCTTATTAATATCAACAATAATTTCTACCTTCACCTGTTTTCCTTGTAAAATGAGCAGTTGTAAACAAACTTTAGAACTGATCGCACGTGTCTGCCGGCTTGCTCATATGGTCGACCAGCCGGTAACTTAACATTAACAGTGGTTTGATGCGGTAGTGTCAATTGTTTATTGAACAATTTAAGGAAGTGGAGGGCAGCCCTATGTGCAATGATATAATTGAAATACAGTTTACTCAGACAAGTAATGGTGGAAAATGTGATGGTTATACACAAATTAATTAGAATAAAACACCCATTGACCCGTCCATAAATGGTCCTCCGTTCTTGAATGTTATTAACCTTTCACCCTTCCTTAATTAATAACTTTGGTGCTAATACCGCTTGGTAAAAATCGTAAACAATTACAAACATTATTGGTTTAATTTGTGGCATTGCACAATTTAAAATTGCACGTGTAATCTCTTGGTTGATAAGTACCATGCATAGCTTTAATAACAAATAATTATTTCAGATATAACTCACTATTTTCAAACACATCAGTGTCATTAGAAATCACTCTAACCTTGGTTTTTTAACTTTGAAATACAGGTAAGCAACAAGCTCTTGCTAGTCACTTATTGTTATACATAAAATCTGGAATTTCCGTAAATGTTATTCGAGTTTGTTTTAAAGGTCGCTTTTAAAACTTTGCTCTCTGGATACAAAACGGAAAGTGATTTTGATTACATTAAAATTTATACTGGTTTATGGTATTTTGTAAACACTACGTTAGGGTTAAGTTCTTAATTATTGAAAACTTACAAACTGTTTTATTTGGTTGGGTTGTGAAATATTTACCACAAAATTTTATTTGCATCTTATTGGCATATATTATTAATTAAATTACATAATGGCAACCAAAGTTTCTGTTAAGCGACTTTTGGTTGATGCTCAAGGAATATCATCAGAAGTGGCGGTTTTGTTGGTAGAAATTTCAGCACTTAAAGCTACTAATGCAAATGTTATATTGGCAAAAATTGTAGTTCAATTTGCTTTAGATTTAGAAGCTGAGTTGGATTCAACGTATCATAAATGTTCGGTAAAGGAAGAAAATATTGACGAAATTAGGTCCATCAGGGCTGCAATTAATAAAAATGTTATTGAAATTAAATACAAATCAGCTTCTTTGGAGGATGCAGTTGATAAAATCAGTGCATTAGCTTCTGATATAAAAGCAATTCCATCCACTGGTATTAATTGTTTGACTAATTTAAAATTATCAACAATTTCAATTGGTAAATTTTCAGGTCATATTTCAGATTGGAATTCGTTTAATAGCCTTTACAAAAATCTGGTTTATGATAACGTTAATTTAACAAACGTGGAAAAATTTATTGTAGTATTGGATGGCTTAGACATAGGTTCTAAAAAATTAAATTGTCATCTTCCTGTGATTGGTGAAAGTTTAGAGATTGCTTATTCGATTTTGAACAAAAGACGTTTATTGATTAATTTATTTTTGGTAGCCTTGGAAAACATTCCTAAGGCTAAAGCAAGTGTTCACAAGGAGTTACCAGAGGTGGTTAATTGTTTTGTAGAAAATGTGGCTGGCTTACAACAGTTAAATGTTGACTTATTGGATGTCATTCTTTTCAATATGTTTCCTAAAAAATTGGATTTGGAGTTACTGAAAGCATTTGAATTGAAAAATGCTGAACAAATTCCCACTTATGAACAATTAAAGTTATTTGTGGAAAAACATTGTAAGGCGCTAGAAGTGAACAATTTGATGATATTGGACAAACAGTCAACACTAAACAAGGCAATAAATATTGGGAGACAATCTGTTACATATTCAAAACTTAATTCACACACTACATTGGTAACAACCTCATCTAGTAAAAAATGTTTGCTATGTGACAATAATCATAATTTAAATCACTGTCAAACATTTTTAAGTAACGCGCCTCAAGAGCGTTATAATTTGGTAAAACATAAGCAATTATTCATCAATTGTTTAGTGAGGTCGCATCAAGCGGCAAAATGTCTTTCAAAAATCATTATGTAAAAAATGCAACAAGCCTCATAATACATTAAATTTTGAAAAACAGTCAATAGTGGACCAAAATAAATATGATGTGGTTGATCAGTCGAAACAAGTGGTTAATTTAAAACCTTTGATAGAGTGCATTAGCAGTTCAAGTACAAGCAGCTTATTCACATTAAAATGCTCAAATACAGTTACATTGTTAGCAACAGCTAATATTTCAATTCGCGATGGTAATGATAAGGTTCAAACAGTAAGAGCTTTGTTAAGCAATGGCAGCATAGAATGTTTTATGACTGAAAGTTGGAGGCAACGACTTAAGCTACAAAAGAATCAAGTAATGGCAAAAGTAGAAGGGCTAGGTCTTGCATCTTCACAAATATCAGGTGCATCGACTTGTAAAATCAGACTTCAATACGAAGTTGGAGTTTTTATACTACCAAATATTTGTGGAATATTGCCTACTAAGCAATTGTTTAAAAAATAATGGCCGCATATAAATAATTTGAAATTGGCGGATACTAGCTTTGATGTGCCAGGAAATATTGATTTACTTTTAAGTGCAGATGTTTTTGCACATTGTTTGTTAAGTGAAATTCGCACAGATGCATTGGACGAACCTGTTGCAATTAGAACTACTTTTGGTTGTATTTTAACGGGTAAAGTTGAATCAACCGTTACCTCATACACATCATTGTGTGCAATCATGGACCTATCGAATGTTAGTTTCAATAAGTTTTGGCAGCTGGAAAGCTTTTCAGAAAGTAACAAGTTATCTCCAATAGAAGATGCTTGTGGACAATGTTTCGTAAATACTTACACAAGAGACAATACTGACAGATTCATAGTAACTCTGCCCTTCTTATGTCCTGAACCAATATTTGTGAATTCTTTAAAGGTTGCTCTCAAAAGGTTTTTAGCATTGGAACGTCGGTTACAAAACGATCCTCAAATGTTTTTGGAATATAAATAATTTATGCAAAATTATTTGAACAGTGGTCACATGACTCAAATTTCAACAAATTGTGATTCATCTGATGGATATTACATTCCTCAACATGCTGTGTTAAAACCCAATACCTCAACTACAAAGTTGTGCGTTGTGTTTGATGCTTCAGCAGTGGTACCTATTGGTGGTGCCTTGAATGATCATTTATTGGCTGGCCCTCCTTTGCAAAAGAACATTTTGGTATTGTTTTTACATTTTCGTCTTCATTCTAATGTGCTGACTTCAGATATTAAGCAAATGTATCGTCAAATTTTGGTGACACCAGCACATCATAATTTTCAAAAAATTTTGTGGAAGTTTGATCCTACTCAACCTATTATGCATTATCATTTGAACACTGTGACATACGGTCTCAAATGTGGCGTAGTGGTATGTGTGTGACTACTACGCCCAAGGTCCCGGGTTCGACTCCTGACACGGTCCGCTTGAAAAATGTTAGGCGAGCATTTTTCACAAAAATACACCCTCGTTCGGATGAGAGGTAAAATGGAGGTCCCGTGTGTGTGTTGTCACGCACGTTAAAGATCCCTAGTTTGCTTAGAACAGCAAGAGTTCGGCAAAATTCCAAATTTTCCAGGTAAAAAAAACTCGCCTCCTGGCCAATGTAGTACCTTCGGGTGGAGCATTGGAAAATCACACGTAAGGTCTCAAATCAGTACCATACTTGGCCTTGCGAGTAATACAAGAACTTGCAAGCATTGAATCCATGCATTACCCCTTTGCAATAAATGTTTTGGCTTCTGATACATATGTTGATGATTTGGTGACGGGTTGTGGTTCTGAGGAAGAAAAGCAAAACGATTAATTTTTAAACTGGATAAAATTTGTAATTCCGGTGGGTTTGTCTTGAGAAAGTGAAATAGCAACTTTCCGGTGGTTTTAGAAAATTTACCAGATTCTTTACGTTGTCAAGGAATATTTTGGTTTAATGACAAAAGTCATTTCTCAGAAAGTTTTGGGATTACAATGGCAACCTTTGGTGGATGCTTTCATTTATGAAGTAAATCCCTTGGACAGAAAATTTACAAAAAGAAACATGGTCTCAGAAATAGCAAAGATTTTTTATTCTTTAGGTTTATTAACTCCCTTGGTTTTCTTTGCGAAACGTCTCATACATCTTTGGATTCTTGGAATTGGCTTGGATGAACATCCTCCTCTGGATGTAACATTAAAATGGTTAGATTACTTAAAACAATTATCAGAATTGTCACGATTAACAATTCCTTGTTGGATTTTATGTAACAGTTACGTAAATTTGCAACTTCATGGCTTTTGTGATGCCTCCAAGTGGGGTTATGCATGAGTGGTCTATTTTCGGATGGTAGACCAATTTGGTAACATTAAAACATTTTTAGTTTGTACTAAATCGAGAGTTTCACCATTGCAGCGCATTTCGATTTCTCGCCTGGAACTGTGCGCGGCGGTACTTTGGGCAGGTTTATTGGAATTTGTTCAACGAACATCATAACTCGTTTATCATTCAGTAGTATTTTTGCTTGGTCAGACTCTACAGTAACAATATCGTGGATTCGTTCATTATCTCATTTATGGAAAACTTTTGTGGGTAATCGTATATCTCGCATTCAATCTTTGGTTGTACCTTCTTGCTGGCATCATGTTAAATCAATTGACAATCAAGCAGATTGCGCACCAAGTGGCATATTGGCTTTGGACTTGGTGGATCATCTGCTATGGTGGACTGGTCTTCATTGGTTACAATTACCGGTTGACAAATGGCCATCTAGACAACTCTTGGATAGTGATCATATGAATGAATCACATGTCAAATTGGAAAAAAGAATATTATCGTTAAAAATTGTGGTGGTAGAAAACTTTTTAGAAAACTTGCTAAATATGTACTCTAATTTACAGAAAATATGTCGTAGTATCTAATATGTTCAAAAATTTATATTGGCATAAAAAACTTATTTAAAACATGTTGGAAATCCTACTTATGTATTAATGCATTAACAAAGGGATGCTTTACATTTTTTGGTTAAGAGAGTTTAAAATGAAGTATTTGGTAAGGATATAGAGTCTTGAATCTGGCAGACCCAGACCTATTCTTAAACAGCTTCGTTCGTTAAGGGCTAAAGGTGGGCGGTAAGCTACACAATTCAGAATTGCCATTTAATGAAAAATTTCTTTCATTATTACCCCGTTATCATCGCCTAGGAGAATTGGTTATATCAGACTGTCATCAGACACATTTACATCCTGGTTTAAAGACCACGCAATTTTTGGATTTTAAGTGCAAAAAGGGCAATACAACAATATTTACAAAAGTGCATACGCTGTTTTCAAGTTAATCCTAATGCTTATTGTCCTCCTATGGGTGACTTGCCCTCTGCTAGGGTAACTCCTGGGAAACTCTTTCTTCATACGGGTTTGGATTTTAGTGGCCCCCTTTCTATCACAATGAATCGAGTGCGTGGTTCGAGATCTTTAAAGGCATATATATGCTTGTTTGTGTGTTTCAGCACAAAAGCAATCCATTTGGAATTGGAATCAAATCTTTCAAAAGATGCATTTGTTGGTGCCTTGTGCAGATTTATCGCTCGTCGTGGAAAATGCATCAAGTTATACAGCGACTGTGGTACTAATTTTACTGGTGCTTCGACAGAATGGGCAAAACTTATGGAAGTATCAGCAGTCTATGAAGGAATTGAATTTACTTTCAATCTCCCTGCCTCATTTCATTTTGGAGGTTTGTGGGAGGCAGGCATAAAATCAGTTAAGGTATATTTAAAAAAGGCTATTGGTGATCAGATTCTTTCTTACGAGGAACTGAATACTATATTGATACAAATTCAAAGCCATTGTGCCCTTTAAGTAATAATCCAGGTGATTTTTCTTATTTGACTCTTAGTTATTGTCTTGGTTTGGAGCCTGTGTCAGTCATTCCTGATCTATGCATCATGGACTTAAAATTGTCAATGTTGGATTGTTGGCAACTAGTACAAAAGATACAACAATCCTTTTGGCATCATTGGCGTACAGATTATTTAAATACATCGCAGCAGAAAAAAAATGGTTATCCGCTCCATGTGAAATTAAACTTTGGTTTTAATAAAAGAGGATAACATTCCTCCTTTATCATGGCGTTTAGGTATAGTGGACTCTATACACTGGATCTGATAAAATAGTTCGTGTAGCAAACATTAAAACTATGCACGGTATGTTAAAGAGCGTGGCATAATGGTATGTGTGTGACTACTACGCCCAAGGTTCCGGGTTCTAATCCCGACACGGTCCGCTTGAAAAATGTTAGGCGAGCATTTTCCACAAAAATGCACCCTCGTTCGGATGAGAGGTAAAATGGAGGTCCCGTGTGTGTGTTGTCACGCACGTTAAAGATCCCTACCTAGCTTGGAACAGCAAAATTCCAAATTTTCCAGGTAAAAAAAAACTCGTTTCCTGGCCAATGTAGTACCTTCGGGTGGAGCATTGGAAAATCACATGTAAGGTATGTTAAAGAGACCTTTGGTTAAATTGTGTCCTCTTCCAATAAGGGAGGTATCACAATAATTTTTAATTAGTATTAATTTTTTGGTTTTTATTGTAAATAGTACAATCAATTTAGAAAATAAGTTTTTTCATCTTATTTTGGTGGGCGGTATATTAAGCGCAATCACAAATGCCTTATTAATATCAATCCTAATTTTTACCTTCACCTGCTTTCTTTGTAAAATGGGCAGTTGTAAACAAACTTTGGAACTGATCGAACGTGTCTGCCAACTGGCTCGTATGGTCCACAAAACCGGTATCTTAACATTAAGTGGTTTGGCGCGGTAGTGTCAATTGTTGTGAACAATTTAAGGATGTGAAGGACCGCCCTATGTGTAATGGTATAATTGAAATACAGTTCACTCAGACAAGTAATGGTGGAAAATGTAAGTGATTTTTATACATAAATTAATTAGTATGAAACACCCATTGACCCGTACAATCTGCATGTTGCAAATAATCTGTAAAGTTGTTTTTGACATATAATAAACATGCTAATATGTAAATACAAGGGAAGGTGAGAATTTCGAGGTTTATGAAGTGGTCACTGCACTCCTGGCGATAAGCTAAATTACAAATTTTTCAAATGGCCAGTCTTTGCAAACGAAAAACTGCCACAGGCACTGGCATGACCCTATGCTAAAATACCATAAGCAAGTTGGCTGGCTGTGTAACAGGGCAAAATAAACTGATTTTAGAGTATTTTGGTATACTGAAATTCGAAGAACTTTTAGAAAATAAATCGTTTGCGATATTTTATTTCTGACCACAGTGCAATGCTTGTACTAATTATTTTTTCCGAGGAGTTACAATCTGATATAAATAGTGGTAAATTATTGACTTGATGAAATATAATAGTGTCATTTGCATAAAGAATGACATTTGTATTTTTTTATGGCAGAAGAGAAGTCATTAATGAAACAGGAATAGTAATGGTCCAAGAATTCAGCCCTGAGGAACGGGTAAAGAAACAAAGTATGACTCGTTATAGCAGACAAATTGAGTTCTCCCACTAAAATAAGAGGAGAAAAGTTCTATACTACCATCTGACAACGACAATTTTTTAAGTTTATCCTCCAACAAATGGTGCTCAACACAATCCAATGCCTTTGTAAGATCATAGAATCTGGCTAAGAGATATTCACATTTGTTAAAAGAGCTAGCGATATGTTTTACCAATGTGAGTATTGCATCACTTGCCCCAAATTTTTTCCGAAAGCCAAGTTGTTGAGGACAAAACAGTTTTGATCCTTCAAGAAAAGTTAACAATTGATTTTTTAGTATTACTTCAAATATTTTTGAAAAACCTATACTAACGATATTGATCAATAATTTGCTGTGATATCTTGTGGACCCTTTTTATGGAACGGAATTATTTTGGCGAGCTCACCTATTATTAATTTCGAAGCTGTCATACTTCCCAAAATTTGTAAAAATTTACCTACTACTAATATTTATTTAAAAAATTTCGCGCATCTAGCTAATCTCAAATTGGCTGATCCACTCATCAGTCAATCCAGATCTATTGATTTATTACTTGCGGCAGATATTTTCCATAAACCCTTATTAAATGGACATATCCAAGATTTAAGTGGTCAACCTATTGCACTTAACGTTATTTTTTGATGTTTTAATAAGAAGCATACGGGCCTCGCCTGCCTCCGAAGCCACTAGGTTGTTTTATGCGACCGAGTCTGCTTCTTCCCTGAAAGATATTGTTGCAAAATTATGGGAAGTTCAAGAGGTTCACAACGCTAAACCTTCTCACAGCGAATAAACACACTCGTCACCAATTGAGTTTCCTATATTCAGGAAAACACTTCTCGCGCTGCTTGGCATCATATTTCTCCACAAAGAATCCTGCCTGTCGGATCCCATAGTTTGCTATCTTCCTACTTATGTCATTGTTCTTTATGGTGGGCGGCATCGCCGGCCTTGCATCCTTCCTTCAACACTTACAGTCCACTCATTGTGCCTGTTAATTCTTTGGAAATTGTTAGGTGTAGTTTTCTGTATAAAATTTATTCGATATTCCCTGTGATATTTTAGTCTATTATAAAAATTATTTTCCATTTTGCTTTGATTATTATGTATGGTACTTAATTGGCCGCTTATCACACTTGGCAGGTGAAGTTGATTTGTTATGATGAAAGTCATTCTGTTTGTAGCTATTAAACGATCTTTAAAGTGCATAATGGTGCTTTTGATTTTTAGCAACTCTATGGGAGAATTTATGGTTATACAATGTTAGTTAGTGGTGTTTGTCCACTTCTGTTTGGGGAACGAGTCACCGATTGTTTTATACTTCAATAAGGCCCACGAACGTAAGTATTTATTAGGTACAGTATTTGTATTCTAATTTTCCTTTCTTGTTTTAGTGGTCTTTATTCATTCTTCTTTTTCTTTCATTTTTTTTACTTCATTTATGACTCATACTTACCTGCTTGTACCTTACTTATTATTTACTGTTGGATCCCTACCCGTTCTACCCTGGAAGAAGCAATAGTCGCTTGGACGTTTACAAAATCCAGTAATGTGTTGCTGCTAGTAAGGATACGCCAGACATAGGATCTTTAAAGTTGTATACTTCTTTATTTTGATATATGCATTTCATCGCCTCACCAACCAATTTAGCTTACATTATCAGTGGAAATTATCTGCGTTTTTATTACAACTAAATCCAATTGTGCAGTTATAACAGATTTATATTTACATTTTTGAAATTAAAAGTAAAATTTGATATATCATTTAGTCGGGAAGGAAAGTGGCAACATTGTTAACTTACAGTGTGTTAATAATTTTTAGGGTCATTATTTTTATAAAGGGTACATTTTTGGACCTACAGTATGTTTATAGTTGTTGAGGGTCTATTTTTCTATTACTTTTGTAGGCCATATCTTTGGGTGGAGTATTATTTTTATGAAGTGTAGATGTTGTATTTCAGTTTATTTATAGGTATATTATTGTATTATCAACACCTCCCCCACCCCGCAGGTGTCTTGTAAAAGGCCCACAAACAAACGCGTTATTATTATATTACCTAGATCGTTCTATGTTTGCGTCTTTATAGCGAGTGAGCAGCTTGCCCCTCCTAACGTCAGCGTAATTATTATTTATTAATTCATACGCTTTTCGATATCCCATGTATGCGCCAAACCGTTGGTGGGTTTCCCCCTTTTTCATTGTATATATATATATATATATATATATATATATATAGAATGCTGTGAATCCACCAAAATCCGGGAACTACGGTTTTCGAATCGAGCCCCACAGATTGGGCGTCAAGAATGCTGTGAAACCTCTTAAATTAACTGGTCCGTTGACTTTCTTCTGTTAATCGCCTCTCTCCTTTCCGCCTCGGCTGCTCACCTAATTAAAACTTTCATCCTCATTCATAAAAAAACAAATACATTCCTACCACAAACATCAACGTTAACTCTATTTACATCAATATTTATAATACATTAAAATTTCAATATTAAATTTCAGCATAAATTTTAGTATCATAAAAGTTCAAACTCAAATTTGTCATCATTTTAAATTGGCATCCAGAATTAAAGTCCTTGTAGGATGCCTACTAATTAATTTAACAATATTAGCAGACCTGAGTCTGAATAAAAGGGAGCATCTTCCACCCCTTTACTTTAATTAAACAGGTTCGTCTAATTGAGCTCAAAGACAATCCCAAATTTTCATCATAATCAAGAACATCAATACTAAATACTCCTTTCTACCTAAACAAGAAAATTTCACCTTAAAATTAAAATTTTGTTGTTTGTACAAATTCACTATTGTCCATTTTAAGTAAACCAATTATAAAGTTATTCAACAAACACCAAAACATCAAAAATGGAACAACAAAGCATAAGTTACCTGAAGGTTACTGCACTAGTGGCTTCAATGTACATCGTCCTTGCTAATTTCACCATTCCAACTGGGTTATGTTTACGTCCTCGGATTACTGGTCGCTTTTAAAGATTTTCTCTACACCACCATTCATCTAAAGTTGTTTCAGAGCTTCTCAGGACTCCTCTATGTATATCAAAATCTTGTTTTGTGGATCCAATCACGATTACGAATAACATTTGATTATTAACACCCCCGAAAAATAGCAAAGAAATTCATACTTCTTTCGCGCTATACGCCAAAACTGCCTACTTTTGTTTATTCATTGCTCGTTACAAATTTGAATAATTGGTACAGTAAAACTCGCAAATATTACTGGATTTTATTACCTTGTATCGTAGCACGTAAAGAGCAAACTGTTTTTGAAGTATTTAATAATCACTAAAATATACGAGCAAACTGTTTAAAATATTGAATCATCAAAATCTACGCGAGCTTTTTAAAACATCAAATAATCAAATCTAAGAGCCAAACTCATATTAACACTGGTATATATAATAGCTCGCCCGTGCGTCGGTTTAGTCCCCAAAACGGACGATTTCCAGAATTTCGCGTCCTATATTCCCATCTCGACCGCCCGTGCGTCGGTTCTACAAAATTTGCACACGTGCCAGTTGAAAATCTCAGAAATTTTTCACACGGCACGCAACCTCTGAAAATAACTAATTAATTTTGTACAGAAATTGTTGTTTCTACCTCTCATATGTGCATCTTATTTTCAACCAATCGTGACCCTCGTGACGTTGCTCAAATCCCGCCTTTAATTATTGGTGTCTTTGCTTGACGCATTTTCTCTTTCCTTTTCTAACCTGTTCTAAGTGGTGCAAATTGATATTCTTTATTATCGATTATTTCAGTCCACGTGGACTGTTATCTGGGTTAAATAACCCCGTATCTAGCCTTCCCGTAAATATTAAGCGACGGTTTCTCCAAGATTCTCTGTAACCATTTGTTATCTGCAAAATTTACGCAGAACGAGCCTTTTAAAAATACGCAGGTGTTCATTCATCCTACTTCTAACTAACACTTCTACGATTTGAATATTATTGGGTTTTTACAAGCTTTTATGCGTATTATATGTTCCTAACGGTTCAATTAACTCCAATTAAAATAATACCCTTTAATTTTTAGTGAATCCTAATTAAATATTCAATTATTATCTGTATATTTTGTTTAATACTTGTTACCCAAACTTGAATCAATTAATATAAATTTTGCATGTAATTTCCTTTTGTTTCTTTACTCAGAATAATTAAATTACACGTTGAGCATTTTAATACTGCTTCTTTTTTTATATAAAGCGTCTTGTAAATAATTTAAATCTCTTATTTTTAATAAAACGAATGAATTTTTATTCTCCACGGTTTTTTTAATAA
This sequence comes from Platerodrilus igneus, assembly GCA_036346225.1. Classification (NCBI taxonomy): domain Eukaryota; kingdom Metazoa; phylum Arthropoda; class Insecta; order Coleoptera; family Lycidae; genus Platerodrilus; species Platerodrilus igneus. The sequence continues at coordinate 268,692 of JARFIW010001430.1, read as the reverse complement.
AGCGTATTATCTAATAAAAGTCCTTATACACGGTGATTTAAAATTATTTGATGTAATTCATTAATTTTCTACCCTGGTCAAAATATGAGTAATATATATAGAATATAAGGTATATTAAAGAATTTTTTGGGATATAGTCCAATAATAAAACGATTAACTAAAAAGTTTTAATCAAAACTTGAGGTTTCCATAGTTTTTCCTACCATTATCAAAAATCTGATCAATCTAAATTTACACAAATATATATAGAAAATTCTAAATGATTTACATAATAAAAGTAGGTCTATGTTTGTAAAAATTAAAAAGTGCCAGAAGGGCACATCTAATACTGGTGATGGTTAACAACGTTTTTAATAATATTAATAAAACTATTGATAAATTTCGCAAGTTAAACACTTTCCAATTTGATTGCGTTACTACTGCCTCATGTAATTTCTATTGATGACACAATCATTTTTAACAATGTTAAAATCCTCTCTTACCTGTTATGCAAAAGCATTTATACATTGAAATGGATAAAACGATTGCTTCTGGCATAATATATCCCTTTAATTCCCATTGATGAAGTCCAATGCTTCTCGTTTCTAAGAAAAATAAAGCATACCAACTTTGTTTTAATGGCCGTAAACTTAATTCTATTACTATTCCAGATGGATATCCAATACCTCATATAAATTCAATCCTTATTAGTCTCTTAAGAAAAACAACATTTTTATCTTCTATCAATTTAGGACAACTTTTTGTCAAATTTCTCTTGAATTATCTTCTTCCCATAAAGCTGCTTTTTGTGTACCTGGAAGAGGTCTTAGGAATATCATTTTATGCCTTTTGGTTTATTAAATGTCCCTCAAACTCTTCAAAGAACCATGGATCAAACTTTGGAACTTACATCAAAAACATGCCTTTATATATGTCTTGATGATATTCTTGTTAATTCTATTACCTTTAACGTATATGTCTTCACCTTAAATGAAGTTTATGAATGCCTTAACAATGCAGTAAATTTTGAAAAATGTTTTTTTTTGTGTTTCCACTCTCATTTCTTGATTTTATTGTAGATGAAATTGGACTTCGTATTGATCCATTTAAAGTCAATGCTATCACTAAATTCAAAACACCTAAAAATGTCACAGAAATGAAATGTTTAATTGGTATGATTAGATATTACCGCTTTTTAGCTAATCTTTCTATTATCTCTACTCCCATTACTGCCTTAATAAGAAATAAGAAAAAAGTCAATCTGTTGAATGGAATTCAGAGGCACAGTCAACCTTTGAAAAAATCAAAAATTAACTACTTCATCCCCAATCTTAATTTCATCAAATTTTAATGAAACATTATATTCAGACTGATGTTTCACTTGCAGGATATGTGCAATGTTATTTCAAGCACATAATGGTTTACAGCACGCTATCGCTTATGCACGTCGAGCTTTAACCCAGCCAAACAATAGTATTCTGCTACCAAAAGAAAATTATTAGACGTTATCTTTGGTATTGAAGAATTCAGAAGATAGGTAGAAGATACTCATCTTACTATTATAATTGATTGTGCTGCCATTACCTGATTAAATAATCTAATACAAACCACAGGACATTTAGCTCGGAGCCTACATATTGTTAAGTGAAACGCTAAAATTGTATGTTATTTAGTCTAAGAGTGTTAGTTTAAGTTACTGTAAGTAGGTATTTTAGTTTTTATACAGAATACGTTTCAGTCACTTGTTTTAAGTGTGGTGACGTAGGATGATCCAAGATGGTTACAATGATTATTCCTTTTGATTGTGTTTTTAAAGAATATAAAAAACTAATGCGTTCTTGTAAATATGTGATATATGTAATATATGTTGTTATGGGCAGTTCGTTTAATTCTCATACACAAAACGTTAATAAATAAGACATATATCTCAATTCACTATTATTATTCATCATAGACCAGGAAAATTAAATACCATACCTGATGCTTTATTTTGTGATGTTGCTTTCTTAAACCTCCCAACATATATATCTAGATAATTGGTACTCCAATATGTTACAGAAAGTTTCTCAATTCTTGATAAATTTCTTACCTTACGTGTAATTGGTGATAAACTATATAAATTAATTTCTTCTTTTTATCATAAAACTTCAAATATCCCTGAATAGGAATTAGTCGTTCCTACTCCAAATCGCAAAGATGTTTTAAAAATGTATCACGATGACCCTATGTCAGCTCGCTTAGATGTTAGTAAAACTTTAGCTACAATATCTGATTTATATTATTGGCCTACCTTAAAACGTCCCGCCTGTTGCTATATTAAAAATGATAAAGTCTGTGGTGAACAGATAAGTTCACAAGATGCGCAACCTGATTTAATGGGTAAATTTAAAAATATATCTTATCCCTTTCAGTTAATTTCTTTGAATCTATTAGGACCACTTTCTCATTCAAAAAAATGTAATTCATATTTGTTAGTAGTAAGAGGCTGGATTTCCAAATTCGTTCTCGTTCAACCTTTAGCTAAAGCAGCAACTGATGCAATCGTAAAATTTCTAGCACAACAAGTATTTCTTATCTATAGTATCGCTCAAATTATTCTCTGCGATAATGACCCTCAATTTATCTCTAAAGACTTTCAAAATTTCATGATGTTATAAAATACAAAAGCTTTGATTTAATCTAAATATCACCCTCACGTAAATCCTACCAAAAACGTTAATCGTGTCATCGCTACTATTATTTCATCTAATATTCATTCTGGCCACACCAAATGGAATGAAAATATCTTTAAAATTGCACAAGCATTATGTACCTCCACGCATGAAGCTACTCAATTCTCAGCATCATTTTTAGTTTTTGGACACTATACCCCAATTGATAATAGTTATTATGGTTCTGTGCCTAATGATATTAAAGTAATTAAATTTAATGAAACAGTACGTTGGGACAAAGACCCACAATTGTTACCTTCTACCTTTATTCATGTTAGAAAAATTTTATTTAAAGCTTGTGACAAAGGTAAGTCACTACGATCTTCATAAAAGTGATATTTCCTTTGCCGTGAGTAAACAGATGTGGAAGAAAAATCATGTTCTATTTGATGCAACCAAAAAGTTTTCAGCTAAACCAAATCCCAAATTTATCTGTGAAATTCTGGTGTAATTTCTCAATTGATTTATGAACTATAAGATTTTAATGGCAAACCTTAAGGACACTGGCATATTAAGGATTTAAAACCATTTTAATCTACTCCTAACGAGTAGTAGTTACTCATGCCTATATTTATACATTTAACTAATTATATTTTGTCTTTCCTACATTAATTGAATTAAACTACTAATGTCTCTTGAATTCATTTTCGTGTATAAATGTATATCATCCATATTAAGGATTTAAAACCATTTTAATCTACTCCTAACGAGTAGTAGTTACTCATGCCTATATTTATACATTTAACTAATTATATTTTGTCTTTCCTACATTAATTGAATTAAACTACTAATGTCTCTTGAATTCATTTTCGTGTATAAATGTATATCATCCTTGAATCTTTTCAAACCTTTTCGTTTCATAAATACTCATCCGCTTCAAAACGGCAGTTCTCTCGTTCCTAGCTTAAAAAAATTTCTTTTTATTATCATTACTCTCAAATAATTGCATTTAACTAAATTTTAATTTTTATTTCCATATTATTCTTATTGACATATTAACGTATTTTCCTATCATGGTTGACATATCTCCCATTTAAACACTCAGCAAATCTTAAGGACTAGCACTAGTTGATGTCGGTTTAATGCTGTGCTCTTTGGATACCCATGCATATGCCTCTAAAGTAAAAAGCAGATTGCCACAGTTGCAACCACAAAGAATTTCAATTTGATGTGTTTACTTTCGCAAATATTTCAATCATTTGTTACAAATTCGGTCATCAATCGTTTTTATATCATAGGGATATCTATACATTTTTTGTTTTTTCCTTAACATGTAGTGAGGAGCTGTCGCCTTTGCCGTTTTCAATGCTAATTCCTTATTGTTTTTGGTATATTAAAAAACTTATCTGATTTTATCTTTGACTAACTGTCTATCGTCTAATTATTTTTGTTATGTCTGTGGTAGCTACTGTTTTGAAATTACACTTTAGGTGGTTGTTTTACCTTTTGTCTGATTTTTTTACTGCAGTAGATGCGCTCGGTAAGAAGATAATGTATCTAGCTGCATTGATTTTAATTAATAACGTTGTTACGTTCCATCCCTGAAATTGAATAATTTGATGCATAACTGATTTAAAAACCTCATAATTCCATATTTCCTCCATGGTTAATAGCATGTATTAGCGATTCCGGCAGCCTTTCGTCAATTTAAACAAGTACTTATTCATCATCCTGTAGAATCTTAGTAAATACTCAGTTGTAAAATTCAAGTTACTTTGAACTTATTTTGGATTAGCTATAAAATATGCTATTGTTGTGGTTGCTAACAAATTTAAATGGGTTGAATCTATCCTCTTGATAACGTACTAGATCTCAAGCTTTATTAGCACAGGTAATTATAATTTTCAAACTACGAAATTATTCTTTCAATACATTCTTAAAAGGCAGATATCCATATTATTAAAATGTGTGCTTTAGAAATATTAATATAGCATTTAAATCTGGTATCTATTTTATTAAAACATTTGTCCTTAAACTAATAATAATAATTATTATATAATAATTATTGTTATGACACCGCACTGATGAAGATATGATTTGGAATTCTGAAATTACTTTACTAGAAGTTGTTCATTGCAAATATGGAGTTTTCTAGCAACTAAATCATTGCCATTGGTGCTGATTCACTTTCGACTGATGGTTTAGTAGAAGTTGTTCATCTTGATATGGAGTTTTTATAGCAATTTGTGCTGATTCACTTTCGACTGATGGTTTGGCAGGAAGTTGGTCCATTGCAATATGGAGTTTTCCTGCAACTAAATTAATTACCACAATTGGTACTGATTCACTTTCGACTGATGGGATAATAGAAGCTGTTCGTTGCTAATTAGCTTTCGATTTATTCAATCAGTCGCTGAGTGGTATGTATAGACCTACGTTCGTGCTGACTACCAGATAAAGTAACAAGTAGCTCCGCCCATTATTGCTTTTTCTAAATTTGTAAATGTAAATTAAGGATGCATCACTGTTTAGGTGTATCGGTTTTTTTTGTCTAATAATATTTGTTTTAGCGGTAGAGAGACGAGCGCATCTACCAATCGCCGACTCTTATGGATTGCTGTAATTATGTAAGTAGTGAAATTGAAGGTAACGAAAGCAACTCATTATGTAATTTATTTCCATTGCTGTTTTTTTGTAAATATTATTATTGAGGGTAAATATTATTATAGATCGTATAAATTAGTGTAATGTAAGTCAAGAAGGTATTAGGTATTTTTGCTTTGATTTATGGTACTGTGTGAAATCCTGTGGGATATTTTGTAAAAAATGTTTTGTTTTATACAAGTTCGTTGTCCCTTTCTCTCATGGCATGTTTCACTTAATTAAAGGGTTTGTAAATATCCTTATTGTATTATGATTTTAACTAGGGACTTGTAAATAAAGTTTATTCCTTGAGATTTACAATTTTTCTTTATATGTGACTAATCCCACTCTACGATGTTTTTAGCTAGCAAGGGATTAATTTTTCCGATTCTCCCTTTATTTTATTATGGTACTCGGTGTGGGCTACTGTTACTTTGCTTAATCTTTACTTTTCTCTTGTCCACACGGATCACTGTAACAATGTATTTGCATAGGGCTTATTCTATCGCTAATGTTGCAGGTAGCCCCTCAGATCGATCTGTTTTAATAAGGACATTCTCCACTCTCTACTCTTTCCTCTAGGATACCTATTCTAAAACTCTACTTTTTCATATCCCTTTATCTCCGTTTCAACCTCATTTTCTCCAATGAAGGACCTGTCCTAGTCCCAAGACAACAGTCCATCACATAACAGTGCTTATCTCCCACTCTGGGCTGCTGACTATATTTTGGTTAGTCAAGTAGTGCTTTTGCTATCCACCATTTTTCTATCGCATTTGCTCACTGCAAGCCCTCCTTCTTCTCTCTTCTACTTAGTTGCTATAAAGCTCCAAACATCGCATCGTCATCTTTTCTATTTTTCTATTTCTTTCCTTTACTTTCTACTAAGTCACTGCATAGTTAGAAGGTTGTTACTTCATGACATTGGACCATGGGTATGAGGATCTCCGTCTGGGTTTGCATCACCACTGTCTTCCACTAGATCTAGGTTTAAGCCGTCAACAGTGAATTTGTTATCAATTTGGCCTGCATCCATATTACTACCTGGTCCCTCGTGCTGTTCTTATGAACACGTACTACTTCAATAAACTTCTTCTTTTGGAGGACACGAGAAAAAATATCTTTTGAGAATCCTATAGGATCACTCTACTCCCTAGGGAGTCCGTTCGTAATCTATATTTATCAAAGGGGCAGTGTGCATTGCCAGATGTAGGGCCTCTGAACCAAAATAAATGTTATCCGTTACCTTTTCTTTGAAATTTGTTGTTAGTATCTTATCTTATCAGTAGGCTAAACCATTAAGTGTTAGTGTTCATCTCTCTTTGAAAATATCTGGTACAATTTATCTTAACTAATCAATACTTCAAACCACCAAAAATGTTTTGTTACTTATCGTTCTCTTTGAAGTTGTCTCGGAGATTTTATCTTACCTAAATATTATTTTAAACCATATATCGTTAGCTATCTATCTTTCTCCCTGAATTATCTTTGAAATGCTATCTTAGCTAATTAATACTCTAAACCATAAATGGTTAGGTATTTATCTTTCTCTTTGAAATTACCTTTGAGATGTTACCTTATTTTACCATTTCTGCAAAGCAAACAAATAATCTACATATCTTTCTCTTTGAAAATATCTTTGAGAACTGATCTTATCTGTTTAATGTTCCGATCCTTTGATATTTATGATCAAAGGTAGGATTTATCGTATAAATGAAAAAGCTAATCTGGCTTTAGCTTTGTGTTTGGTACAATAGGATTAAGAAAATTATATATTGTTAATGCAGTAGTACTGGCTAATTTGTTAACTTAATGTTTTTTGTCTTTATCTTGCTAAAAGCTAATGTGTAATTTGTTCGATTTAAGAAAATACCTTGAAGGTATTAATGAAAATTTGTATGCATTAATATCCAATGGTAAAAAAACAAATGTTGTATTAAATTTTATAGTGAATTAAGTGTTATGTTTAAATATTTGAGTCTCATACTCTTGACTAATTTAGTGCTCAAATAATGTAGCCTAACGATCAAGTGGCTACTTATTTGTTTCCTGGTATCGTAAGGATTGCTACAAAAGTTTTTCGTGCATGTGAGCGCCCGTACTGACTTTTATTTTTGTTTACCTTTTTGAAGCTTTGACGCGATTGTTATATCTTTTTGAAGTTATAAGCTGTACTTCATTAACTAGGTATAGAGGATTTCTAATCCTGATTGAAATGTTATTTCACATCATTATTTAAGTAGGTTTTGAATGCAGTTGTTGAATTCCCAACATTGGTAGGTGAAGAACATATAGCCTATGGTATGTGACCTGTTAAATAAACATTTTGTCACGCTCAGAGTAATGTGCATCATCACCTCAACCAATAAGAACGTTCATGTTTGAAAGGGTTTTAACAAGTTTGTGTGAACGGATGTGATGAAGGGCAAGATTATTTGGGGTTACCAAACTGAGAAGATGGAGTGAATGCAATATAATGTAACGTAAAGTTCGCATATCATTTTCCTTGCCATAATTCCTTGACCAATGACATACAGTAGTCATATTTAAGTCCCAAAGACAAATAAACTTATTTTAATTGTGCATTTCAAACCATTATAATGGTATACAAACAATAGTAGATGATATCTGGTTTATTAAATTAAATTACAATTCTAATTACAGGTGTGTAATAATATTTCCTTAAATCCAATAAGAATATTTCAATGAAGTACATTTTTCTAGTGTCACTATGGTGACATACTATATGATAGTAACAACATCATCAGGTTAGGCTCTACAGCTCTCTTCATTGTTGTCTCTATTCTAATAATTTGCAAGCAATTGTCATTTGACAAAGCTTGTCACTTTCATTCGGATTTTGTTAAGGTGAAGGTCGCGTAGGTTTATCTACTGATGACCATGGCCAAATGGGCCTGGTCTAGGAGAAGAAAAAAGTTGTTTGTGTAAGAAATCATCGTTGGCGTGGGGCACTTGCAGAGTGTTGTGAAAAGAGAAATATAAATGGATTTGAAGGCGACTGGCGGTGCATTTTCGTAGTCATGGTGATTGATCCTGATGTAACTTCATTAAGCATGCATTTTTCAAATGTCCTGTAACTTTCAAGTAACATGGAATTTCGAAATAGCATGCAACTAGTGTGAGGCATAAATTGAAGGTTAAGCTGATTTTATTTCAAAAATTAAAATTCAACTTTAATGCTGTATCAAATTTGGAATGAGGCTGTTTTTTAGTTAGAAAATAAGGATCAAGCAAGAATCTGCTTTTATTTCAAGAATTAAAATTCAACTTTAATGCTGTATCAAATCTGGTTTTGAGGTTATATTTGGTGTACAATTAGAATGCTTGGGTTAAATTCTACAGACTCCTAGGATAAACTTCTTGGTGCATCGCTGATCTTGGTTGGTTCAACTTACTTTTTGGTAAGACCATTCCACATTTTTCCTTTGTTCTTCTGTAATTTGAACTTTGATAAAAGTTTAAAAGTTTTGTGTTGGTAATAAATTTTATGTTAGTAAAAGTCTATGTATGTACCTCGTTAAGTAGAATCTTTAATAATCATAACTTAAATTTTTTTATACTGTAAATTAAATACAAGAAATAATTTTTGTCGATTGACATAACTTGTTATTTGTGCCATATGGTGTGATAAGAAAAGTTTGTGTGTTCAATTTGTACTATGTACTCATGACATAAAGTTAGAATTAATTTTGAATGTAGTTTAAAGTGATGACATTTTCAAATCATTTGTAATAATTTCAATTGTAAAGTCGCTCCCAGTACTGCTAATGGTAAGAGAAATAATTATTTGATGTAGAGTAATTCACAAAATATTTTAACATTAAATTTTCTAAATCATTAATTCTTGCTTGATTCAAGATACATCACTATTTATAATTTTATACTTTGCTGTAAATACTTTGTTATAATTTTAAAAGAAACTAAAGAGAAGATAGATTTATGTTTAACCTAACGTTTTATTTTACTGAACTTTAAAGAAAGGTATTGCAAACATATACTGAAAATATGAGAATTAACACCAGGTTCATAGGTGTGTCATTTTGTGATTATTGTTGATAGATGTCTAGAAGCAGAGCTAGTCAAGGAATATTCATCAAGGCATTTGTTAATCAACAAAAGGACAATTTGTAAGATGTTTTGAAAGGGTTTTGGGGAATCAAATTCTGGTTGTATATATGAGTCTAAGCCAGTATTACAGCAATATATATTGCTGTGAAACCTCACCATTATTCGTGAACTAAGGTTTTCGAATCGAGCCCCAGCGTTGGGCCGTCAAGAATATGCTGTGATTCCTACAAAAAACCTCATCAGAGTAAAAAAAGATATTCGAACCTCTCGAATTTGGCACCAAGATTTGCTGTGATTCTCGCCCTGTTGAATCTCTTCTGATAATCGCCTCTTTACTCTTTCCGCCTCGGCTGCTCACCTAGTTAAAACTTTCATCCTCATTCATAAAAAAAAACAAACACATTCCTACCACAAACATCAACGTTAGCTCTATTTACATCAATATTCATAATACATTAAAATTTCAAAATTAAATTGTAGCATAAATTTCAGTATCATAAAATTTCAAGATTAAATTTGTCATCATTTTAATTTGCAGCCCGAATTAAAGTCCTTGTAGGATGCCTACTAATTAATTTAACAATATTTGCAGACCTGAGTCTGAGTACAAAGGGAGCATCTCCCACCCGTTTACGTTAATCAAACAGGTTAGTCTAATTGAGCTCAAAGACAAACCCAAATTTTCATCATAATCAAGAACATAAACTGCTAAATACTCCTTTCTACTTAAACAAGAAAATTTCACCTTAAAATTAAAAATTTGTTGTTTGTACAAATTCACTACTGTCCATTTTTTAGCAAACAAATTATAAAGTTATTCAACACACCAAAACATCAAAAATCGAACAACAAAGCATAAGTTACCTGAAGGTTAATGCACTCGTGGCTCCAATGTACATCGTCCTTTGTTAATCACACCATTCCAACTGGGTTATGTTTACGGCTTCTGATTCTGAACGCTTTTAAAATTTTCTACACCACCATTCATCTAAAGTTGTTTCAGGGCTTCTCAGGAACTCATCTAAGTATATCAAAATCTTGTTTTGTGGATCCAATCACGATTACGAATAACATTTGATTATTAACACCCCCAAAAAATAGCAAAGAAATTCCTAATTCTTTCACGCTATACCCCAAAACTGCCTACTTTTGTTTATTCATTTATCGTTACAAATTTGGATAATTGGTACAGTAATACTCGCAAATATAACTAGACTTTATTACCTTGTATCTTCTTTTCTAAGTGCACTAATGCATAATAACTTGTATCGTAGCACGTAAAGAGCAAACTGTTTTAAAGTATTCAATAATCACCAAAATATAAGAGCAAACTGTTTAAAGTATTGAATCAAAATCGAAAATCTAAAAGAGCGAAACTCCTATAAACACGGGTTTATATAATAGCTCGCCTGCATGTCGGTTTTGTCCCGCGACGGCCAGTTTTCAGAATTTCGCATTCTCTGTTCCCTTCTCGACAGTCCGGCACGCGATTCTATTAAATCTGCACACGCGCCAGTTGAAAATCTAAGAAATTTTTCACACGGCACGCAACGCGTCTGCAAACAACTAATTAATTTTGTATAGAAATCGTTACGTTTACACCTCTCATATCTGCATCTTATTTCCACCAATCGCAAACCCAGTGACGTTGCTCAAATCCGGCCTTTAATTATCTGTGTCTCTGCTTTACGCATTGTATCCGTCTTTTTCTAACCTGGCTTTAGTGGTGCAAATCGATATTCTTTACTATCGGTTATTTCAGTCCACGTGGATTCATATGTTAATATAAGCTACGGTTTATCCAATCGTTTGCAATATACGCAGAATTTTCATGTTTATCAGCTCGAATTTATTAGAATTTGACATTTAAAAATACGCAGGTGTTCAATCGTAACATTTTAAATAACACTTCTACAATTTGAATATTCCACGTATTCTAACTTTCTAGATATATTTGTATGCTAGCAACGCGTCTCATATTTGGTATTATTGGGTTTTTTAAAAGCTTTTATGCCTATTATACCTTAATAATCGTTCAATTAACTCCAATTAAAATAATAATGAATGGCATTGACTTCTACTCTTTAATTTTTAGTGAATCCTAATTAAATATTAATTATTATTTGTACATTTTGTTTAATACTCGTTATTTAAAACTTGAATTAATTAATATAAATTTTGCACGTAATTTCTATTTGTTTCTTTATTTAAAATAATTAAATTACATACAAGTTGAGCATTTTAATTACGCGTACTTTTTCCCAAAGCTTCCTTATACACGATGATTAAAATTACTTGATGTCGTTAATTAATTTTCTACCCTGGTCTAAATTTGAGTAATATATATATATATATATATATATATATATATATATATATTCATTCTTGTGCCAAAAATCTGGACCATGTCACGCCCTCTGTAGAACCACGCCTGGTACTAAAGTGCATTTATCAGTACCTGTCATTAACAGTAACACCTTTATTTATAGTTTTCATAGAACCAACTATGATATTAATTCGCCTATTTTTAGAATAACTACTAATAGCAATAGAAATAAAATTGATCTATTTAATATCTCATTAAAATCCCTTAAGGGAAACATACAGAATAGTTCTGCATCATAGCTTATATATGTGCATTTACGTTATACAATTATTATTTAGTTTATATGAATAGTTCGGATATTTTTAATTTTTTGTATTTTTGTAAAAAAAAAAATTTGTTAAATTAGTTTGTATTTTCAAATTTGTATCATTAAACATGTCCTTTTCTTTTTATAGTGGGTTTGCCCATATATTAATAATAAATAAATAATAGAAGATAAAATTCCAGTAGAATTATTCGAAATATTATTTAGTGACGATATTATGCAATACGTAATGGAGTAGACTGTAAGGTATACTATCGTAGTAAAAAATAACTCAAACGTTGCTCTATTTAAAAAAGAATTGAAAGCGTTTATAGGCGTACTAATCCTTTTAAGGTATCACATTTTATAATCTGAGACGTTATACTGGTCAGAAAAACAAGATTTGGGATTAGATATCAATAGGAAACATGTTGAGAATAGTTATTGTAAAATAAAGAAGTATTTACACTTTGTAAATAATAATCAAATTAAAGACAATAAAACTGATAAAGTACTTAAAGTGTAACCTCATATTATAAAGTTGAATAAAAAATTCCAACAATTTGGGGTTTTTTTCTAAAAAATTTGCAATTGATGAAAAGATTGTCATGTATTTTGGCAGTTATAAACTACGAGGAAAGCCAAAACGATATAAACTATGGGCACCATGTAGTTCTAATGGATAGTTTCAAATTTGATTTATATTGTGGTTCCGACTCTTCTAATCACGATTTAGTGTTAGATTCTAGGACAGTTTTTAATATGTTACAATGTGTTGAAAATCCTACAAGTCATTGTAAATATTTTAACAATTTATTTATTAGCCGAGATTTATTCCTTCACCACAACAAATAGGAATGCAAGTAACAGGTACTGTTCATGAAAATAAACCCAATGTCCACTAAAAAATTCAAAATCTGAAAGACGAGGCTTGTGGAATTTGATTATAGATTCCACACAATTGGAGAAATACTGTTTTGAAATAGAATCATAGTAAGTGTGTTACGGATGATTGATATGGCAATTGTATGTGCTTGGACCATTTCTCGAGCAGCTAACAACTTTATCTGTCAATGCTGGAATTCCATAGGGCTATGGCTGCTAGATACTTGAAATTGGATGTAAAACCTACCACAGGCTGTCCTGTTGCAACATCATCATCAAAAATATTTGAAAATGTGGGATTTCACAAACTTGACAGTTCATAGCAACAAAGGAAAATCAACGTTGCTGACACGAAAAAACTGCAAATCAAAGTCGGTAATGTATGATTTGAAATATAAAACAACTCTGCAAAAAATGTTTTGTGGTATTTCCCTCAAAATGAGTGAAAACTGTATTTTCTTAAATTTGAATATCTAATTTACATACTAGAAATATTTAGCTAATAGATATCATTACGTGACAGTGTCCTATTTATAGGACAGGCCATACTAATAAGGATAATGTATGAACAAGTTAAAATTTTTCTTTTCTATTTTATTTAATATAAATAACAATCTTTTTTTAGTTTTTAAAAGTTAGTACTTAATGGGTTAATATAAAGTTCAAAGCGCCTTATCTTTAACACTGTAACTAGATTTAAAAAAAAAGAATGTTGTGAAGTAAAACAGAAAATTGTGTGCCTAAACCATATAGCTGCAATTTACATAATTTCGCCCTAAGCAGATTTATTATATATAAGAATTACAATTCAAGGTACTGGTTTCAACACTAATTAAACATACCATAAAACAAATAAATTAGGCTATAAAGTTTTACAATTGTAGATTATACATTTGCATAGTATATGTGCAAAAAATACACACTACTATATTTAAAACAAAAAAATGATACCACTTGCTTAGTTGTATATAATTTATACTTTTTAGTCTAGATAAGCGTTAACTGTTATTAATATAGACACCAAAGCAGTTATGTGGATTACACTTTTGATAATCGAGAAGTCTTTTTTTAGTACTATAAAATATTACATTTTAAAAATAATTTGAATAACAAAATTCTTTGCGCTATAAGGCGTTTCCATTATGTAATAGGTTTTATCTGCAGGTAATTTTTATAAGACGTATATTCATATGACATTTGGAAAACTACAGAAAGTTGCCAAAGATAAATGTTGATTCAAATACAAAAGCTACAGATGTGGTTATTCAAAATTTAAAAAAAAAGTATTGCTGAATACAATTAAATTAAGCGCATTACAATTAATAATAACGATTGCTACTTATTCATAAATACCTATAAAACTTTCTTCATTTAGAAATGTGGAAAAAATGAAATGCAGTATAACCGCAATATTGTTTTAATTAGTTATTTTGAGAGACAATGATGAAAGTTTCTTATCAATTTCAAATATAGGCCAATATAATTTATGAACTGCAATCACTTGATCAATGCAGTTTATTGTACTAACTTTAACGGTATCTGGTACTAAATCCAACAGTGGTAAGGGATCACCTAACAATGTTTTAATACATATATTCATACCAAATTTTAGTGTTGTAATATTATAACCTCCTTCTAAAACTAATATTATTTTTCCATTGGCTAACGGTTTTAACAGCTGAATAAAATGTCCAAAGCAATCAGGGGTCAGCTTATAATTTCCCAGAGGATCATTAATACCTGCATCAAATCCAGCAGAAACCAAGATCACTTTAGGCAAAAACGAATATGCAATTGGTAGTATGATACGATGAAATATTGTAATATAATCAATATTACATAAGGAGTCCTAAAATAAGAAGTGTAGTACATAAAAATTTTTACTGGTTTGAATATACCCCATTAACTGCAATATTCACATTATAACCTTCTCCTTTACCACTTCCAGAATATTTACATGAAGCTTCAGACGAATTTGGAAAATATTCTCCATTATTATATTTATGAATACTCATGTATAAAACTTCTTTATTTTCATAAAAGGCAGATTGAGTTCCGTTTCCATGGTGTATATCAAAATCTACTATCAGGATCCTGAACATTATAATATACCATAAAAGTAGAAAGCATAAATAGAACAAACCTATCAACTTTATATTTATCCAAAAGATATTGTGCAGCAATAGCTACATTATTTAAATAACAAAATCCAGCTGGTTTATCTTTTTGTGCATGATGACCAGGAGGTCTAATTAAAGCTGCACCAGAACTGCTTTCCCCCTTCATTACACTATCAACTGTGGTCAAAACACATTCCACAGCTTTTAAAACTACCATTTTAGTGTTTCCATCATAAAAAATATCTTGTAAAGAATGACACAAGCTACTAAACTCATCATTAAGAATTTGATTTACGTAGCTTTCGGAATGTGTATTCTGTATGACAGCTGCGGTAGTTGGCATTGCCTAAAATTGTATTTTGTAATCAATTTTGTACATCAATAAAAGTAAAAACTTCATTACTAAGATCATACCAACAAAAGTAAAGTTTTGAATATATGTGTAATATATGTACCATGTATTCAAAACGTCACTGATTTGGAATAGTATTAAGGTATTTCAATCTATTATACAAGGTAAATGTAATCTATATCCTTAGGGATATTAAACTATGACTACACTTGTTCAGATGCTACTTTATTTAACATTTTGTGATATATTTGGTATATGTTGTACATACATTATGTGTGAACCAACAAGTGTTTTATGCAATGAATAATACATAGCAATACGTTTATCTATGTAAAAAATCTTGTAATAGACACAAAAGTGTAGAAACATGTGTGACTAAACAATGCATTCAAACAGGTAGTTCGACATGATAACAAAATGTACATCAATAACAAATAATAATTAGTAACAAAATAGAACTTCGATAGAAGTAACAAAAAAATTATATGCTACTTTATAATAATCAGTTTCAAAATAATACAATTTATAAAAATAGAAACAAATAAAACAACAAACAACAGAAACGTATTTGCAGATAGAAAAAATGACAGAAACTACAGCAATATACCAAAACATCACAAATAATAATCATTAAGGTTAATAGAACAAATAAATAAAGTCAACTTCCTGTAGTCTAAAAAGCTGTATAATAGCATAATTAACAACAAAAAATTATAGCCACCAATTATTAGGTTGAGATACGATTATTTGCTACTAAAGAAAATTTCTTCTGTAGTTTCCAAATTTCATTGATACTTTGTAATCTGTAAAATGCTGTTGTAGTACATTTACATATGTTGTGGTATCATAAGGTGTATTGATCAATTTATATTCATTCTCTTGACCAATACTCCCTGGTAAGATACTATATGTAATAAGATTTTATATTACTCACATGGTTCCTGTTACTCTCACCAATTATTATTTTGATTGGTTAGAAAAGATGTATGGACAAATGCATTAGCAATAAATATTTTTAACATAATATTAATTTAAAAGTGGAAAATATTTTCGATCTAATTTCTTAAAAGGCAGTTGGGAAAGGTTAAAGTCTAGATGCAAAATTATTTAAGTGATATTCATGTAGCTGCATTTGTTTTTTTTTTTAATAAGCTAGATATATACAGTAGCACAATTTTTCATAAATATTTTTACTCTAATCTTTGATGCACCATTATAAGTTGACTCTGAACCATTTCTGTTCAAACTGTTTTAAAGCTCTCGTAAGTGTGCAGAATTGCAGTGACGCAATAGGGTTACCAATTACGAATTACTCAATTGAATGCCAACAGGTGATTCCTGGACCACAATGTTTAAGCACTAATCAAGTCATACATTTTCTACATCAAATTGTTTTCAAAAAATTTTATATGAGGAAGTAGAAAAGGTATACGAGGATATAAATAGTATAGTGAGAAAAGTAAAAGGAGATGAGAATTTAATAGTTATGGGCGATTTTAATGCGTCAGTGGGAGAAGGTAGTGAGGAAAAAATGGTAGAAAAATTTGGGTATGGCAGACGAAATAATAGAGGAGAAAGATTAGTTGAGTTTTGCCAGGAACATAGATTAGTAACTGTAAACACCCTATTCGAACGACATGTTAGGAGAAGATATACCTGGAAAGCGCCAGGTGATAGGGCTAGATACTAAATAGATTATATTTTAGTTAAACAAAGATTTAGAAACCAAGTTAAAAACTGTTGTAGTTGTCCAGACATAGATAGCAATCATAACTTAGTTAAAATGAAGTGTAAACTAAAATTCAAAAAATTAAGAAAGGTTAAAAGAGAGGGATGAGATCTAGGTAAGCTTAATGATAGTAGGGTAAAAGAGGAATATAAACAAGTATTAGATAATAAGAGCAAAGAGATAGCCGTAGGAGAGAACGTAGAAAATAGATGGAAAGAAATAAAACTGACTGTACATGATACAGCAACACAGACTATAGGTAAGAAAAAAATAGAAGCGAGAAAATCCTGGGTAACAAAGAAGATATTAGATTTAATAGAGAATAGAAGCTTAAACCTTTCAGAGAAGTGGATAGTGAAAGTAAGCAAAAATATAATACAGTTAGAAATAAGATAGTACATGAGTGTAGAAAAGCTAGAAATAAATGGATGGAGGAGAATTGTAAGGGAATACAAGATGATTTGAGAGTACGTAAGACAGACAGGGCTTACAGGGCAGTTAAAAAGTTTTTTGGGGAAGATAGGAAGAAATATAATGGTATTAGAGACGAGAATAATGAGCTTCTAATAAATAAAGTTGAGGTAGCAGACAGATGGAAAAGATATTTAGAAGATTTATATAAGGGAGACGATATGGATGAGTTAGAGAACGACCAAGAAGAGGATGTAGAAATAGGGTTCTCAATATTAAGAGAGCAATTTGATAGAGCTGTCCGGAATCTTAAACTAAATAAAGCACCAGGGATAGACGATATTCCCGCAGAACTAATAAAATATGCAAGTCAGAAAACTTTAGACAGATTATATGAACTAGTAAAAGTAATATATGACACAGGTGAGGTTCCAATAGATTTCGAAAAAAATATTATTATCCCAATCCCAAAAAAGTCAGGAGCTGATAAGTGTGAGAATTTTAGAACGGTTTAACTTCTTATGCTTCCAAAATACTAATAATGATAATTAAAAATAGAGTACAAGCTTTGACTGAGAATTATTTAGGCGAAGACCAATATGGTTTTCGTAAAGACAGAGGGACTAGAGAACCGATACTAATGATTAGGGTAATTATCGAAAAAGGTTACAAAAAATAAAAGACTCATTTCGCGTTTGTAGATTTAGAAAAAGCATTTGATAGGGTTAATTGGATTGTTATGTTCAGGGTTTTGCAAAAAATAGGAATCTCTCATAAAGATAGAAAAATTATTTACAGTCTATATAAAAACCAAAGCGTAGTAATTAGATTTGATGAAATAGAAAAGGAAGCTAAGATTAGAAATGGTGTTAGACAGGGTTGTATACTGTCTCCCTTGATTTTTAATGTTTATATTGAGGAAGCTTTAAACTTAGCTAGAGAGAGCAAAGAGATAGGTATTAGTGTACAGGTACAGAAAATAGACATGTTACGTTTTGCAGATGGTATAGCCATTATAGCAGAGTCTAGAAAAAAAAATAGGAGAGTTTTTAAATATTTTAGATGAGATACTACAGAGTAACTATAGTATAAGAATTAACGCAGGAAAGAAAAGGATAATGACAAGTGAATTATAGCCTAGTTCTAAACCAAAATTAAAAATAGATAATACCGAGTTAGAGGAGGTAGATGAATTTTGCTATTTGGGTAATATAATTACAAAGGATGGACGTAGCAGAAGGGATATAGTAGCTAGAATAGCTCAAGCTAGAAAAATGTTTTTAAAAAAGAAAAACTTACTAATAGCTAATAGTATTAGTTTAGATAATAGAAAAAGTTTCTTAAAGTCGTACGTATGGAGCGTTCTACTATACGGTAGTGAGACTTGGACAATTAAAGAAGTAGATAAGAAAAGTATAGAAGCTTTTGAAACTTGGTGTTATAGAAGAATGTTAAAGATTAGTTGGACAGATAGAGTAACAAATGAGGAAGTTTATGGAAGGATAGGTGAGGAACCTTGTATGTGGAAACAATTAAAGGTCAGGAGAGATAGAATGATAGGGCACCAGTTAAGACATTAGGGACTATTTAGTAAAGTCTTAGATTATAGACTACCAAATAAAAATAGAGTAGGAAGGCCTAGACAAAGCTATATTAGTCAAATTATTAGAGATTTAGGTTGTGAAGGGTATGTAGACCTTTTTAGACTAGCTCAGAATAGAAAAGGATTTAGAGCTGCGTCAAAGCTACTTTAAGTAAGTTCGAAAACAAAACAAAAAGAATAAGTAAATAAAAATCAGTTAACTAAATGTCACCATGATATAACTCACAATTAGTTAGCGGTCTGGCATGTTGGCAGCGATTCGTTGCTTAAGCCTTACCATAAACATATAATTTAACACTTTTCCTTTTTTGAAGCGAATAACCAGGTTATAGTTCATTTCTTTATAAATGGTAATCATGTAAACATGTTAGAGTTCTTTAACAACCATCAGGTTGCTAATATCTATGTGGAGCCAGGTGGATAGGAAAAAGATAGAAGAGTATAGGAAGACCTAGAACAAGCTATATTAGTCAAATTATTAGAAATTTAGGTTGTGAAGGGTATGTAGAGCTTTTTAGATTAGCACAGAATAGAAAAGAAGTTAGAGCTGCGTCAAACCGACCTTAAGTAAGGTCGAAAACAAAATGATGAAAGATGAGAACAAAATTTAAATTAATCTATACTTGCTAGTTCTTTGAACCTTTAAGCAATGTTAATTTTAATAATGTACTAATATTATGGAGTGTTTACTTTAGGATTTGTATTTAGAAACATTGTTTTTAATTTAAAATTATTATTATCAACAAGGGCATTTACAAAACCACACCTTAATGCAGTATACACATTCACGATGAAGATTAATTAAAATTGCGATTCAAAGTATTTTTGTCAACAATTATCATATTAAGAAATTATAGGTCACAATCCTTGACACTCTACAAAAGTTCTAGAAACAATAGAAAATATTAGATTCAATATTTTTTATATAATACCTGATATAGAGAATGTAAACAATGACTGATAAATGGTTTTAAATACTTAATTTGGTGTGTTCTATAATAAGAAACAATATTTTATTTATTATATAAATAAAGTGGAATGCTTGATTTTTTGTCAACTGTTGTAGTATTAGTTAAAAATTAAGTCTACTGCCTCAAAAATTCAAGTGATGCAGCTTTACACTTCGCAGAACCTAAAATCCTGAAAATTTACTACATTTTCGATTTAGAAGGTGACAAATATGATAAATTAGAGTCACTAATAAAAAAATTTGGCAATAGTTTTTGTATCCACAAAAAATAACATTTTGCAATGCAAGTTCTTATATCCATCCATGACAATGCACGTCTCCATGTAGCTTCTTCTGTTCATACACAATAAAAGAACTTTTAGTGGGAGATGCTCCAGCATGTGCCATACAGTTTAGATCTGGTACAATCCAACCAGTATCTTTTTGCACGAACGAAGAAATTCTTGATCAGCAAACATTTCATATTAGATTTTGAAGTCAAATCAGTTGTGCGGAGTTAATCTTATTTATAAAAAACATACTTTTATGTGGATGGTACCTGCAAATGTGGCACCATGGGAGAAATATATTGAGAGATTTGGCGGCTGTGTTAAATAATAGCATAAATGAGTGCCTTTATTTTGTACGTGTTTTTAGTGTTACCTATTACGTTTTCTGCTAAATAAATTGTTGTGCGATACTTATCAATCATTCCTCGAATGTCCATTCTAAAGGTAATTTTGTTATATAAATAGGGTGGAATATTTTATGAAATATATTAAGTCAAATTTTACACTTCTGTATATTTGCGTATAGTTAGTATTCTCATATATTGCAAAACTTACACTAGTAATTTGTGTAAAAGGTTATAAGGGACGTTATGGTAATTTCTTGTATTTTAATAATTTAATTAAAAAAGACAAGAGGCGTAATTGTTATTTCTTTTGTTATAAATTTGGTTCTTATTTATCCTTGCATGGTCAAATAGATATCATTTATTAGGGTTGTTAAATTGTTTGAATTTGTCTTTTTGCAATAGAGTTTCCGTGAGTAATTTCTTATCTAAATTTCAAAAACCCTTGCTATCAAACCCGATATTGATGAAATAATTGATAGGCAATTCTGGTATTAAAATCATTTATTTTTAAAACTGGATTTCACATTCCACTCTGTATGACGTTCCCAGATGTGCAAGTTTCTCAAGTTTTGAATTGAAACCAGCGATTTTCACACCTTCTTCCTTTTTAGCAAGATTGGTAAAAGAGGTTAAGTTTATTGCGTAACTAGTACGAACTTTATTTCCAGCCAGTTTAGTTGTTTTTGATTAAGATTGTGTATCTACGGTGTACATCTAATTTTCCATTACTCTTGGTTCTGATGGTTAAGCTGTATTAAAATTGACCCTGGACTGATTACTAATTTGGGGTCCTGGTGTTGATGATTTCTCTTTACTATGGATAACCTGCTTTAGATATACTCCTTACTCACACACAGTAGATATTCTATGTTTAGCTGATGCAAGTTGCATCGATCTTTCGGTAAGTTTTGAAATTCTAACCATAATAGTAAATTGTTGTCTTTGTTACTAATTGAATAAATTCTACTAGTTATTATAACAGTAAACCACCAATGTGTATAACAAGTAGATCAGTATAAAGGTTCGTCCATGTGGCCATACACTGTTTTTCTATAAGCCAATATTCTATATAACGATTTGGTACACGTGTAAATTAGGGTATGTATGCACACACATACATAGACTCAAACATGCACACGCATACATGATCAACCAATAACTACACTCAGTTTTCGCCTTTTGTCTTCTTTCTTCGGATCTTGTGCTGTTTCTTTAGTGTTTTTGAATTTTAGTTTTCTTATTCGTCCCTCTTGTTCTACATTCCTTTCCCCTTGCTTTGATTGGTTTTCGTCTGTCAGTCCTCATACTGACTTTATTTAATTTTCGATCCTCTTCCTGCGCTATGTGCTTACAAGACCTTTCTTCTTTTCTACGACTTAGTCAACTTTGTGATTTATTTAGCTATTCTTTTCTTCGATTGTCCACCTGATACAATTCTTTGTAACCACAGCCTCAAATACATAAATTTATTTTCATTGCTCCAGTTCTCTTGTCATTCTTTTAGAAAATATGTTATGATATACCATGTGGACAAGGAAAAAAGCAAGGAAAGTAACGTAAGTAGTCTACGTCGATTACCACAACAAAAAAGAAGTTATAGGAGGGTCATAGTAAAAGAAAAACAAACTCCAAGATCGATTTGCACTGCTGAAATAGAAGAAATTATTGGTTAATAAATAACAGAAAAATAAAATAAATAAGGATAGTACGTTTGGCTGTTAAAACACTATAAATCAATGCTATAGGCTAAATAAACACCAATAATAATAAGCAAGCATAAAAACAACATAAATCAAGACACACAGTAATGGTACAATGGCGTTCTTTATTAAACAAAACCAATAATTTAAAATAAACAATTTTGTGCATCTGTTACAGTAAACTATAGTGATGCAAACACATTCCCATAAATATTCAATTTGTGACAAATCAAAACAGAAACCTAAAGTACAAATCTTTATCTGGCAAGACACTAGCAATATATTTAAATATTTTTGTATTTAACATGAAACCTCCATAAAACATTTAGTTTTACGAGTGAAATGAAACAATTTATAGAAATTTAATGTTAATAATAGTAATTAAATAAAATTGACGTAATTGTAAAGGACATACTAAATCACCTGCAATTCTTGTTCTGGTACATAATATAAATAAATAACAAATACCAGAATTTACACGTGTACCAAATCGTATGCATAGAATATTGACTTATACAAAAACAGTGCATCGACACATGAACGAACCACTATGCTGTACCACTATTCACTGTTATGATGATTAGTAGAATTTGCTACATGCAGTTCCTGCATTTGAATATTTCCGTTCTTACTTAATTAAATTTCACATTCCTTACCTTATTCACAGTTATTTAACTATTTATTAACGATTTCAACTGTCTTCTCAATTTTAAATGGTTGCTTATTCATGACCCCGTATGATTCTATTAAAATTTTGGTTATAATTTAAACACTTCAATCTATCCTATTTTGGTATAGCATTAAAAATATGATGTTCTGTTATCAACAACTTTCGTTTTTTTAAATACTACAATGAGTTTATGTACGTGTTTCATTAAGGTTATCTTCAATCACGGATATCCATTAAAATGTCTGGTTCGCTTATCTCTACACCTTACTTAATATAAATTATTAATTGGTTTACGTTACGTTTCTATAATTTCAATGCGGAGTGTTAGAAAACTCATCCTACGCACCCTTATAATGCCACGAGTTTGGTTGTATATATTTCTTAGCTCATATTTACACACGTTGATGTTCATTGTAGTTTAGAGCGCTACGATTGGCGTTACATGGGTTTCCCATTATTGGTCGTAGTTATACTTGTTAAAATAATATAATAAGTTTTGATGTACTAGGTTACCAAAGGATTTTACAAGACGAGTGCGATTCAATTAGTTTTCTCATTCTCTTATCGACACATGGATATTTTGAGGAAAATATCATTCATGTTATTTATTATTTACATATGGATGTTTTTGAGGGAAGACACGATTTCAATGTATTCATTATTATACAGGCTTTCCTTGCTTAAACGAAACAGAATTGCTTTCAGTCTCCGATACCGATATAACGATGTGTATTGTTTCCAAGTCCTGTTATGTGATATAATGTCTGTTTATGTTAACTCACAAGAAACGGTACTTTGATTATCCGAGTGTGTTTTATAGGGTCACTTTTATCCCATCGGAATATCTGAATTAAATAAATATAGCAGATGATATAAATTTTATTATAAATTAAGGGCTTCTATCTTTGATGAGAATTGTACTTAACTTCTGAAGTTTGTTAACGGTGGGGTTTACTTCTAGGCTGTCCTTGTACACATACTCGATCATGGTTTCAAAGCATATGGTAGCATCTGAGTGACCGTATGGGAGAAACGGCGATGTTTTTACTGAATTTTTTGATGG
Organism: Platerodrilus igneus; assembly: GCA_036346225.1. Lineage (NCBI taxonomy): Eukaryota > Metazoa > Arthropoda > Insecta > Coleoptera > Lycidae > Platerodrilus > Platerodrilus igneus. The sequence continues at coordinate 244,581 of JARFIW010001430.1, read as the reverse complement.
TGGTTCAAGTGTGGTAGAATTTTCAAGGTACGAAGACAGAATGTAGGTGTTGAAGGAGTTGGATAACTTCAAGCTTCCGACTTCATGAAGAGCAAGTGCCCCGGAAAATGCACCTTTTAAACGCATCAATCCCAACAGTGTATGCGTATTAGATTTTCCTTCTGGATATTGATATTTTAGTTTTCTTTAAGTCAGTTCACATAGTTGGCTTTAATTGTGTCGCGTTTATAATTTACAGGACAAAAATATTTAATTTCTTTTTTTGTTAATTTACAACCATGCAATTACTATACTGCTTTTTTTTAAAACTAGGTAGAATTGTTGTTTACATTTGGTCATGGTATGATAAAATTTATAGATTCAGGTTCAAATTAATTATAAAGCATAGTTTGAGGTATACAGAATGTGGTTACGTGATTGTTTTCAAGTCACACTGAAATAAACAAAATTTGTGTAGAAACAATCTGGTAAATTTTAATTGTATTGTATATTTTTATTATTGGAATAGCACTTATACAAATAACTATTAACTCCAGAAGTAACGCTAGTGAGATTTGGACTATGAAGTCCACTCTTACGCCTAACTAGAGGTCACTTCAAAACTGACAGAAAAATAACTATATAAAAAAAAGAAAAAATATTAAAAATAATAATAAGCATTTTTACAGTGTTTAAATAAATAAATAAATATTCCTTTGCCACACACATACATACAAATGTAACTACTGTTGCAATAGTAGATACTCCCGATACGTTTGTCGGAACTTAAAGATTGTGGTAGAATTTCTTATAATGGCAGGAATCGAGTTCCACAGTGAAGAACTGGAAACCACAAAAGAGGAATGATACATTTCAGTTCGATGATGTGGAATTTTCAACCGGTTATCATGTCTGATGTTGCAGTGGCCATTAGATAAAGGCGAAAATTGTTTTGGTTTAATGTTATGAATACATTAATGGTGATAGCTTTTATTGTTTGAGTATTAATTATAAAATAAGATTAGCATTGAGTGTCCATAAGATATTCTGAATAAAAATTTAGAGTTACACTATTATTTAGATGTGAAGTTATTACATAATTCTTTACCCTGCTGCGAAATGCATTTCGTCTACTAGATGGTTTTTCTTTATTGCTGTTGTCTACTATTACATTATTTTCTTGGTATTTACTTTTCAGGAGTGCTTGTGGACACTATGTAATATATTCTTTTGGATGAATGTTTTAAATTTTCTTTTTTGTAGCGCATTTTTTTATTAAAGATTTTGTAAATAAAATTTCTCTTTTGAAATTTTCTATTTCCTTTTATGACCCACCCCACTCTCCGACTTTCTAGCCAACACTGCATTCTTCTTCTTGAGGTTCTCAGTGCGGACTATTTTCGTTGCGTATGTTATTTTTTCTTGTCCTCATGGAATACTGTAACATAATTTTGGCATACCCAACGTCGGGCTTGATTTTTGAAAGCCTTTTTTTGTACTTAACGTTTGAAAAGGAAATTTTTTTGTACACGCCGCTCTTCTTTCCGATAAAAATTTCCATTGCGTCCGTTTTATTGTTCCTTTTCCGTTACATGGAGATTTGTTGTAGGTTTTGCTTTACGTCAAATTGCTAGAATTGTGTTATCGCAGGCAATTCGAGTTTTAAATTGAAAACGCCTGCGCCCTATTTTATTAGTATTCCTATTCTATTTTGTTTCTCCTATTATTTTTTTAAATTTAATTTTTTCTTTGAGTATATTTTAATTTATTCTGTTGGTTTCGATATTCTTTTGTTCAGTTGATTCGGTTCCTGGTATTTGGTGTGTTATACTACTTGAAGTTTTTAGTTAATACTAATACTACGGCTATATTCTATCTCACTTATCAAAGTATAAAATCCCATATTATGAATTGGGTTAATAATAAGGAGATTTCGTTTTTTTGAGTTAAAATGACTGACTATAAGATGGATATAAATCGTTTACATAAAAATGAGCTCAATTTTGAACTATTGATTAGAGTAGAATCTGTGTCAGCAAAGGACACCATCGAACATATAAGAGCATGTCTTTGTCCTCTGGTCAAACTGGAATTATTTGATAAACCATTGATTTGTTCACTTTATGAAATAAACCCGAAGGCAGAACTAAAGATTATTGATACCAAGTTGGAAGAATTGCGTAGTAACTTTGTAAAACCTGATTCACCCATAGCTACCATTGGCTCACAAATCATGCATGTATTGAAACGCATCAATTTATTTTCCCCTGTAATTCTACCACCAGAATAACTAATTTTATGTAGTGAATTACTAAGAAAATTTTTTACTTCACTGAATTGTTTAGAGCAACCCCCTTCCAAACACAGTAATCTAGATGCCATGGTTACATCTTTGACTATTGAAGCCGTAAGTCCCTAAATTAACCCTCTCGATATGTCAACCTCTCAATCGGAAAGTTTTAATTCTAAGGTTAGGACCTAGCCCACTTAGCAAATCCTGTTTGCAACCTGTCATAAAGTAAAATTTAAAATTTAGTAGATATCCTAGTGTGCTTACTGTATATAGCTTTCTTGAAAAAGTTGACAAGCTCGAGCTTGCTTGTAATGTGTCTGAATCACAAGTATTTGACTCCGTAGTCGACTTCTTTTAGTCAAAATCCTTACTGTGGTACCGGAGTAACCGTTCTCAGTTTTCTAGTTGGAGACCTTAGTTTTTTTATTATTACGTCATTTTGAACCACATGATTATAAGCAAAGACTGTTTAATGATATCTTAGGTAAGATGAAAGCTCTGTCGGAAAGTAAGATTGACTATTTAACGTGTATGACCTCCATGGTCTGTCAGTAAGGTTGCCTGAAGATGTTCAATTGGACATTGTGTTTCAAAACCTTGTTCTATTTTATACAACCCAATTGCTTACCGTCCGCTTCATGCAAGAATTAGAGGACGAATGTCTAAAGTTAGAGCTGAAAAGTTTAAGGTCGAAAGTTATGTGCCACTTAATAGAAGAAGTGATTATGTGGAACCTGAGTTCGCTTTTGGGCAGATCTCGCCTCCTAGAAATACTGCCGGTTACCACGGCAATCCTACCACCACTCGCCAAACACCCCCTAATAGAAACCAAATTTCTAAGAATACTCTGAATTCTGTCCTTAGATGTTGAAATTGTGATCAAATGGGGCATTTTTGTTCTAACTGTTTCCATCACCAAGTCTTGCATTACTACGGGTGCGGCCATAAGGAGTAACCCCGCGCGACTGCATGCAGCAATGTGGGAATCCATTAAACTGTCGGTAGGGTTTTCGAACCAAGATAAAATCCCTACTTTGTCCTTAGTCTCCGATTCCTCCTTCCAGAAACCGAACGATCACTCCTAATTCTTGCTAGACTTCGTGTGTGCCAATATTCGTGGCGACGAACGCCCATATCTATCAGTCCAAATTTTTGGAATTTCATTAACTACTCTTCTGGGCTAACAAAGCCACGCATACTATTCTTAGTGGTCCCAGTTGGCTCTGCTTACGTTCTCTACACCTTCCTCTTCTACCTTCTCTTCTTCTTTCTGTAGCTTGGCTGACAACTCTAAATGTTTCATCCTAGGCTCTGTTTCCTTTCCCATTACTCTTTCTAATTCCGTCACTACCCTAGATGCCCTTGTAATATGAAGTTTCTCTGGAAGTCGATACAATGTGTTCCCAATTTTCGTGATGGCCAATGGAGCTTCGCTTTGATCATCACTACTTTCGATCCTGTCCACATTGTGTCCGACCTTCTTCCCGCTCAACGACATCAGTTAGATTCCCTGATTTCCACTACCTTTTCTAAATAGTCTCCTGGTCTTGGTTCTACTTCCTTAGACCAACACCATATCCATACATCCACAGAACCTATCAAATAACGCTACTATCCCCTTTTTCCTCTTCTTCTTAAAATGGTCCATTCCAAATTCGACAACATGCTCCATCTTGGAGTTGTCAAATCCTTCACCAGTCCCTGGTTTAGTCCTATTGCCCTAGTGAAAAAAGATGACTCCTATAGGTTCTGAATTGATTTCCTCAAAGTAAACCAAGTCACCCAGAAGGATGCCTATCCCCTTCCTTATACTTTCACCATCGTAGATCGTCTCCGTGATGCTCGTTCCTTCTCCTATTTAAATATTCGTTCCGCCTACTGGCAAGTCCCTCTTGCACCCAAATCTAAACCTATAGCAACCTTCACCATCCCTATTCGTGGTTTGTTTGAATTTTGCCGCCTCCCCTACGGACTCCATAATTTTCCCGCTACTTTCCAATGCCTTATCGATCATCTAATCTGTTCTGACCTGGAACCATTCTGCTTTGCCTATTTCGATGATATCATCATAGAAATTCCTTCCTTCAAGGAACACCTCTGGATCCTCAACCTAGTTCTCTCCCATCTTTTCTTTGATGGCCTTACCCTCCGTCAAGACAAACGTCATTTCTGCCTTATTCAACTTCACTATCTTGATTACATCGTTAACCAAGATGGTATCCTTGTTAATCCCAACAAAGTTTCTGCTGTTCTTAACATTCCTCCTCCTTCCTCTGTTACCAAAGTCCGTCAACTGATCGGCATGATTAGTTGGTACCGGCGCTTCATCTCAAACTTTGCCTCCCTCACTTTTCCACTTTATAACTTCACCCATAAGAATACCATTTTTTCCTGGACTCCAGATTGTCAATCTGCATTTCTTAACCCTTAAACACCATTTAGTTTCTGCTCCATTCTTTCCTGATATGACTTTACTTTGCCCACTATTCAAACTGATACCTCTCACACCTGAAGATGAAAGATGATTAGCTACGTCAGTCGCTCCCTCTGCAAACCAGAGCGTAACTATTCTGATACCAAATAGGAGTGTTTAACTGTTCTGTGGGCAATTGAAAAGTTTCGCCCATATGTTGAGAATACTGACTTTACTGTTAGTACCGACCACCACTCCCTTCTCTTGTTACATAACCTTCAAAGTCCGTCGAGACGTTTGGCTCGCTGGCCTCTTTGTCTCCAGCAGTATGACTTCACAATTCTTCTCCATTGAGGCCAAGATCATGTCTTTCTTTATACACTTTTTCTGTCCTTGAACCCATTTCTATTTCTGCCATTACCTCCCTCAAAGCCACTCCTTCTACTCCTGATCTTGGTACAGTGTTATGATCCAAAGAGTTCCCAACTCCCCTAGACGTTATTCTTCCAGGTCTGTAGTTAAAAATATTCTTTTCTGCCACCACAAAACTTCTATCGCTGCCGATTCTCCAGACGATTAACAAATCGTAGTATCTTCCGGGCATCATAAACGTCTGGTAGCCATACATCACGATCCTCCTACTTCAGGTCATTGTGACATGTTCAAAACTTCTGCCCATATCTTTCAAACCTATTACTTGCCCTGTCTCAGAGCTAACATCGCACACTACATCCGACATTGTCCAGTTTGTGCTGCTCACAAAGTTGAGGAATTACCTCCTCCTGGTCCCTTGGCTCCTGAGGCCAAAACCATCCTACCGTGGAAGTCATTTCCTGTGATATGCTCCTTTTCCTTGTTCCATTTGTAGTTGTTCCTATATGCTTGTAGTGTCTGATTATCTTACCAAGTTTTTTTTCCTTTGCGTAGCGCCACTGCAGTGTCCGTGTCAAAAATCCTTAAAGATCAAGTCTTTCTAATTTTCGGTGTTCTCCAATACCTCAACAGAGATAACGGTGTACAATTCCACAACTGTCAGTTTACTTCCGCGTGTACCTGTTATCATTCCAACATCCATTTCACCGCCGGTTACCATCCCCAAGCCAATCTGCCGATCATGTTAACCACTCTCTCAAGACCATGCTTGCTTCCTATAACCGTGACACCAGTGTCACTGGAATGTCACTCTTCCAAAAGTTTTCTGCACCATCCAAACGTCCAAACATAAGATCCTGGGTTGCACTCCTTTTTTTTGCCTTGATTGACCGTGAACACATCACTTCCTTCCCGGTGATTATTTCAGACAACTGTCCGAAATAAACGACATGTATGTCCCTGATCCTGAATATCCTTCATCTGACCCAAAACACTACAAAAATAGCCGCTCTAATGTCCTCAAGGAACTTTCCATCATCTACCGTAATACCCATAACCTCTATAACCTCCATCATCGTCTCATTTCTTTTCGGTTTGGCGATTCTGTTTGGCGCCGTAATTTCGCTCTGTCCAATGCTTCAGTTCACTTAAATGCTAACCTCGTTCCTAAATTCCTTGGTCCCTTCTCCATCCATAAAGCTGTTTCTCCCTGGACCTATGATCTTGCCAATCTTTCCGACACATCCGTAGGAATCTGACACATCAAAGACCTCAAACCTACCAATTTTGTCAACCTTAAAACTCCTAATCTCGCTTAATTTTCCTGCTGGCCACGCAAACGTCTTAAACCCCATTCCTAATCCTCTACGTCCCCACATTTCTATGCTGACTCTGAGTTACCTTAGGATTTGATTTTTGGACTTTATGGTTTTTGAATAATTCCCTGGCTTTATTGGTATTTCTCTTTTTCTTTCGTTCCACTGCTTGTACTCAACCCCGTGTGAGTAGAACCTGCCTGTCGTAAGAGGCGACTAAAGCAGTCCAACACATTCTCTCCATACACTCTCTCAACACACTCTTTCCACACACTCTTTGTACACATACCTACATACACATATTTCGATTGTTTTTTGCTTTTCTTTCATTTTGTCTTCTCTTTTCAGACCTTTTGTTTTTTTTATTTCACTTTTGCTGCTTCATTCCTTTCGTTCCATCTTCCTTTCCCTTTCTTTTGACTGGTTTTTCTTACTATCAGTCCTGACGTGGACTTTATTTAATTTTCGATCCACTTCCTCCTGTGGTGTTTTTTAGACCTTTCTTCTTTTCTTAGGAAACTACGACTTGGTCGACTTTTCAGCCTAGTTAGCTATTCTTTTCTTCAGTTGTTCGTTTGATACGATTCATTGTTAACACACCTAGAAGTACCTAAATTTTTATATCCAGTATTCTCGTCGTTCCCTTGCATACTTTGAGGCTTGATAGTTATTTTCTTGTTTTGTTTTTTACTGTTGGTTTCCTTCTTGTTACTTTTCTTACTTTTTAGTTTTCGCGAGAAACCAATCTTTTTCTTGAGGTCAGAAAACTTTACTATCTCTTTACTAGCGATATCCATCCTCGAACGATTTTTGCAGTGTTGTCATTCTATCTTTGTCCTTAATGTTTTCTAACCTATACCTTTCCTTTTTCTACATGCTTTACGTTTCCTGAGTTGGCCTGGGGGCTTCGAGCCAGATGAAAATTTTTTTATTTTTTTCTTTTACTTTTTGTTTTCTGAAATAAATTTTTCTTTGGTTAGTCCTGTTAGTGGATAACTTGGTCCAGTATATTGACCTTTGGAGCCGGATAAAAATCTTTTTGTTTTTTGGGTTTCTTTGGGTTTTCTGAAACGAATTGTCTTTTGGTTCATCCTATTAAAGTATACTGGTCCTTCGAGACGAATAAAATTTTTTTGTTTTTGGTTTTCTTTGGGTTTTCTGAAACAAAATTGTTATTTGTTCATCGTATTAGGGTATATTGGTCCTTCAAGTCGGATAATTCTTTTTTGTTTTTTGAAAAGAATTTTCTTTTAGTTCATCCTATTAGCGTCCTTCGAGCCGGATGATAAATTTTTTTGTTGTTTTGGGTTCTAGGTTTCCTGAAACAAATTTTCTTTTGGTTCGTCCTGTTTGTGTACTGCCTGGTACGTTGTTTCTGCTTCCTACCACGACTTTTAAGTGTGTTGAGGGAAATGCGGGATTTGTTACGTACCGTCCCTATAGGTAAATATTTTCGTTCTTATGTAATTAAATTTCATATCGCTTATTGTATTCACAGTCATTTTGCATGTTTATTAGCAATTGCGACTCCCTTTCAATTTAAACGATTGTTTATCTAACATCCTGTAGTATTTTTATTAAATATTCAGTTATAAATTTAAATATTTTAAATCTATCCTATTTTGATAACGGGAAAACCTAGAATTTTATTATTAACAAAGTACGGAAACCTATTTTACTTTGGATATAGTATTAAATCTGGTACTTATTTATCAAAACATTTGCTTCCGAAATATTCTAATAAGTTTAAAATGTGGTAATTATCTGTAACAATATGTACTTGCTTAAATAAGTTTAGAATGTGGGTTGTTTATCAGAACAATTTGGTGATTTCTGGCTGCTTAGCACTATACTGTGTTGTAACTTCAGATTATTAATTGGGTTTATGCTACATTTTCTATAAATGTATACGCGAAGGTAGGCAACACATCATTCGGGAACTTAAAAGTCCTTGAATTTGATGTAATTTTCATGTTGTTTAGAACGCTTATAATCTGTTTCACTACATATACTGAACGGGGATTTTCCATGTTATTGATGGTCGTTCGCTCTGTTAGTTTCCCTTATCTGGACAGAGTTGTTACAAGAGACATTGCAATTGAAATAAAATTATTATCGTACCTGCTTTCAATGCCTTAAGAACAAAAAGTAAAAGTGCATTCTATTATAAATACGTTTTATTTCGAAGTCTGTTATGCAGTATAGTGAATAGTTCGTGCTAAATTTCCTAAAGTTACTAGTCAGGTTGTAGTTCTTATGTAAGTTGATTGTACCAGTGATCTCCGATGATTTTAAGAGACATTACATGTTTCGTTTGTTAAAACAGAAATTTGTGTGATATTTCCATGTTCAGTTAAGCAGTGCGAAAATGATTTTTGCTCCCTTCAGAGACACTATTATGTCATATACTTCTAACGGAAAGTTTTCATGGATTAGTCAATTTCTAAATTGTGGCCCAACCATGAATTATTAGAACTTTCAAGTTCACGCTGTGATAAGCTTGAAATCAGAATGTCATACTAAGTTGTACAGATTGCTGTTTTTTTTCTGCATCGCTTCGAGGATTTTCATCGGAAGAATTGGGCCTCAGTTTGTCAGGTTACTCATTGCACAACTAAAGGTGTTGAGATTGTTCTTGCTTCATTCGTATCATCAAAGGGTGTTTAGAACAATGACTGTTACTGCTCGGGTATTAATTTAGAGGTTAAGAGTTATGCCAACTGACTATAACAATTTCCTATATAAAATTTAGAGTACACTATTATATATATGTAACGTTTTTCTAATAATTTTCTTTACCTCTAAAACAAAATGCATTTTGTGTGTAGATAGGTTTTCTTGTTTGCTGTTACTTGCTAAGAGTTACATAAGAACAATATGTTAAGTATAAACTTTTTCCGAATGAATATTTTAAATTTTGTGATAACCACAGGACTGAAAAACAGTCCCCTAAGTATATATTTTGTTTAATTTTTTTTTTATAAATCATTAATTATTTGGTGTAAATTTTAGTACGCAAATTAATGTTCCTTTTGTACCAGGTTTTGTTAAGTAAAGGTTTTGTAAATGTTCTCTTTAGTATCATGTTTTGTTTTAACTAGAGGTTCGTATTTAAATTTTCTTTCTTGAGGTTTCTTTTTTTCATCTTTTTGACCCGCCCCACTCTATAACATTTTGGTTAGCATGGCATTACTTATTTGAATTCTTTTTGTTCTTTTTTGTTACAGTACTTGGTGCAGGTTATTTTCTTTGCTTGCTTTATTTTTTCGTTCTTGTCTGCACAGATTACCATAACAATCTCTCTTACCGAACAACAAACTATCTCGTTAGAAAAACCCATGAATAAATTTCATAAACTTTCTATGTCTGAGTTAGGAAGTGATACAACTGTACCTTATAAAATTTTAACCGTGCATGTGAGCTATTGTATAAAGAGACCATTTTGTTTTTATTTGTGGTTCTTTTAAAGCTTTATGGCGATTTTTGCGTTCTTTCTTTATAAGGCTTCACATTTTATTTTACCACATAATTTTAGAGAATTTTAAACCCAGAATGAAAAAGATTTTCTGTCATTCTTAATTTAAACATTTATGTGCATGTTCCACAGTTATTAGTTTCTCACGCAATTCAGAACATTAACCTACGAGTTGTGGTGTGTTAAAGGCAAATGTTGCGTTCCCAGGCTACAAAAATGCAGCTTGTTTAACGATTTTGGTTGTGAGAGCATGTAAAAAATGGTGGGAAAACTACAGCTTGTGAGAGCTAGGCCTCTTAAAGGATGGAACCTTACTATGGATATTTGACTGAGGCTTATGTGTATGGAGTTCCAGTTCAGCAAAGTGATTCCCTTTCCCGTCTGTAACTTCTTCTGTCTAAAAGCTACCTATGCTCTGTCCTGATAAATCTGAAATGCACCAGGAAGAGACACCGAGAACCACCACATGACTTGGCCGTGAGAAACATGAGACAGCCTTGGCTTTATGCAAAACCAGATAAGCTCCCAAGTTGTTATTAACTTGTGTACTTTACTAACCATAATTACTCATGCAACCTAATTTGTATAATCCTCTTTACGTAAAGGTTATGCATGATTAATTGATGCCGAGCAAGTTCAATTTTGCTTAATTTATAGTGAAAGTACCGTAAACTTAACAATTGTTAACATAGGGTATAATTGATACTCATTATTACCTTATCTTATTTTAATTAATCCAAATTATGATTAGTTTTTGAAAAATGCTTTTTGCGTTAAAATAAACTAAAAAAAATTTAGCAAAATAGGATATAAGATGTTCAAGTATTCTATAAATGGGTATACATGCTTAGATCAAATTACTAAACTTGTAAACTTATCAGGTTACTTATTTTTAATTTGGAACATTTTTCAGACAACACTTTTGGCTGGTATTGTAGTGTACAACATATCATTAATCATAAGCAATAACAAGATGTCTTTATTGTAAAAAAAAATGTTGCAACCTAACCCAGATAAATTTATAAATAAATAGGGAACAATAAATAAGAATTATATAATTGAGTAGCTATGTACTATAACAAATACTCATAACAAATTTTGTTGAAACTGTGGTTATAAGCTAATCAAATTTATTAAATTTGTGTTTTGAAATGGGAAAAATGCTTTTGGTGGTAGCAGTTATACAATCAACTTATGCATACCATATCTTTTGCCCTTATTTCATTTGACAGCTTTACCAGAGAAAAATCCTATAATAGTGTTCCTTGAATATTTGACCATATAATCATATTCCTTATAGCACACATACATACACTATATTGCACAATGTCTTCAAATTTAATACTTGCTAGAAAAGTATTGTATAGTAAAAAAGTTGTTGCATTTATTAATAATGAATTATCTACTATATAACGTTGGACATCATTTCAATTAGTCAAAATGAGCAACAAACCTGAATTACATGGTGTCATATTGCTTAGCTAGAAAATAAAGTAGACTGAAAGTAGGTTAGTTAATATGTTTAAATAAATTTGTAGTTAAACTAATTTAAGAGATAATAATATATTGTAATAGAGCATCGTGTTATAGTTATTAATAACATGTATGCAAACTTTTGTTTCAAGGCTACTTTTGAGTAGTTTTAAATTTGAATTGTTTAATTTTTAACTGCAGAACTTGTATGTTAATATTTACATTTTGTAACAACAGCTGCCTGAGTTTGTAGAATTGATACATAAATGTCTAAAAGAACAGTCAAAAGTGCAACCAATAGTTGTGTTTTAATGTCTATTAATAATTCACAAAGTTCCAAAATTGACATGAACTCAATTTTGCAATTCTGAAATTTGAAAGCTTAGAAGATGAAATTTCCAGTGGCTGGCAACGAATAATATCAATTCACCATATATAGAAGAAAAGTTTATTGATAATTCAAAACAGATACGAAATATATTATTGGAAATTTGTCTTTACTAATAGTTAATTTTATTATGGATGCTCCATGAATAATCTTGAAAGCCATGTTTTATAATGCCTGTTTTAATATTTATACACCTAATATATAAATTAGGTTCCATTATATTAAGTACTGCTTACTGGTAGAACAATTATTAACATGCAGTAATTAACTAGTTTTGACATGTTAGAATTTTGACTCTGTCATGCTTAAATTTTAAAAGATGACCCGAAGCATGTGTTAGGTAATTCAAAAGGGGGGGGGGCGCACACACAGTTCTAAATACATTTTAGTCATTCCATAATCATGTGTGAATATTAGAAAATTAGTTTTGTGATCTTATTTACTTAACTTCAAAAATTTTATTATGAATTTTAATAATGAAAAATGGGTTTTGATTTTAACGACGTTCTTATAAATACAAATTTTGTTAAAAAATTTTGAAAAAAAATATAGAATATTTTCCAATGACTTTATTACTTGCCTTCATTTAATCTCAGCAGGTCATTATAGCTCAAACAAAATAAATACTTCGACTGCAAATAGTCCAAAGAAAATATTATATTAAAACGAACCTAAATGACTTCACTTTATATTTAGAACTGATGGGTTCAACAATAAATGTTTTGTATGACATATAAGACGCAACGTCAAATCTATTGTATAATTTTGTTGTTTACTTCCAGGTGATGTATAAATAGCATCGAGTTACTACAGATGAGGTTTTAAAAAAATATTCTGACCAGATACTTTAGAGACACATAGGTGTCTACATATTTCTTATTTTCTTGATTTTAATCTTTGACAATGTGCTGATCTGTTGATGAAACCATCCACAACTCACAGTACCTCTATAGTTTTTTCAATTTTTCAATTTCTTCAGATTATGAAATGAAGGATAATTACTCTGAAGCACGTTTTACTGTACTACTAATTTATTCAAATTTTTCAATTATGCTATGCATGCCCCTTATCAATTAATTCGTTAATTGTGTGAAAACGTAATTTGATAACTCTAATAATTTTGGTGATTGTGGTTTGCACACATCTTTATTATTTAGTCATTACAAGTTAGTTTCGTTGGGGTCTGCTCTCCTCCTGAATTACCTAGTGGTCAACATGCAATTTTTTATTCAAGCTAACGACTTTCGCATCGTCATGATTATATTTGTGGTTCATATCTTAGCATAATTTGAATTTGTGAACTTCTGTTAATGGTTAGTGAAGTATTTATCATTTTCAATTTAAGCTTAATGTTGTTTCATTTGATATAGAATGAAGTTATATTACAAAACAAGAATTAATTTTATGAGCACATTGTGGTATCAAGGATGTTAGTGATATGCAGCAGAGAACTGATTGAAGTTTTGAAATCTGTGATATTAAAGTAGAAAACCTGTTATAGGCTGTTCATATGAAAATTCTACCCAGAAACACACAAAGGAATATTCAGTACATTTGGTCATTATATTTTCAATGTCCGACATATATGATATGTTTTTATTTAAGCAATTGTTTTATTTCCTGATATTGTATGTATCAATTTAAGTAAGGTTAAGTGAACCTTGCTATTATCCAAGTTTGGTTTATATTTTTATTGTGACAAATTCTTTTGGTTAAAAAGTGTTAGTAATCTTTCTAGTTATTGTAGCGCTTCATCAGGCAAAGTGCTTGAGGAAAAGAAACACAAAATGAATTATCTGTGGTGCCTTTAAACCACTTTGATATGGGGTTTAAAATAACATCAGACAAAGTGGTTGAGGAAAAGATACGAAAATGTTATCATCCACGGTGCCGTTAAACTCTAAAATATAACAGTATTAGATGGCAACAAAAACAAAAATTAAATCAATTTGCATCTCACCACTTTTAGTGTAAAAATGAGTTTATTGCAGTACAGCCAGCTTGTAGAATCTCTTTTTATGTATTTCTTATAAACTTATTTTGTAAGGAATAAACAAATATATTCAATAAAATACATATCTTTAACGACGTCATGTATAGAAAATTGGGAAAGACGATATACTGCCAGATCATCATAAATTAGAAAACCAAATGGACAAAATCAACAATCAATCAGCAAACCGGTACTACCAAGATAAAGAAAGAAAATGATACCAAAATTGGAATAAAAAATGGAATTGACAGAATTCATATCCACCCCTTTACATATGAATAACATCACTGTTAATGAAATTAAGGCAACTTACACCTTAGTCAAATTTATAAATGATTTATGCTATTTTAATTGTATTGAGCAGTTAAATATAATAGAAGTTAATTTTGTAGACTTATATTTATTTATATTTAAGCAAATTCAGAGTAGAATAAACTTAGGTATGAGAAAAATGGTTAAAAATAAAACTGAAGAGTTTACCGAGTTAGAACATGGCAATTTGCCCTAGGCAAAACGGCATGTTATAGAGAAAAAAAACAATAAAAAAACACATTAATACTTACTTCTAAATTCAAACAACGCTCATCTAGTTGCCATAACTTATACTGATTGTATGTGGTTTCTAACCGCTGTGGCATTTCAAAATGCCGAGAATTGTTACTTGAGTGAAGTAACATAAGACTGTCAAAACAGACACAAACGGGTAATTTTGTAGACAGTTTTTCATATGCTAAAAGTAATATAATTAAAATTTTGTCACTATTTATTTAGTCAGCTTACCATTTTTAAAGTTCTTAATAATTCCTGTATTCTTTTCAAAATCATAAGTTCCTTGTAAAGGATAATCAGTTCTAGTTTCAAAGGGTGCCACAAGTGGTATTCCAAAATATTCAATAAAGGCTTCATGACAATCTTTAACAACAGTTGAATCAAAAATAGGAAATATTTTAAAGCATTTCCAATAATTTCTTAAGATAAGCTTTAAATTATTAATGGTTGTAATTGTTGTTTCATCAGGCAATGATAAAGGAAGCAAAGTCGCTGTAGGATCACCTAGTAACGCCTTTAAAGTCATTGCTGCACCCTCGGCTAAAGAGGGTATAAAGTAACCACCTTCTAGGCAAACAGCAAGTTTACCTTCTGCTAATCCTGACAATAAAGTGATCAAATGCCCATAAAATCCTGGACTTACATTCATTTCTCCCTAAAATAAAATTATTATTGGGCAACAACAATACAGTAATTGACATAATCAAATGTTTAATAATTCTAATAATGTTTTCATTCCTATAGTATGATAATAGAAATATATGAACAAAAAATTGTCCAATACGTAATTATTAAATATTAAAAGCAATATAACTACCTCAAAACAACCAATACAAGCATCATAACCTGCCGAAACAATGACTAAATCAGGATTGTACTGTAACAAAGAAGTTAACATTCACTTTTACAGTTATATAACAAACCTCATAAGCTAAAGGTATTAATATGTGAAGAACAATAGACATATAATCTGCATCTCCTAAACCAATAGTATTTAGTGGAACATTCACATTGAAACCTTCTCCTTTTCCTTGACCAACATAATCATAGTCACTTTCTCGAAGATTCGGCCAAAACTTACCATATTCATAGCGATGAATTGAAAAATACAAAACACTAAAAAAATGCAGATAATTATTAAAAATAGCCCTAATATACTAATCTTACTTGCTGGAGTCATAAAACATTTGCTGTGTTCCTTGCCCATGATGAACATCATAATCAACTATTAATATTTTATTTGCAAGTTTATTGTCTAAAGCATATTGTGCAGCAACTGCCACATTATTAAAATAACAATAACCACAATAATCATTTGTCATTGCATGATGTCCTGGTGGTCTAATAATAGCAAAACCATTTTGAACCGTTCCCAAACAAACTTCTTTAACTAATTGAACTGCACAGCTTAAAGAAATCATTGCCGCATTATACGTTTCCTACAACATAAAAACAGTAATGTGTCTAACCATCAAACTTATTTAACTTGTATATGGAGCAAGCTACAAATGAATTAAAAGAGACAGATGTTATAGTCATTATAATTTAAAAAAAAGCAATTAAATGTCAAGGATTGCATAGTCAGTATTAGCTGAAACAAATAAGAAGTCAGAAATAGGACTAGATAAAATTTGGTTAGAAATAACTGATCGGCATTAAACAGCCAGTTCCGATGAAGCCATGTAGGATTGTATTAGATAAACTTGACATTCAGACTATGTGTAAATGTATGTATACAAGGAAATATGCAATGCATGCAGGGATATGAAAAATAAAGAAAGGGAAAAAGGCGAAAGATAGAGAAGTAGAGGGGATAAAGTGAAGAAGGTAGAGTGATGTAAAGTGTTAAAAAACATACTGCATTGAAATAAATCGCATCATAATTGGCAGCCTCATTTTCCATCTCATTAACGTTAGAGGCAGACACATGCTCTAATTTTTTGCACAACTCTGGTGTATGCAGTTTAGTTATAGTAGAAACTGCAACTGCTTCGTATTTTAATTGTTTACAACGATCTAATAGCTTCAGTTCTACTAACCTACAAAAAATATAATTAAAATCCAATTCTGTTAAACTATTTAGTATGTTACAGTAACATTAATAAAAATTAATTAATCACCTTCATCTCAGTTTTTTTCATACTAGATATGACACCACGATTGCTATTTTGTTTTCATAATTTTTGATTATGTGACAAACGTCATCTTAGATGATACCATTACCATTATTATACATTACTCATAACAGTCATTTTGACTGTCATAACTGCCATTTTTGATTGTCATAACTATCATTTTTCATTACGTCACAAAGGTCACTTTTGATGACATCATGATTCAATTTTTTGATCAACTTATATATAACCCTTTGGGAGTCTTCGTTTGTGGCACGGGTGCTTATATAACACTGATGTAAAAAATGTTGACTGTTGTGAGATTTAAACCTAGGTTTCCTGAGTGCTTAATTAATATGCTAACCACTGTACCACAGTAAT
The DNA here is from genome assembly GCA_036346225.1 of Platerodrilus igneus. Taxonomy (NCBI): domain Eukaryota; kingdom Metazoa; phylum Arthropoda; class Insecta; order Coleoptera; family Lycidae; genus Platerodrilus; species Platerodrilus igneus. The sequence goes on along the minus strand of JARFIW010001430.1, from coordinate 227,835 downwards.
GCATTATAATAAGAACTATAAGATTGCATTTCCAACAAAATTTTTAAAATTACACTATGTCCAAAATCCCAACTTAAATTCTATTCCTTGTAAAACAGTCATTGATAGAGGTTAATGTGCACAACTAGGAATATTCCTAGTTATGCACACTGACCTCTATCAACGACTGTTAGACACCAAGTCAAGAAGGCTATTTATAATAAGCTAATTAAAAAATCTATATATAACCTGGATACACTGTCTGTATATATATATATATATATATATATATATATATATATATATATATATATATATTGCTGTGACAATGCCACGCTTTGATGCGCCACTAAAAGAGTGCTGTGATACAGATATAGCAAATTGTAAAATTTGAAATTGTTGATTTACCTTCCTTTCTAACTTTACTTTGCCTAGCTAGCTCAATGGAATTGACGGAGTTTACAAAACGAAATCAAACACAGCAATATCAAAAAAATATCTATTCAGAATCAAACATTTTCTCTCATATAAAAGCATATAGAACATCTATAAAATAGTTTCTTTCAAACATGAACTTGTTCATAACAAGTACCTATCTACTTAATTGTCAAAATGTTTCTTACCTTTGTTAGATTTAAATTTACAGAACTAAATCTCTTCTCTTATGAATAGTTTACCTGGTTATGATTCTCATATTTTTAAGGTTTGTTTGGCAAAAAAATTCTTGACAGAGGTCAGAGTGTTTCGAACTCTGGGCACAAACTTCCTATTAAATATACCCTTACAAAAAATTATATAATTAGTAGACTACTTTAGATTTAAATGACAAATACTCAATTATCAGTTACTAACAATGTTTTCAGAGTAATACTTGCAAAAATCCATGAAGCGCTTTTCCAACTTGTAATCAACAGTATTAAATATCTACCGCTTCTATTCTTTAATTGACGTCAAATCCCAGTTTACAAAATTTTCATATTATTTACATTGCCATTTAGAAACCAATGTGCATCCTCGGTTTGATTATTCAATAAAATTTCAAATAGCTTTTTAGGTCAAAGCATTTTTCATCTTCATTGTACATTACAAGATCAAATAACTGCATTTACCAATTTTCATATTTATGCAGGTTACCTTTAAAACTTACTTCTGTATTGACTGTTCCATTTTAAGTATTAAATTACGATATGCGTATTGCCTACTTCAAAACAACAGCTTCCAAATTATTTTCTCAAAATAACATTTTTCGCGATCGAATTTACGAATGAACGACTTTAATAAATGTTTCCGTTTATGTACCAAAATTATCTATTATCTAGAATACAATAATATTTACGTGATTTCATTCCAAATAATACACGCCTATCTGACGAAATTTCCTGGAAGTTTCGCATTAGCGTTCAAATCGTCGCGTTTTATTACCTCGTTAGCGAGTTCCACTTATTAGTGTCGTGCGCTGCTCATCTTTGTTTAACACCCAAGGTTATTGTGGCGTCGCATAATAATCCAGTAATTGCGAAAGGTAATAAATAATTTTTATCGATTTTTATGTTTTTTTTTTGTTCCGGCCGCTTCTTGGAATAAACGTTTATATTAATTAGGTCATACGAAATTGACGTTTTTTTTCTCAATTTTTCTCGTGTATTCCAGAAAATTATTTAAAATAATCTTATGTAATATAAATGTCAATTGATATGATTAATTTAAATGTTTAATGGCCTTATAATGCAAACTAGTTACATTTTTATAGAAAATATTTGCTTTCGCGGTAAAACGTGTTTTTAATACACATTAAGATTAAAATTTGGGGTTTTAAATACACAAAATTATTTATTTTTATGCACGGAAAGGGCATTTTTTTATTACAAACGAATGCCTTTGTATTTATTTTAGAGTGATCGATCTGCATTCACATTTAATGCGTTTTAAGGTATCTTAAAAATAAATATTTTTACATATACAGCTCACATTATTTGCTATATATTTACAATACGCTTATATCATACAGGGTGATTATTTATACATACGGAACTAGCGCTTTTGCTTGGCACTTTAATGAATAAAAGTACGCTTGTATTATACAGAGTGTAACCATGAATTTTCTAAAAAAATTTATTTTTTTCAGGATTCTTTATATTTCAGTGGCCTTTGTTTGTAGAATTTGGATTTCAATGACCTCTAGTAAACCCTTATCGCGTATATATATATATATATATATATATATATACTGGGTGCTTCAAAAAAATGTATACACACTTTGAACTTCCATAGAAAATTTATTTACCGTTCTACAAAGTTAAATTTCAGGAAAATAGAAAGCTGAAAGTCCAATGTAAATGAAACATAAATAACAAATGTTAATACTGTTCAAATTGGTGACCTGCAGCATCAATACAATTCTGAGTACGAGTCACCACAGATTCTGTACATCGTATCAAAACGTCCAATGAGATTTCTCTACACACTGCTTGAATCTCATTCCAAAGAATGTCTAGGTTACGTGGTTTACGTTTGTACACCTCATCTTTTACTGTGCCCCACAAGAAGAAATCCAGTGGTGTAAGGTCTGGAGAGCGTGCTGGAAACTCGATTGGCCCCTGCGTCCTATCCACTGGCCCGACAAATTTTGATCCAGGTAAGCTCGTACGTCCCTGTGATAGTGCGGCGGAGCACCATCTTGTTGAAAATAAAATCATCATTACCGTATAATTCACGAATGGCAGGAAATATGGAATCAGCAAGCATTGTTAGGTAATTAATACCAGTCACAGTGCCTTCAAATCAAAAAGGTCCAATGAGTCCCCTTGAAGACAAACCGCACCACACATTTACACCAGGCAAATTTGCAGCTTTTTCAATTGTAATGTGAGGATTTTCTTCACACCAGTAAACACAATTGTGCCTATTGACAGTTCCATTAAGTTTGAATTGGGCTTCATCCGACCAAATGATGCTACCCATAAATCCCGGTTCACGTATCACCATCTCCTGAATCCATTCACAAAATTGCAACCTTCGATCTGGATCGTCGTCATTTAGCTGTTGCACCAGCCTTGGAATGTAAACACGATACTTGCCTCTCTTCAGAATGCGTAGCACGCTGCTAGCACTTACATCACTTTCACGTGCCTTGCCTTGAAGATTTGTTAGGGAGCGTTGAAACAGTTCCAAGACTGTCGTTGATGACTCATCACTTGTAGCTGTTCGAGGCCGACCTGAATGACCTTTATGCACATCACACACTGTTCCATGAACTTCGAATTTGTCTCGTATGCGTGTAATTGTTAATCTTGAAGGTGGTTCTGTATCATACTCCCTTCTCCACTGTCTTTGAACTTCATTTACATTCTCAAACTTCCAGTACCACTTAATAACCTGCTTACGTTCTTCAAAACTCAAACGTACGTCCGCCATGTTGATATTACAAATTCCAACTGATAATATAACATAGAGGGACGATTATGCTGGCACCTGGCGAAGAAATATAACATTAGCCTTGTAGTGCGGGAAAACTACAATAGTTTAAAGTGTGTATACATTTTTTTGAAGCACCCAGTATATATTGCTATAATAATAGGGTAGTTTAGAGGTAGGTTAAGTCATAGGGGTCGTAGAATAAATAAAAACAACTTCCAGTTTAAGAAAGACACATAATTCCAGAAATTATAAGAGTAAATCGGTCACTCTACATATTGTTAATTGAGAGCACACTGTATATAAAGTACGCGGGATTAAATGCATAAAACGTAGAAATATCTAAGAGTAGTTTACAAGTAAAGATAAGATTTGAAAACGCAACAAATTGCATCAAAACTAAATCACCGAGAAGCCTATATGAATTGGCATTACAAATATTTAACAATTGCGTTAAAAATATCATCGTACACGCAATCCAAATTATTCATTATTAGAAAATCGTACGTAACAGGAAGAAATCACATTTGTTCAAAAATACAATATTATGTAGAAATAAACAAGCACCAGGCAATACAGTAACGATAATAATAATTAACAAACATTCGAATACGTGACTTAATAAAAGGTAAAAGTTGGAAGTCCTCAAATAATACCACGATATGCGGAAGGCGTACGTGACTGTTAAGGCATGCATTCGAATATTTGAACTAAATAACTGGTAAAAATTCCAAGGTATGCGAGATAAAGCCGAGGTGTCGTCCCAGAACGTAAATAGACCAATGAAAAGCAGGTGGACGTGTAACGTATTTTTTTTCTTGTTACGCTTCATTCTTTAATATAGAATAAAACAGCAATAATATAAAATAAATAATTTATAAATTTCTGTTCAGTAAAATTAATACATAAAATTAATAATAGCATATAGACTCCTTTACCTTTGTGGTCTAAGATTCGTTATTAAGTTCCGTCGAGTTGTCAATTTTATCACTTTGCTATCAACGTTTGAAGGAACAAGCTGCAATAAGCGGCGTAGCGGAGTCAAGATGGTCGTGTCTAGGCACGTGGCCTGTAACACAGTCAGAAAAAGAATAGATAATTGAATGAGATGGAAGCTCGCCCACATCATTAATACAGTTGGTATAAAATTATTTAAATAAATTTTCTAATATTTTTCCTCTTAGTGCAATATCATATATGGCTACATTTTATATAATATCGGATATGATAAAATTTTATACAATATCATAGAAGACAATTTCGTATATGTTTCGTATAATTCAACTTCGCAAACAAATAATGTCGAATAAGCAAATCTTGGATCTAGAAAATTTGTTGGAGTACTAAATTTTAATATCATGTAAATTCAAGCAGAAGTTAGTTTCGTTAAATAATGGTTGTATTCAGAAAAGTTTTGATAATTGATAGATATGGAAATTTCCGACAGCTGAGGTCAAGGTCCTATTTCTTTCGTTCAGAGCAGTATTACAACACGTGAGTGTTTCTTAGAATTAATCACTTTGAATATTAATTAAGTTGCAATAAGAAAATAGAACATTAAAAATTTTGTAACGTAAAAGGCTTTTAAGGAAACAGCGAATTAAATAACAAATCTATTGTTTGTCAGAATGTTTGCACATGCACACAAAGTGTACATTTAAAAAGTTGTGAATGACATTTTATGTCAGATATAAAAAACATAGATTCAGTTGTCCTATTTAGACCTCACATGTCATCTTACGTTAATTTAAAATATGTTTAAATATTTTGAGGTCATGAACTTTGATTATTAGTTTACATGTGGAATTCGCGTAATAACTGTTAAGTAAAAGTAACCTTAGGTAAATTCAAGCTATTTTATCAGCACTTAGGTAATTAAATTTCACTGTGAAGGTCGAAGAAGTACTTCTATGACTTGAAGAAAATATGTAATATGAATAATTAAGAAAATTCAAATCCTTACATTTAAATTTTGTAGAAAGATCCAATCAGAGATCTTCATATTATTGAATACAATTTTTTAGCAGTATATTTCTGTTCCATAAAAAATTATTAATTGAAAATATAGAAATACAAAGTGAAAATATTATAGTAGCATGAATCTAGAAATTTATTCAAATAGAATCTATTTTGTTTTTGAATGACTTTTTATTATTTAAAAATTCAAGTAAAAATTACAAGTCATCCCCGATCAGAAATTGTGTGTAATGAAAACAAATTCCCTGGCAAATATTTTTGAGGACACAAATGGTGTCCATGTTGTACCTGTTTGTTCACAGGTCAAGCCGAGACATCTGTATGACATCTGGTTTTTGAGGTCTTGGTAAGTGTGTTTAAAAGAGTGAAATTCAGGTTTTATGGATATGTTAGTGGTGTTGACATAAGGTTTCCGCATTCCCCTAATACAAGCACAGTTAAATTTTGTTGGTTATAGTATTGAAAAATACGGTGGCGCTCATTAAATATATTTTTGGTCTTTTGACAACCCATGACCCAAGCTCATGATCTACCCAGAGCTAACACTCGACTAGCCGTTTATGTCTTAAGAGTTTTTCTTTTTCTCAAGCCATTTTCCATCCAACTTTACCCTGGGCTTGTATAAATAATAAGAAATTCTCGACCTTGTGATATCAGGTTAGGGTTTAGGAAATTTAAAGGTGTAATTTATTAGCTGATAGTCACGAAGATAAATAAATTTAATAAAAAACAAGAAAAATTGTTTTATTACAGAGGTACGGATTTAATTACGATAATGACAAAGCGACAGAGTTGTATACATTCAAACTGGGCTACAACTATGTTCGAAAGTACTAAGAATTTACGTAACCAGTGAAGCAAAATTAAAGTGAAATTAGATTTGAAAATTGTGCAAATTTATGCAACGAAAATAAGCCGATCTATTAATAGACGTAAGTAAAACGACTTAATTAAAAATCCATTTCTAATATTAATAAAACAGTGCTTTTAATACCGATATTTAAATTGGATTCTAATACCTACATTGAAATTGTTCTAATACCGACATGTAATTTGGATTTTAATATCGATTTTAGTTTCAATCTGGACTTTAATTTTGATTTTGATGTCGACGTTTAATTTCGACTTTCAATTGAAGACAGTTTTAAAATAAAAGTATTCTAATTTGGACATATTCGGACTGGGTACGAAACAATGCAGATCACAGACTAGGAAGGAACTACAAAATCCATTCCAGGTTAGCAATCTTAATACACTTTATTATTGAAAACTGTTTTTAATTCAATATTTATCATTTTTGTATTTGTAAGAGTCAAAAAAATATAAAAGGGTCATTTAACAATTTATGACAAAGGCCACAGGTATCTTGGAACGTTCGAAGGTCCCTAAATAAGTAAAAAGATAGTTTTGCTGGCTTTCAAAAACCATAAATCTAATATATGTAGATATTCTGTAAAAATGGGAAAATTTTGAGAGTTGTAAATATTTAATCATTATATTGTGTATTGTAGAATTCCTTTATTTAATTAAATAAGCTATTCGAGGTAAAAACCTTAATTTAACATTCCACATCATAGGGGCTAGATTGTTCAAGGGGAATATCACAGCATTTTATGACATGACCAATCGTGGGGCCTAATATCACAGCAATATATATATATATATATATATATATATATATATATATATATATATTCTTATGCTTCCCCCCTTTTTATATTTGATATTTACTTTAAACTGTGGTTTATTTATTTATAATTTTATATACTTGACAGTGTGAATAATTTTACCTTTATATTTCGTGCTTTAACTATGTCTGGTCGGTCTACAAAACAAAACTATATAAATATGCCTCGACTATTGAAACTCTCCTTCTCAGGGTATCTATACCTACCTACCGTGGGTTCTGTGATAGGTAGATGGTCACGACACCGACCAAACTGCACTACCTTTATTTTAGTATACGTAACCTTATATTCGTATATGCCAAATTTAATAAACATATCCACGTAGTCTTGTGCCAAATCAAATACTTTTACCAAATTGACTTTGACGTATCAAAAACACAGTACTCACCCGATTTACTCTCCGTTGTAGGTATTTCTGAACTCTGGCTCAAGATCTCAGTCACCGGATGGGTCTGTCTTCACACTGCATTTCACTATCACTAGGACTACTCTGCTTTCCAGACACCGGGGTTTGCTTTATTTAATTTTGTTGTCCACCCAAACAAGTTTTAAGTATGTATGCAATTTATATGTAATTGACTGTTTACATGTGGCAATTTTTCAGAATTATGATTAAGGTTGCAAAGGTCAACCAAAACGTCAATTATTAAAGCAGATGATCAATTAACTTTGTATGTTTTTAACAAATAATATCCCAAAAATAACTAACAACCTTTATTATATTATTACTTGTTACTGAAGTATGTGTTTATATATATATATATATATATATATAAATATATATATATATATATATATATATATATATATATATATATATATATATATATATTTATATATATTAATAATTAATGGACTGGTCAGTCTTATAGTATAATATACATGTACATATTATCATGGGAAGTAGTCCAAATCAAACAACAGATTTTTTCGCACCTTTTTCAAAGGCTAAAATGGAAACAAAAAATCCGAAATTAGCAAGAAATACATAACCTGTTGCTAACTACTTACATTGATCAAATTATATTAAAGGAAACTGAAAACAAATTACTGCACGATTCACATAATAAATGTGGGTCAAAAATTAAAAATTGCCTGAAGGGCAACGTCATGCCACGATGGCGGTTAAAAAGTAAAGACAAAGTTGATAATGACATATTCTATAGGAGTGACAGGACACGTTCCGAAAATGGCAATGATTACATAACTTGAAGGAAGATACCTAACGTTGTTTAAAAATGTCATTACTATATAAAGCAGAATAAACGTTATGCACCCTATCAATATCAATCTTATTATTGATAGGATTAATTTCACTATTAATATAAAAAGACTCGATGAAAAGCCTAGTCTTGTAATTGGTTTCGTTCTCCAAAATGGTGGTGTCGTCGAAAAGTGGTGTATGACTGGTTGCCGCAACATGAGCAGACAATGCACATTTAGTGGAATTAATCCTACAATCACTCCTGTGCTGGGTTAAACGACTCTTTAGCCACTGGCTAGTCTGACCAATGTAACTATTGTTGCAACTGCACGTGATCTTGTAGACAACGTTGCTGTTTAACAATTTCGGAGTACGATCCTTTAATTTGGTAAACAAATTCTGGATAGAAAAATTGTATTCATAAACAATGGCGATCTTAGGTTGTCTAAGTAATCGTACTAAAAGTGGAGATAACTTCTGTATAAACGGAAGCTTCTTGTACGTAATATCAGTTTCTGAAAGGTTTACTTTTAAGAAGTTGCCATATATCAATCTATGCAACATTCTCTTTGGATAACCATTGTTAACTAAAGTGTTAATCAATAATTTCTTATTTTTATCCATGAACTGTGGGTCTGATATATGTTCTATTCGATATCATAGGGCCTTCGCCGTGTTTACCTTATGTTGAAAAGAATGGTTCGAGTGGAAATTTAGATATCTGCCCGAGTTAATTGGTTCAGTGTACCAATCAAATAATAAATCATTAGAACTATCTCTGATGACCAGCACATCCAAGAAAGGTAATTTCCCATCCACTTCAATTTCAAAAGTGAACTGTAGGTGATCATTAAAATCATTAAATGCTGTTAACGTTTGGTCAACATATTGGACTGGCAACGAACAAATGATATCATCCACATACTTTACCAAGAAAGACATCTCATATGGTAATCTAGGTAGAACACTCGACAGTAAATTATCCATAATCATTTGAGCGATTATGGGTGATAGAGGTGACCCCATTGGAGCTCTAAATAACTGTAAGTAGAACTTCTCTTGGAAAACAAAGTACGTATTGTTAAAAACCAAATTGACAGTTGTCAAGAACATATCTTCAGACATATTACAAAAGGGCTTGATCTTATTCCAATTTTCTTTAATGATATAAATAACCATAGATAAAGGAATATTAGTAAAAAGAGAAGCTACATCCAGTGAAATGAGAATATGATCTTCAGGTAGGTGAAAATCCTTGAATTGTTGCACAAACGTAAAGCTATCTTTCACATTGTGTCCACCAAGCGGGAAAGCCTATATTCGACAAAAAAGAAGCAATACCATACGTAGGTGTACAGCATTTAATGATTTTAATGATCACCTTCAGTTCACTTTTGAAATTGAAGTGGATGGGAAATTACCTTTCTTGGATGTGCTGGTCATCAGAGATAGTTCTAATCATTTATTATTTGATTGGTACACTAAACCAACTAACTCGGACAGATATCTAAATTTCCACTCGAACCATTCTTTTCAACATAAGGTAAACACGGTGAAGGCCCTACGATATCAAATAGAACATATATCAGACCCACAGTTCATGGATAAAAATAAGAAATTATTGATTAACACTTTAGTTAACAACGGTTATCCAAAGGGAATGTTGCATAGATTGATATATGGCAACTTCTTAAAAGTAAACCTTTCAGAAAGTGATATTACGTACAAGAAGCTTCCGTTTATACAGAAGTTATCTCCACTTTTAGTGCGATTACTTAGACAACCTAAGATCGCCATTGTTTATGAATACAATTTTTCTATCCAGAATTTGTTTACCAAATTAAAGGATCGTACTCCGAAATTGTTAAACAGCAACGTTGTCTACAAGATCACGTGCAGTTGCAACAATAGTTACATTGGTCAGACTAGCCAGTGGCTAAAGAGTCGTTTAACCCAGCACAGGAGTGATTGTAGGATTAATTCCACTAAATGTGCATTGTCTGCTCATGTTGCGGCAACCAGTCATACACCACTTTTCGACGACACCACCATTTTGGAGAACGAAACCAATTACAAGACTAGGCTTTTCATCGAGTCTTTTTATATTAATAGTGAAATTAATCCTATCAATAATAAGATTGATATTGATAGGGTGCATAACGTTTATTCTGCTTTATATAGTAATGACATTTTTAAACAACGTTAGGTATCTTCCTTCAAGTTATGTAATCATTGCCATTTTCGGAACGTGTCCTGTCACTCCTATAGTCTTTACTTTTTAACCGCCATTGTGGCATGACGTTTCCCTTCAGGCAATTTTTAATTTTTGACCCGAATTTATTATGTGAATCGTGCAGTAATTTGTTTTCAATTTCCTTTAATATAATTTGATCAATGTAAGTAGTGAGCGACAGGTTATGTATTTCTTGCTAATTTCGAATTTTTTGTTTCCATTTTAGCCTTTGAAAAAGGTACGAAAAAAATGTACCAAAACGTTAGGTGTTGATTAAATTTTCAATCAGTTTCTGTTGTTTGATTTCGACTACTTCCCATGATAATATGTACATGTATATTATACTATATATATATATATATATATATATATATATTACTGTGGATTTCTAGACTTAAATCAATGTACATAAGGCAAACAATTATTTATTTGTAGGTACCCTGTATGTAAAAATCTATTTCGAATTTAAAACGTTTCAATATAATTAAATAGGAATAGGACAATGTAAAATAATGCAGGTTTAATTTTTTTGCTTCAATTTAGAACTAGAATGATAATTACTAAAAAGATCAATGGCAAGGTTAGAAATAGCGTACAAATGTGTTATTATAAAAGCTTTTCAGGTTGAACGTAAGGTAAAAATCGATAATTTACGCGAGGAAGGTGAATTTCTTAAGGGTAATATAAAGCTTAAACATTTATGTAAGTTGACAAGGTTTAGTATTCGAAAACAAGCTACAACGGTTGTAAATTTCAAAGGAAAGTACGTACAAACAAATAAAACGATTCCAGTAAAGCTTTTAAACGTTGAAAATATATTACTACGTAAAAATCGTTAACTGAAAACCCAGATCGATAAGATCAAAAAGAAGAGATATTTCGCATGTGCTAGAAGCAGAAGAAAGATATCATATGGTCAGTTGTAGTGACTTTCAAACGTCTGTAAGACGAGGATGTTTTTAAAGGCAATAAGTGGAACAAGGATGCGGCGTGTTTGCAGAAGGTATTGATTTTCAAGGTGCACAGAAAAGTAGGGAGAACAACTATGAACAAGGTGGTTATAGAAGGACAAGGCAAAAGAAATAGAAAACGTGATGTAGACAAGGATATCAGAAAAGTAGAAATGACATAGGAAAGTTAGGTAGGGTATAAAATGAAGGCTGGAAGATGTTATGATTCGAGTAAAAGTGAGACAATAGTATGTACGCGCATATGAGAGGCGTGTTTTTAGTTGTTTGGGGATTATAGCAGAAATAAGGATTTAAGAGAAAACCGGGATGGTTGAAAACTTGAACGAGCTTTTCGAAGTAAAACACTTGTTTGTGCTACAAAATTCTAAGTTTTAGAAGACGGTTGGAAAAGAAGCGGTCGAAATTGGCAAGAAAAGAACGACGGTTGTGTTATTGTGCACGGTAATTTTAAGACTAGCGTCAGCCATTGGAGGAATTTTTAGGGGGAAAAATGTATCGGTTAGAATTGGGGTGAGATTTTCGTAGAATGTTTGTGAGAAATACGTGCAACTTGGAAGAGAGTTTTGGGTTATATAAACATGCTGGATGCGGCATTCGCTCTCTTAGTTTTTGATTATGCTGAAGGTCTTCATCCTGCCTTCAAACTACAGTACGCGACTAGTGGAGTACAACATTTTATATTACAAGTGATTAAAGCACAAGTTGGTGCAACATTTAAAATCGGAGTGAAGCGTATAAGATTGATTTGTAAAATGAAGCAGGATGAATTGTAAGTAGTGACTTCTTTATAATTTGGTTGATGGTGCTTGTTGCACATTGGTTAAAAGAGAATGTTTAGGGATCTGTAGTGGCAGTCCAGAGGGTGCATGAGTATCGTAATGTGGATGCCAAGGAATTTCAAGAAATAATTGCTGTTCCTAATGGCATGCGGCAATGTGGAGTGATCCAGGCACAAGCAGTCAATAAAGGAGAGCATCTTCAGAGGTGGCTTCATGGTAGTGAGCTGGATGAAAAACATTCCAAGTAATGACTTTTTTAAAACTTGTTGTGGTGTTTATTTGTGGTTCAAACTATCAGTGATTTTGGGATGTATTGTTATGAACATGAAATTAAACTATTTGCCTTTGCGATGGAAGGATCTAAAAATCTAAATAGGTGTACATAATATAATTGTGAATATTTTGCATATGTAAGAGGTAAACGAGTCTTTTGTTGGAAATTTTTCAGTGCTGAGATTTTGCACGCATATATATATATATATATATATATATATATATATATATTCATTTAGAATCCTACACTTTAGTTAGCTCTTTCTGCAGGAAACAAAGAAAACACGGCGGAACCGCAATATACTGTGCTGAAATGTCTGATTTTGATAACGTGTCAACATTTAATTATTTAAATGATGAAATTCATTTTGAATGTTCTCATGTCTTTAACAGAAAGAGAAATTTACATATTGTTTGTATTTACCGTTCTCCAACAGGAAAAATTGATTACTTCTTCGATTCTCTTGATGCAGTGCTCAATGCAATTACAGGACACTGTGAGGTGATTATTACTGGTGATTTCAATATAAATTTTAATAATATGTTTGATAAAAATGTTAGCAGGTTAAAGAGGCTTCTGAGATTTCATAATTTGCAAATGCATGTGGATAATGATACTAGAGTCACCAATTCTTCAAGTTCCTGTATTGATTATATAATTACCAACATAAATCCATCTACACAAATGACCACAGAGATAATTGAGAATGATCTCTCCGACCACAATTTTATTTATTTTACTTTGGGTACCTCTCAATTTTTAAACCATCATAAAATTCGGCACATTCAAAAATTTAGTCAAAATAATATGATTAAATTCACTGAGCTGTGTGCTCAGATCAACACATCACCCTCTTTCTCTGATTTAAATAAAAAATTCCAGATTTTAATTGACAACATTTCATCAGCTTTTGAAGTGGCTTTTCCTATAAAAAAAGTCATTATATAAAAAAGAAAAACTGGCTGACAAAAGGCATCAAAATATCTGCCAAAAATAAAAATTTTTACATATCCTTTACAAACATTTTCCATCATCGTCTTTTATTAAGAACTATTACCTAAATTACAAAAAAATATTTAAAACTGTAATCAATTTGACTAAATCACTTTCATTAACAAACCGTATTTTACTATCTAAGAATAGGCAAAAGGAATCATGGAAGCTTATCAACGAATTGACAGGTAGATCATAGTCTCATACCTCTCATATTTGTGTCGAAAATATACCAGAAAAGCATGTGGCTAGTTTCCTGAACTCACATTTTGCTACAACTGCACCTAAGCTAGTCTCTAACAATAACTCATCATTGTCTGATGCAAGTGACTTTCTAAGAAATAATTGTAAACATTTCGAAAAAAAATTTATGTTATTTCCAACAGACGAATATGAAATCCTGGACATCATCAAATCATTTAAAAACAAACATTGTACAGGTGATGATAATATTCCTGCTAAGGTTTTGGTCTGCCTGCCTATGAATCTATTAAAACATCTTACCGATCTAATCAATGAATCATTCCAATTAGGTGTGTTTCCTGCATGTCTAAAACATGCAATTGTCATTCCGATTCACAAGGGAGGTCCATTTGTTGCAAACAACTTCAGACCTATTTCCTTGTCAGTATTCTCTAAATTAATTGAAACATTAGTTAAAATAAGGATTGTTAATTTTGCAAAAAAATTCGATGTCTTTTCTTCTGCACAGTTTGGTTTCTGTGAAAATAAATCCACCATGGATGCTATTCACAATTTTTTGAGTGATGTGTACTCTGCATTAAACAAATAGCATACTCTGTCAGCTGCATTGTTCATAGATATTACCAAGGCATTTGAGTGTGTTAATCATGACATTCTTTTAAAGAAACTTCATTTCTACGGAATCAGAGGACTTCCGAACAATTGGTTGAGATCATACCTAAACGACAGATTCCAATCAGTTCACACCTTATAATAATGTATCTGATAAACAAAAAATATCCTTAGGCGTTCCCCAAGGTTCAGTGCTAGGACCCATTTTGTTTTTATTTTATATCAATGACATTGTTGATGCAATTAAACATGGAAATGTTACTTTATTTGCAGATGATATTACTATTAATTGGAAATCTCCATCTATCAATTACTTAGAGAATAATATTATGACAGATTTTGAATCTGCTAAAAAATGGTTTACTGCCAATAAGTTCGTAGTAAATATTGAAAAAACCTGTCTGGTGGCGTTTAAAGGTATAAAGATTGCTGATAATATTTTGAATGACTTATGTCTGTCCCGAGTTACATCGACAAAGTTTTTAGGATTAATAGTTGACCAGAGTCTGAACTGGTTTGAACATATAATCTCATTAGCCTATAAATTATCTTCGGCTTGTTTTGCATTGAGAACTATCTCAGGAGCTTTATCGGAACAATGCACTCTTAATGTGTACTTTGCGCTATTTGAGTCGAGAATGAGGTATGCATAGCTTTTTGGGGCAATTCTACTTTGGAAAATATTTCAATTATTTTTAAAATACAAAAACGTGCCATTCGAATAATCTGCAAGGTGGATAAAACTGCTCATTGTAAACCTCTATTCAAGAAACTCGACATTCTAACCTATGCTTCAATGTACATTTTTGAATCATTAATTCTTTTTCACAGATATAATAATAATTTTGCTACTCATAGTTCATTTCATCATCATAATACACGAGCTGCAGCTGACTTCTATAGACCTTTACCTTTATCAAGCTTTATAAAAAAATCATTTTTATACACAGCACCGACACTTTTAATAAACTTCCTAAAGAAATAAAATCTTTCAATAACTTCAAGCAGTTTAAATTTTCCTTACTGTCCTTGCTGCTTGAGCGCTGTTATTACAGGATCGAAGAATTCCTTACTGATCATTTTGATTAACCCTTGGGTTTGTTTTCTTGTAGTTTCTGTAGTATTCTATAAATTTTATCTCTAACTGATGACTTCTATCTCATTTTGTGATTTTGCATTATTTATGTGACAAGCTTGGATAAAGCATTGTGATGTTTTAGACTGTGATATAAACTTTTATTGTTAAGTTTTTAAATTATGTATTTATTCTCTTCACTTCTTAAATTGTATTACACTCTTGCTTGATAAACTAGGCTAATGGTATGTATATATGTATTTATTTATGAATTGGGCATTGCTCACTATGTAATTTTACCATGTTTACATGGGCACTGATTAAATATCTATCTATCTATCTATAGAAAGGTTTATACTGAGCTCAAAACAGACCAGGGGAAAGTAAAGTAAAGTAGAGTTTATTTACAAATAGTAAGGCTCATTTACAATAATTAAAATGAATATTAAATTTATTATATGTTATGTTTGAATATAATATATAAGTACTGTATATTCTCTTAATTATAATGCATTTGACAAGACTGTTGGTACATATAAATGTAAATTAAAAATACTGTAATTTTAAATTTATAGTAAATATGAAAATAAAGAAACATTGAATATGCCGCTATAAGCGCAAGCTTGTGTACGACGGTACTGGTATTTGACTGCGTAATTCTAAACAATGTATAATATTTTATATAGGGCATTATAATACTTATTGAACTAGTTCAAATTCTTTGCAAAGCGCTTGCTTGTAAATACTAAGTGTTGATGGAAATTAATATATTAACTTTGGAATAATATACATTTCAGGTATATAGTATTTCATGAAATATACTTTCCTTAATATTTGTGATCCACAGTTTTAGGTCCCTACAATACCTTGTGTGTGTACACTGTTTCAGTTCTTTCAGTAATATATTGTATAACCGAGGTGCAATGTAATCGTAATATCGTTGTCCTAAACGTTTATTTACTCTAGATAGCACCGCTTTTTTTTCTGATTTTGCTCTTGTATCATATGTATGTTTGATAATAGGTTTAGCAATAAATTTGTGATAATATTGTAATACGTTGACAGTGTATAATTTAATGATATTTAAACATCTTCATTCCTCAAAAAGCAATGTTGAACTATACCATTTCGGTTTTTTATATAAACTTTTAATAAAGTTTTTTGAACAATTTCTAGTCTATGTATATAAGTTTTTGCTGCTTAACTCCAAGCTAGAATGTCGTATGTCATTATAGCTTGTGCTAATCCGTTGTAAATTGCTTTCAAATGTTCTATATTTAGTATATCTCTTAGCATAAAAAATTGGGGGAATTAATTGTCTAATTTTTTTACATAAATAATGTATGTGTTCGTTCCATCTCATATGTTGGTCAATATATAATCCCAAATATTTGATACTTGTGGTTGCATATATTTTTATTTTGCATTTACAGTCATGACACTTATCTATGTTATCATTACAGTGTATAATTATAGGTTCCAAGTTAGGCATGTCATCGCTATAGGATGTGAAGCACATGTATTTAGTTTTTGATATATTTAAAGTTAACAGGTTGTTATCTAGCCAGTACTTGTTTTCTCTTAGAACATCTGCTGCTTTTTTTGCCATACTCCAACTGTATTCATCAACCATAACAGCAGTGTCATCTGCATAAGATAGAATTTTTGCATCAATCTTTAGAAACAAGAGATCATTTATATACAAGAGAAATAAAATCGGTCCTAATACAGTCCCCTGTGGTATTCCATATTTTATTTCTCGACATTCACTTGTACTGTTATTTACCTGTACATATTGCTTCCTTTTATCAAGGTAACTCTGAAACAATTTTAACGTGGTACCTCGAAATCCGTAGTTTCCAATTTACTCAATAATAGCTTATGTGACGTGTCAAAAGCTTTCTGTAAGTCTAGAAAAATTGCAATGACGGGTTTTGTAGAGTACATTTTATCATATATTGTTTTTGCAAATGCTTCGATTGCATTGTTTGTTCCAAAATGTTCCATAAAACCAAATTGGTTTTTTGATATAATATTATACTTGTTTAAAAATTTTAGGATCCTGTTCTTTAATGCTTTTTCAAAGATTTTTCCTAAATTTGATATTAATGAAATAGGTCGATAATTTGTAGGGTTATTTTTGGTACCTGATTTGAAGTTTGGAATAACTAGTGCATCTTTAAAATGAGTAGGACAAAACCCTTCATTAAAGCTTAAATTTATTATGGTACATAATGCTTAAGAAATAATGTATGCAATTTCTTTAAGTAGTGAAGCTTTGATATTATCCATTCCAGGAGTTTTATTGGTTTTTAGTTCATGTATATAATTTTGTATCTCTTTTTCTGTAACTTCATCCAATAGAAAAGAGTTTAAGTTGCTTTTCATAAATATTTTTTTATCAGACTGTTTAATCTCATTTTCTTTTAGTTTTGCCATTTCTTCCCCAATTATAGAGAAAAATGTATTAAATTTGTTGGCTATTTCTTTATCCTCTGTGATGTTATTTCCCTCTTTGTCACATAGAATTATCTTTTGGGTTCCTTTATTATTATTTTTCCTTAAAATGTCATTAGTGACCATCCAAAGTGTTTTTGAATCTTTGCAGGTACCTTGTATTTCTTTTGTATAATACAACTGTTTAGCAAACTTTATGAGTGAAACTATTTTATTTTTATAAAACTTATATTGCTGTAATATATATTCATTATTTGGATCTTGCATTAAATTCTTATGTAATCTGTCTCTAACGTTAACTGATTTTATAATACCTTGACTTATCCAAGGTCTTCGGTTTTAACAATTTAGAGGTTTAGCGATAGAAGAGGATTCTATAGAGATGTTTAATTTTTTGATAAATATGTCACATGCCGTTTCAGCAGAGTAATGTAAGAGCTCATTTCAAATTTCTTTCATTAATTTACATTTTAATTTTTGTAATTGATAAATTTATACACCTTATCATTTGTAATTTTTCTGGGTGTCAATTTATTTCTTTGTACATCAAAACCTATTATAACTGGAGAATGGTCGGTAATTTTGCTATGTAGAACAAGTGGAATTAATTTGTTAAATATGTGTTTAGTTTTAATAAAGATATGGTCAATACAGGATTGTGATTCTTTTTCTATACAAGTATACTCATTTATATAAAAATAATACCCTTGTGATGCTAGCATATTCAAATCCTCATGAGCAAGGGTGCCATTGGAAAATATATTTACTAACATATTCCTCTAAAACATTTACAAATAACTGCCCTTCTATACTAGGTGACCTATATACTGCGTTCAACAAAATATTTAGTCGAGTTAAGTTTAGTCTAACAAATTTAATATTATGGATGTTAATTATTTCAGCTGTGTGCTGCAAATTTTTCTTTACATATACCATTGTACCATCGCACTTAGTAAGATATGAATTATTATAATAATGGTTATACCCATTTAAGGAAAATATACCTGGAGCTGTGCAATACCATGTTTCTGTAAGAATAAGTACATCAAACTGATTTTTATAAATCTGCAATAATACTAGAAATTCATCATAGTGTTTCCGTATGCTTCTTATGTTACAATGAAATGCCGTAAAAGGTGTTTTATCTACAATAATCTTACACTCATCATTGCTATATTCAATATGTGTTTTAATTTGTAAATCATCTGAAACTTTATAATTGGTAATCAATAGAAAAATAAAAGTAAACAATATTTAAACAAAAGAGGTTAAGTAATATGAACATTTTTTTTTATGCTACCTTATTAAAGTCTAATTCAGTTTTTATTGTGATTATCTGATCGTTTTCGGACATACGCATAAATGTAGTTCCATCGCGAGTCCAAACATATTGATACATTTTCTCAGTCTTTAATTTTCTAGCTAGATTAAAAAGCTTTCTGTTTAATGCTGTAAGATTTTCATTAATGTAAATCCTGTATTTAGGTAGTTTTATTGGCAGTTCTAAGCTGTCTGCATATGGTATGACGTTTTTACGTGCACAAAAATTTATTTCGACTTGTTCTATCTTCAAATTGAACAATAATCCCTGCATGAGTAGCTTTATTTGTTTTTGGTAAGCGATGGCAAATATTTATTTCACTAGCTTGTATGTCAGCATTTATTAGCTTAGCCACACTTAGTACAATATCCACAGTGCTTTCATTTTCTTTCTCTGGAACATTATGTACTTCAATATTAACCAGTCTGGTTCTCTGCGCCATATCATTAGATTTGCTTTCTAGATATTGGAATTTACCTTGTAGTTCTTAGTTTTTCTTTGAGAGTATGGAGTTTTCTTTAATTAATTGCTTAATTTCACTATTCTCACGAAGAACTTCATCAAATTTTTGAGACATGAAATCTACGGATTTCTATAGTTCAGTCATCATATCTAATAAATTTTTTATGACGGCATTTTCTGTTGAGTATTTTTTCTCTTGATTCTTACAGCTTTGGAGATTTTGAATACTTTTTACAGCAAAATCAATATTTGTAACCTCACTTTTCTTTAAGCACATGTTGTTACATATTTTTTGATTATCAATGTTTTCAAACAGTTTTGCTTGTGTAGCACAACTAGGGTGTAATTTTGCTTTGTATTGCTCACAATTTATTGAATTTACAACTATTTTTTTTACAATAATTGCATAAAACCATTTCCGCGAATTTTATACATGTATTGCAGTCATAACCTCAACTTTGCATAAGGAAGGTTCGGGGATAGGCCCTTCTACTATAAAATGAGCATTGGAATATAGTCAAATCTTAAAATCCTTGTTTTATTAAAATGATGATATTTAATAGTGAGGAGAATTAGATATTTGATGTTGATCCGTTATATAAATATTGAGATTTTTGTGGTTTTCCTTTTTATTGCGTCTGAATAAAATAGGATGTACTTTTGGTTAGTCGAATTATTTTTTTTATTTTTAAATAGAAGGGTAGTAGTGAATTGTAGAGCAGATGAGCAGTCATGGTGAGTATCCTAAAGAAGCAGTGAGAAGAACTAGCCGTGTGGTGTCATTTATAGAGAGCATCTTCAGAGGGTATTTAACTAGAACATATCGTGATAAATAAATTTAAATTAAAATTTATTTAGGTGATGATTAGAGAAGTTTTACAAAATCTTGAGCCGTGGTAAGTTCACAATATTAGGGCTCAAAAGTAAAATGCATGGCAATATATATATATATATATATATATATATATATTATATATATTATATATATATATATATATATATATTGCCGCCCCCCCTTCACTCTTTCTGTGTTGCGCGCCTTTTTTAATTAATTTTATGATTTTATATGATGTGCAAATACTTATTTCACTACACGTATTTTAGCAACGTTTGGTTGGTTAATTAAATCAAAATTGTTTTTAATATGCCTCAACTATATGAACTCTTTCTTCTCAGGGTATCCACCTACTTACCGTGGGTTCAGTGGTAAGTAGATGTGCAATGCCCAACCAAACTGCACTATCTTTTGTTTTAGTACCTTTTTTAGAATTTACTTGTGTATATGCCAAATTTTAAGTGATCTACGTAGCCTTGTGCCAAATTAATTAATACCACAAAATTTATGACTTTGACGTTATAATACACCGTACTCACCTGAATTATACGTCGTTACTGGCCTCTCTTAATGCTGGCTCAAAATCCTTTTCACCGTATGCGCCTTCACAAGGTTTCACTCTCACTTTGAACTGCCGTCTAGCCTCCAGGTAACTTTTCTTTAATTTTGTTACGCCCAAATCTAAAATAAATATAACCCGAATTTAGAATTTAAAATACCCTTTTTATCTACTTCCCCTGCGCTAATTCTTCCGTAGTAATTTCTTCCTTGACTTGTACACTTCCACTTGCTGTTCTTACGCTGCTTTCTAATTCTGCTCCTCTCGTTCACTCGTTCCAAAGCTATGCTCGTTCCTATTAACCGCTCAATCCAAATCTATATTCGTACCTATTTACCACTCAATCCAAATCTATCTTCGTTCCTGTTTACCACTCAATGCCCCGCTACATATAAATCCATATCCAAATCAATCCTTATATTCTTCACTCTTATGTTTCTCACTCGATGCCTTTCTACCTATATAATCTCGTTCTAATCCAATCTTATTATCCGCCGGTTCGCTGTCGCACTAATTCCAATATTCACTTTTATTCGTCGCCGCTATTAATTCTTTACACTGATGCTTCTTTTTACTCCTTCTTTATAAATCAAACTCTTGCAATTCAAACACATTTATTTACTCTTCCAAAAATATTTATACAATTTAGCGCAGTTTTATAAAACACGTCTTTTCACAAAAATAATTCAAAATCAACTCCCTTTGTTTACTATCCTAGGTGATAATTACAACATTTTCTGCCTACTCTATTACATATTATATAAAATAAAACCATCCAATAACATTTTATCACTGAGTTTGTGTCACAAATACCTTAAATCTTGTCTTTTACACTTTCCTATTTTATACATAATATTCTATCATTGGTCCTAAATGTTTCACAACCCTTCAATCACATTTGACACTGCTATTACTTATAATTTTGAGATTACATGTTTGTCCAAAAGTTGATTCTAGTAAAATAAAAGCCAAAATAATTCACATATGAACCTGGATCTGCGTGGTTAATAGTGGACAACCATAGACGCATCCGGTTTTCGGTTGGCAAATGTACGTTCAATGGCCTATTAAATTATAACTCAGTATAAAACCTTGAGCACTGTGTATTTTATCACGTCATCAAGTCATTATAATTTACATCTTGGCACTTACATTTCAACTAACATTTTAAATACTTTAACGTATGTAAAGTACGGCAAACATACATTTTAAAATTACGGGATCTGATATATGGATTATTTTATTTGGCATACACTACTTTCTACACAAAACCACCCTTAGAACCCTTGTGGCTCCTAATGACATTACACTATATATATATATATATATATATATATATATATATAAAGGACAAGTTATTTGCAGTCCACAATAAGGAATTTGTGTACAACAAAATAAAACATGAGATGTATCTGTAAATAAACACTTATGAAAATCATAAAAGTTTAAATCGAGCTAATAGTTGTATAGCCATTAACAAAATAATAGCTTTATTATTTTACAAGGGGAGGAAACATCCACTGACCAGCCGGTTTCAGCTTCTTTAAGCTTCGTCAGAACCAATTACTTTCCAACAACCCTATGAAGTAATCGATGCTATTATACTGATATAATTTCGAAGGAATCCTTGTACTATGGTAAAAGTAAATAATATCACCATCAGGTGGTAAAACACCAACACTACTAAGCGTGAAAGTACAAAAATTGATCCGAAACTACATCGTAGTTCTATAGATGGCTATACAAGTATATTTGGCCTTTGAGATTTGTGGAATATTATATATATATATGTAAATTAAAGCTACAAGTCCAGTTCAAATAATGGTAAAGAAAACGAGGTATATAATTAATTAAAGATAAGAACCAGGTATCACTTCTGGTTAATTTGTAGGGATAAGAATAAAAGATTTTAGTTCTTTAATATGCCATGGTTCTTGAAATTTAACACAAAAATCTTATAACTTCTAAATTAATGCACTATACAATATAATGTACTATACAATATAGTTTACATAAAGTATAATTAGAAGTTGGTTTTAGAGAAAAATTCTTAATTGTATTAGATAAGGAATGATTTCATTTCTTTTAAAATGTCAACGGTAATGTTATCTAAGTTTGCTTACTGTATGTCCCTTTTCTGACAGCAACAGAGGGAATTTGCATGTAAAATTCTTAATTTGTGGTTCTATATCTATTATGGGACATTCAAGAAAAAACTACTAGTATAATATTCGTGATTTTTTTCTATAATGAAAACACTCAATCATTGGCGGCGGATTCGAAGGAGGCGATCGCTCCATGACCACAGCATTTGCATGTTTTCAAAAACAAATTTAGTATCTACCCACAAACAATTATTTCAACAGCTTGTAAGGATAAAATTCGTAAGGTTAAGAAATGCACGGGTCATACAGAAGCAGAAAAAACAATAAAGTAAGGACCCACACACATCACGATTACGTATAAAACGATAAGGGAAATTTAGAGAGACTGGGTCAACTACAAATGCAAAGAGTGGGGTGATTCACATTGACAAGAAAAGTATATCGCCAACGATTGTCTATTTACAATGAAAAAAAGAATTTCTATTTTAAACAAGCAGAAAAAGTAAATAAAACGTTACTATTTAAAAAAGCAATTTTACTCTAAGTACAAATTCAATAACAGTTCCACAAAGTGTGCATTTCGTAGTTAAAATGTAAGAATTATTTAATAATAACAAAAAGTAATGTTGCCATAGCTAAAATGTACCAAATTTAATCAGTAATAATAAAAAAGTAAAGCTTCTGCTTTCTGCTAAACAAGCATTTCAAAACAATAATGAACACTAGCAAAGCTAGTTGTTTTCTTAAACTGGATATGTACTGTTTTCACCCGTCGGAGTGATATTACTTGAGTTTATGCACCACGACACCAAGAAAGAAAGAAAGAAAAATCGCATACCTATATGTGTTGGGATATTTATCTAGCAGCTAAGCCATCAAAGGTGTTAGCAGAACATCGTCACGGTAGTCAGTAACGTCCATGCTGCTACCGTAATTGTAACAGCTTTCTACATACAAGAGCAGTTTGGCTTACGCCGAAGAACAATCGAACCTACATAAAAACAACGATTTGACCTAACATAGGAGAACCATTGGATCTACGTCAAAAAGCGATGCATCCAGAATATCCACTTCTTGTGAAAACAAAACGTACATCGCTCTTGAAGTAACAGAATTAATCATGCAGAGAGTACATGTTATCACAGGGAGAAGCAGGATCAAAGTCAAATGAAATTAGGAAACGAGATGATAAAGCAATTCAAATACCTGACTAACACATGTCAAAAGAACACTTCTAAAGACGTTGTTATGCATGAACAGATAACAAAAATGGGCCAATATAAATACAATTGTAGAACATTACGCTATTCAACCTTGCATATTCTTTAGTAAATAAAATTTGTAAATAACCGAGTTATATTTGAAGTTTTATATCAAACCATATATATAAATCGATGTACTTTGACTTAATTTAAATGCGCTAATAACATTCTAGTGTTGGAAAAGTACATGTTTTATTGGTATGAGGATAAGTTACAGAAATAAATCGATTTATTTAAGTAGGAGGCGTAATCAGGGGCGTCTCCTTTAACCGGTAGTTACACAAAATATCGAAGCCGACGCGTGGGAATATTTAAAAAAATTTTTTAATTAAATGAAAATATTTATTAGAGTAGAAATTGAACGTAACAAATTTGGCTTACATAAAACTTGTAGAAACAAATTTAATGCTACTTCTAGGCATTGTGATAGAATTGCAACAAATAGCATTAATGCCATCTATGTTCATAGGTATAGTAAGACCCATTCATGGTACCATACACACTATGATGTTACTAAATGAATTAATCCGATCATCGCTATCTGCTTAGACAATTTTTGAAACCGTCCTTGCGTCCAATAATGAACGAAAATTTAATCGATAGAGAAATTTGCCAAAATACTGAAAAATTACTCAATATTTTAGTGGTTTACTTCGTTGAATGTGCATTAAAGTCCAGAAATCTGTTCTAGAAATTTTAAACAGAATTTACCCGTTATTTATTTATTTATTGCATATATTTTGGGTAGAAAGAACACTCACATACAATTCCATTAGTTTTATTTTTCTAAACACCAAATAGAGACAGACACATAAATAATCATTTGGAAAATTCTTGTAAAATTTTAATTCATGTTTCTATCTTAATTATACCTAGAACTTACAAAAAAAATACTGGTTGAATAATATTTTTGATTTTTTCCCTACAAACAATACACCCAATCATTAGATATCATTGCAAAATTTTATTTAAAATTCTTTAAACAGCAAGTTTAATGAATATTAGGTATACAAACGTTTAGTTAAAGAAATGAATCACAGTTGACGTAGCACAAAACAAAACATAAGGAATTGTCACTTTAATTGAAATTGTTGTTGCATGCATTTGAGTTAAGGTCCTAATTTCAAAATCATATCGTTTCCTACCTGCGCATGACAATAAAGATTATTTATACGACTGAAGAGAAAATCCAGGTTATTAAATGGTTTTATATTGCTTATTCCTTAAGATATATTAGTGACATGTTTGCAGTAAATTTTGTAAATAGGCCAGTTCCAAATGCTTCTACAATTCTTAGAGTAATCCATAGTTTTGAGAAAAGTGTATGTGTTAATTTGGAAGACAGCTTAACATAAAACTCCCAGAAGATATGGAAGCTAATATACTAGCGAGGATTGAAATGAAACCAAAAATTAGTGAAACAAATAGTATCCAAATATGGTATCAATAAATCTCATATGTACAGAATTTTAAAGCAAAACAAATGCTCTGCGTTCAAAAGCCAAGGACATCCGGAATTGTTACAAACTGATGCCGATAGTAGGAATACTTTTTGTCAGATTGTTATGGAAATGTGCAATTGGCAGGAAAACCTTCCATATTTTATTTGTTTTACAGACGAATGCACGTTCCATTTGGTATCAGAATATAAGAAGCAAGTGCATCGACACTGAGCAAAAGAAAATCCACATATTGTTGTTTTGTCAAACACCCAATATCCTCAAAAAGTCAACGTTTGGGGTATATTAAATAACAAAATTGTGGGATCTGTGTTCATAGACAGTAATTTAAATTCTGAGAAGTATTTAAAATTACTACAAAATGAAATTGCTGACAAAATTACACATATTGCCAGAGAAAATGATATTTGGTATCAGCATGATGGATGTCAAGCACACTATGCTACTGCCATAAAAAACTTTTTAAATAATGCATTCCTAATAAATGGGAAGGTTGAAAAATACAATGGCCTTCAAGATCGCCCAATATCAATCAATGCAATTTTTTTCTTTGGCCTCATATTAAAAATCAGCTATACACTTTCAAGCAAATTGAATCAATAGAAGAGATAAAGATAAAAATAATAAATATTTGCAACAACATTCTCCCCCACATCTTGCCAAAGTAAATCATAATTTTTATAATAGTTTAGGTTTTTGCTTAGATTGTAATGGAAAATTGAAAGATTTGACGATTTAATACAATAGATATTTACTGGTTCCTGTAATAAAAAACGTTTTGTATATTAATATTCAAAGTTTGTTCAAGACATTTAAAATGCTGTGCTTTCACTTCATAACTATAGCCATGCTTTTTATTTTATGTAACTATGATTTAAACCAGAGATAGACAAAGCTTTCTTTGAGAGGTTACTGGTGTGGCAAAAAGGGGGTGTGGACTGTATTAGGTATAGCGTATAAATAAATAAAATAAAATTAGAGTTGAATTGCCTGCGAGTAAAGGATTGAAATTTTGACTTAAGCGGCTGATAACGGATGCTACTCTGGCAACATTATCGCTGCCTGGAAATAGCTCTTGTACTACGTCTAAGGGCCAATGAAGCGGAGGAATATTCTCTTGATCAATCACAACCACAGTACCAACTTTCACAGGATTTAAACCAGTACACCATTTTTGACTAAAGAGTATGCAAATACTCGCGTCTTCAACTTTTCCAGTAATACACTATAAGACTGTCTAAAAGATTTTTGCGATGGATAATGTTAAGATCAGACAGATAGCATCCAGGTAAAAATTGAATAGGCGTGGGCATTAAAAATTGCGATGGCGTCAGAGCTTCGGTATAAGGATCGGCGGATAGTAAGCAGAGCGGACGCAAATTAAGTAAACATTCAATCTATGCCAGAACAGTTATCATTTCTTCATAGGATAGCAATTGCGTACCTATAATGCGAAATGAATGAGTTTTGCAATTTTTAATGTTAGTCTTCCAATTGATCCAAAATGTTGTGCGCGAGGAGGAATTGTTTTCCATTCGATGCGGCGATTAACTAATTCTTGCTGCAACTCTGTATTATATTCCACAGAAACTAAAAAATTGTAAATTTCATTTAAGCGTGCCTTGACTCCTACAAAATTAGTTGCATTGTCTGAGTACATGCAAGACACGGGACCACGGCGTGAAATAAAGCGTGAAAATGCAGCAAGAAAACAATTTGTTGTTAAATCAGAAGCCAATTCTATATGTATGGCTTTTGTGGTCAAACAAACAAATAAGCAAATATATGCTTTTTGCGCTCGAATTCCCCGGTGACGGGAAAGCGTAATGCTAATTGGGCCGGCATAATCAACACTTGTGTGTATAAAGGCTTTTGCCTCGCGGACACGAAAGGCTGGAAGATCGGCCATTTTGGGTGCAGGGTGTGGAGGGATAATCGAATACAAGTGTTATATAAGTGAACTCGCTTTCTGATTAAGCTTCTAGCAGAAAGAATCCAAAAGCGATTTCTAAGAATTGACTTTAAAAGACTAGGGCCTGTATGCCAATTGATTTTATGATAATGGTCTATTATCAAAATGACGACGTGGTCATGTTCAGGAAGTAAAACGGAGTGCTGACTTTCAAAGGGAATATCCGCTTTGGACAGCCTACCTTCAATGCGAATAATTTTAGCTTCATCTAAATAGATGCATAGTTTTTGAAGACCCCTTGCAGGCAGTTTTGAATGCTGCAATTTTCTTAATTTGCCCCTAAAATGTACATTTTGAATCATTTGCATAATATACTTTTCTGCGACAAGAATATCAGAAACATAAATTTTCTCCGATTGCGGAATTATTTTTAAAAAGCGAAGAATATAGACTGTAATGCAAAACTATTTTCTCCAGTACGACACTCGCTAGGATAATTCATATAATATAGATTTTTCATGCTGCCTTATAGCGGTTAAAGCATTTACCTTTAATTCGGGAATATTATCTTTTTTAGTAGATGAAAACAGTTGAATAGGCCACTCAGAAGAAGGTTTTTTCATCCAAGATGGACCTTTCCACCATAAATCATGCAAAATTAGCTGCGAGGGTAACATCCCTCTAGAAAGGGCGTTACTAGGATTTTGATTCCCAGGAATGTGGTAAAAATGGCAAGGATTTAAATTTTCATGACATTGTGCAATATGATTGCTAACAAAAATTGACCAAGGATGTGGTAAAGAATGAATCCAGGACAGCTCGATAGTGAAGTCTGAGAAAGCATATATATTTGCAATGGGTATTCTAGGATGATAAATATTATAAACAACTTATACAAGTTTAGACATCAAAACATTAGCACATAGTTCTAACCTTGGAAGCGTAGCTATTTTAACAGGAGATACCTTCGATTTTGAACAAAGAAGTTGTATCTCAATATTTCCATCAGGTTGCGTAACATGTAAATAAACCACACATCCGTAAGCTTCCAAACTAGCGTCGCAGAAAGCTACAATGTTAACAACAGAATTTTTAGTAACTCCAACATTTCGAGGAATTGTTATTTTAGAAATAAGAGAGATTTCTTGCAGAAGTAGTGTAAATCGTTTAGTAATAATGAAAGGTGGAGGTTCATCCAAGCCCACCTTACTTTTCCATAACTCTTTGATTAATAATTTAACATATAGAATAATCGGCGAAACCAACCCTAGCACATCAAATAAATGTGCAACAAATGACAAAATATTGCGCTTCGTACAAGTGATTTCGGATTTAGTTATGGTCAAATTGAAAGTATCATTTAAAGGTAACAATAAAAGTCCAAGAACCTTTAAATTAGTGTGACAATCAGAAAAATCTAATGCAACTAGGTGCGATTTGGGAAGGTTATTTCATAAAGTAGACAAATTAGCAACCCATTTTATTAAATCAAAACCTCCACTTTTAAAAAATGCAATAAGTTCTTGGGCTCAGGCACTTGTGGCGCATATGTCAGAGGTCGAATAAATCAAATCGTACATGTACAAATAATTCTCAGCTACTTTAGCCGCTGTAGGAAAACGACTAAACTCGTCTAATGGCAATTGCTTAATAGTGCACATTGCAAGATAAGGACTTGGCTTCAGGCCAAAGGCAAGGCGATTTAATTGAATGGTGCGAACGTTTACGTCTTTATTAAAACGAACCAAAATTTTTAGATATTTTTTATGTTCTTCATTTATCCCCACTTGCAAGTACATTTGTGAAATGTCTGCAATCATTGCAATAGGAAACAAACAAAAATTTAACACTAGGAAAAATAAATTAGTTTGCAAATTGGGTCCTCTGTTTAACATGTCGTTTAAGGAACACCTAGTATGTGTTTTGCAACTAGCACCCAGAACAATTCTTACCTTGGTAGTAAGTTTGTCTTGTCTTACTATTGCATGATGGGGAATATAATAGCCTTCCCCTGAATTTTCGAGAGAAGTTACTTTTGACAAATAACCTGTATTTATGTAATCTGTAATAATTTTTGTGTATTCTTTCCATAAGATAGAATCCCTAAGAAGCATGCGTTCTAGTGAAACAAATCTGCGATACGCGACAGATGCTGAGCTACTTAAAAACGATGCGATTCTACAAAATGGCAATGATACAAAATACCGCCCATCAGAGTTTCTAATAATCGAGTCGGTAAACATATTTTCACAGTGCGTTTCCTCTGGGCTCAAATTTTGTTGAACAGGAATTTCTTCCAATTCCCAAAATTTGTGTAAGAAATTTTCTAGATTACTGAACGTAGTAGAATTAAAGGAATATGTATTAAATGCACTTTGCGCTGACCCGAGGATCACGTCACTCATAAAAACACCCAAAGACCTTATGAATGGCAGGGAGTAACGAGGGAGCACAATAAATTTTATTCCCTAAGTAAACGTGCAAAAATAATTGTGCTCCTATTACTAGTTGCACTTCTCCAGGAAGATTCCAAGAAAGATCTGCAAGAGGGATTTTTTCGAGACCTTCCACATTTTTACAATCAATAGCGTGCGTAGGCAATGTATCTATAATATTGTTGACAACTAATGCCTGTATATAATATGCGTGTTGATTCATTCTAGATTCAATGCGTAAGAAAATATAACCACGAATTGGTCTAGAAGAAGAACCAATTCCCTTTATCCAGGATTTGCTTAATGATTGAATTTTTAAATTTAAGAATTCGCAACAGTCAACCGTAATTAGATTATTTTGAGCACAACTGGACAACATGCACCTAATAATCTTGCGTTCTCCACTGGCGTTACGAGCATAAACTTGAGCGGTTGATAACAAAACAGTACAATGTGGAGCTTCCACTGTAATCATGAACTAGATGAAGGTTCTGCACGTTGCGCGACTTGAGTTGCTAAAATATTAGTTACACGGTTTATGCGGAACTGTGAGTTACTTTCATGTGCGTCCTTAAAATTATTATAAGAGTATTTTTCACAGCAATAGAAGCTGTTGTGTTAAAATTGATGTTTTTTAAAAAACAAAGAAGCGTATGGTGTAGCTTTTGGCAATTATGACAAACATTTTTTGACGTGCAGTCAAGTGAGGAATGTATCAAGCTTAAACAATTTACACAACCGCGTTTTGATTTTATAAACTCTAATCTTGATTGTGCAGAAGACATATTGTGGAATTTTGGACAATCATAAAGTTTATTATGACCATCTGTATTACAAATAACACAACAAGACGTAGCGCATGAAATAAAAGCTTTACTTTTATAAATGGGTACATCGTTTTTGATGTTTTGCGTCTTTGTTAGACTATTACTGTTATATGAGCGTTCCAGGATTTTCACCTGATCTTGAACAAATTCGATAAGCGTTTTATAAGAAGGAATTTCAGAGCCGCAGACTGAAATCTCAAGGACCTGAGTGGTTTCTGAATCGAGTTTTGGAGCCCACAATTCAAAAAAATAAAATCTTGAAGACCTGCTATTCCAACTTGACTTAGTGCTGCAATCGAAGCTGAAAATTTTTATTAAGATAATATGTTCCTAGAGAACGTTTATCTTGATATTTTTTAACCAAACTTTCCCATAGCGTTTGGTAAGTGTCTAGGCGGAACAATACCTGCGATTATTTTTAAACCTGAATCTGTCAGCTTTCCCATCAAATACAGTACGCGTTGTGCATCGCTTAATTGCGGATTCAAATGCACGTTTGCTTTGAAGGATTCATAAAAATAACTCCAGCGACTCAGTTGACCGTTAAAATTAGGAATTTCTAAAGCAGGAAGAGGAACAGTATGTTTTGCGTTTGCATTAGAACTAGTTACTTTAGTTATACTAATTATTTTGTTTCGGGTGTATTTAATACGCGAATATAAATCTTCAAAGACACTTAAGCTTTGGTAATCCGAAATAGCTTCTGGATTTAAAGCGGTTTTGCAAGTACTTATATTATCCAAAATATTTTTAAACTTGGTATATAATTCGCTTATTGACTCTGTAACAGACAAAAATTCTTCATTCGATCTACTTTCAAATGTAGAGATATTTTTTAATTGATTATAAATGGTATTAATACGTTCAAAAATGAGTTCTCTCTTCTTATGTAATTGCGATAATTTTTGCTCCATTATAAGTTATACAACAGAAATGAAAATATGCGATAAGAAATATGTGCATATGCTCTAGTGAAGCTATTTAAATTAAAGTCGGGTTTTTGGAATAAATGCGATAATCAACAACGTGTTTGCTACTGGTAATCTTTAATAATATGGTTGAAGTTAATTTTATAGCAAAGGCAATTCATAAAATGAATATTGAAAATTGAAATGAAATTCTTATCACGAGTCGATAGGACCAAAATAAGGGATGGTGTGGCAAAAAGGGGGTGTGGGCTGTATTAGCTATAGCGTATAAATAAATAATATAAAATTGGAGTTGAATTGCCTGCGAGTAAAGAATTAAAATTTTGACTTAAGCAACTGGTAGCTAGTTAAATAAAGTTACATACATGCAAGACAAACACACAAAACTCCAATTTTCCAATTAATGGGCACTTGCGTTGTGGAGATGGGCAATTCTCACAGCGAGCGTGTACTTACTGGCGAGCGATTTCCAGTTGAATGTCCATTTCTCTACTACGACTGGCCGCTTTATCTTTCGGAGTGTTATCAACTTCAAACCGGCCGTATTAGAAAATTGTAGTACGAATTTATGCGTGCGATAATTGCATATACAAAATTTGCTAAAGCAGTTGCTTAAACTCATTATCAGTTGAATTGTATGTTTTCCTATAGGTAAGTTAAGCTACAGCTACATTCTTTTCAGTAAAATTCAACACGACCTAGGTACGCCTATCAGTGCAAACAGTTGTGGGGTGGTTTTGTATTTTAAATAGATTGGATGAATAAATTTTGCTAAATTTTCTAAGTTTTAAGCATCAATGGGTCACAAGGAAAGGTGCTAATTAAAATTTTAAAATGAGAACAGTTGTGACAGAGGATGAAACATGCAATGCGACAGTTAGTGATTTTCTTGTAAAAGTTTATGGGCTTTTTATTGAAATTGTATTTACATAAAATGAAAAGTTATGACTTATGGCTAATTTTGTAATGAAAGCACTGAATAAATTATCAACATGATTTAATTATTATTGAATGTAGTAATGGATTCAAAAAATATCTAAGGAAATGGCGATAATGTGATTAATTGATTTAGTACTATTGTTTGAAAGTGTATTTGATAGGTGTCATCACTATGAATACGTATATTGGTGATATTTCAACTAATTCTCTCGTAGTTTTTAACTATTAACTACAAGTTTTGTTTAAGCCAAAGGTTTAGAAATAATATGGTTGGTCGAAATTAGGAACTATGAACCACTCCAAATTAAAAAACTTTAATTTACTGTTTCTGAAAACATGCAAATACCTGTCACCATGGAGCGATCGCTGCCAATGCCCCGCCCCCTTCGGATCCGTCGACAATGATTGAGTATTTTCATTGTAGAAAAAAATCACGAATATTATACCAGTAGCTTTTTAAAGTTCCATAATAGAGATAGAACCACAAATTAAGAATTTTACAGGCAAATTCCCAATGTTGCTGTCAGACAAAGGACATACGGTGTAACTCATATTAGTAGATAAAAACACACAAAAATACAGGTAGTAGTTACTAGAGGCAGTTAGCTGTATTTATTTACTATTTAGAACAAAATTAAAACAGTTTCTTCATATAAAAGAAAGTTTAGTCGCCTCACTCGTCAATAAGTAGATATGACTTAAAATGAAGATGACTAATGTTTTTTCATAAAAGCACTAACAGACACTTGAATATAGACGTTTGTTTATGATTTCCACAAGCTTAATGCATCTAATAAAAATACGTAATTAGAGAAATTTTACAAATGCTTTCAATAACACCAGTTTACATGGTCAAAAATAAGAGTAACTAACCTATTTTGTTATAAAAATATTTTCAGACTTTTTATTTAAAGGTAAATGATCAAAGCAATTCAATAAAACAATTAAGCCACTTGAGATCAATTAGACAAACCTTCTTTAAGTGAAAAATGATCCACAAAGGCTACATAAAAGTGAGGTTAAATATTTTAATACCTACTAATTTTTTTTAAACCGTACCACATGCTAATCATCAGATTACATTCAGGGCTTAATTTTTTTAAAACAATATATTTTCCTTTAATAGATAGATATACACAGAACACACAAAACTAGCAATGATTTATTACAATACTGATGGATTTTTTGTAAACATGGCAGATAATTTAATGCATAAACACCATAGGTAAAAAATTATATATTAGGAGTGTTTAATTAAAATAAACATGGCGATTGCCATCTTAAGTAAGCATGGAAATGAACCACTACGTCATTAATTCAAATATAATAAAGTGATCATCATCATTAGGTCTTCAGTCCTGGAACTGGTTAGACGCGTACCATCATTGTTTCCTATTCTGAACTAACCTACAGATTTCCCTGAAATTTGCACAGTCTGCATCTATCACTATCTTATCTAGGTCTACATCTACCTCTTTTTTCCTATCTCTGCTTGTAATATATCCCATACTATTCCCCCAAAAATGCCTTAGAACGTATTCCGCCCTTCTATTTCTCTTTTTCCCCAGATATCCTTGTTCCCCTACTATTTCTTTAACCTATTTGTTATTATCTTTGCCTGTCCATGCTATCGTCCTCATACATCTGAAGCACAGCATTTCAAAAGGCTGCTACCGTTTTTCTGTCTGCGTTTCAGACTGCCCGTATTTCATGGGCATACTGTGCTATGCTCCACACATATGCTTTCAACAATTTTCTTCTTGTTCTATGTTTGTTGTCTCTCCTCATAGGCGCTGTTCTTTCTTGTTAGATGCAGTTCGGTCACCTTCTATTGCTTTACATACCCTATTTCTCCGACCTTCAGTGGTTGTGAAGGGAGGTAAGCAGCCTGTGGCTGCCAAGTTCCCCCAACACTTAACTATTTACCGATTTAACATATTTTCCAATATATCTTTTCGCACAGTCAACATTAGTTGTAGATATTTTGCAACCAACAACTAGTTGTTTATACTAATCCTCAGATTTATCTGCGCTTATTTTTTCGTCATTAGGTTTTCCGTCTCAAAACTGATTGGATACGTACCTGCACTTATTTATATTCTGAGCTAGCCTACACAGTTCTTTGAAATTCTCACACAGCATGTGTATACAGCTCGTTCCCCTTCTATTGTTTTCTAATTTTATGCCCTATTTCACCGAGATTCAGTGAAGGGGGTTAAGCAACCTGTGGCTACCAAGATCCTCCAACACTTAGACATTTGTCAAAATAATGGTTTTCCAGTAAATCCTTTCACACACTTAACATTATTCGAGAATATTGCCCAACCAATTCTTGTAGTTACTTATAATAATCATCATGTTTAAACACAGTTATTTTTTCGTCATTAGTTTATCCATCTTGGGATTGGTTGGATGCGTACCTCCATTGATTTCTATTCTGAGCTAGCCTACACATCTCCCTGAAACCGCTACAGCCTACATCTTTTACTATCTGTGTGCAGTAGTCTAACCTAGATCTGCCTCTTCTTCTCTTTTTTCCTATCTCTGCTTCTAATATATTCCGCACTATTCCCTCATGCTGTAGTATGTGGCCTATCATCATATATCTCCTATTTTTTACAGTTTTCCACATATTTCATTCTTCCCCTGCCATTTTTAGTACCTCTTCGTTCTTAACTTTTTCTGTCCATGATATCTTCATCATACGTCTGTAGCACCATATTTCAAAGGCTTCTACCTTTTTCTTGTCCGCTTCTCCTACTGTCCAGGCTTCACAGCCGTACAGTGCTGTGCTCCACACATATGTTTTAAGCAATCTTTTCCTTGTTTCTATGTTTGTGGTCTTTGAGCACAGTAGTTGCTTTTTCTTGTTAAATGTAGAACGACCTTGTGCTAAACTTTGTTTTATACCTTTTGTGCTTTTCCCATCTTGCGTTATTTGGCTTCCTAGGTAGCAGAAATCCTTAACCTCTTGTAAGTTCGTGTTACATACTTGTATTCTTGTTTTTGATTTATTTTCCCCACCTTTGCATACTAGAACTTTAGTTTTAGTTTTGTTAATTTTCATACCGTATCTCTCTGTTAGAACCGTTTCCATTTCATTAAGAGCAGCTTCTAACTCTTCCTTGCTAGATGCTAATACCGCTATATCATCTGCAAATCTAAGCATATCAATTTTTTGTCCCTGCATAGTAATTCCAAATGTCTTCCTGCATTTTACAGTATTCATTGCCCCTTCTATGTACAAGTTAAAAATCAATGGGGATAGGGCACATCCCTGTATCACCCCTTTCCTAATGTTTACTTTTCTACATTCCTGCTCTAATTCAGTTACTGCTGTTTGCTTTTTGTATAAGCTATGTACTGCTCGTCTATCCCTATAACTCATTCCGATCTTTTTGAGTATTTCAAACATTTTTTTCCATTTTACATTGTCAAATGCTTTTTCCAGATCTACAAACCCTATATACACGCTTTCCCTTTTTTCTATTGTTTTCTCCATTATTACTCTCAGAGCTAAAATAGCCTCCTGTGTTCCACTGTTTCGCCTAAACCCAAATTGGTCTTCTCCTAGTATTTCTTCTGCCCGTTTTTCCATTCGTCTTTGCACAATTCTAGTTAATATTTTTGACACGTGTGCTGTCAAACTTATTGTTCGAAAATTTTCACATCTATCCGCGCCTTGCTTTTTTGGTATAGTTACTATGATGCTACTTTTGAAATCTTTGGGTATCTCGCCTGTCTCATACATATAGCTTACAAGTTGGAAGAGACATACTGTTACTGCTTGTCCAGCGGCTTTTAGAGTTTCTGCTTGCACCTTATCTGTACCCGGAGCCTTACAATTTTTCAGACTCTTTAATGCTAATTCAAACTCATCTCTAAGTATAGGATATCCCAAGTCATCATTTTCAATGTCCGATTCCTGTTATAATGCAGTTAGTTCCTCTCCTGCATATAAATTCCCTATATATTCTTGCCATCTACCCACTTTCTCTACCTTTTCTATAATGACGTTTCCTTGTGCGTCCCTTATATTTTTGCTATACGGTTTTATATCTCTAAAATTCATTCTAATTAATTTGTATGCTTCGTCTGTCTTTCCTATTTCCATCTTCGTTTGTACCTCTTTGCACTTTTCATCAATCCATTGTTCTTTAGCTTTCCTGCATTTTCGAATAATTTCCCATTTTATGGCTTTGTATTTCTGTTTTCCTGTTTCGTCTGATTTATTTTTGTATTTTCGTCTTTCTTCTATTAAATTCAGGATATCCTTTGTTATCCGTGATTTCTTATTTTCTTTTTGTGTATACCCCAGAATATCTCTAGCCGCCATGTCTAGGCTGGATTTAATGTTATTCCATTCTGTTTCTACTTCCTTAGTATCAGATATTTTCCCGATATCTTTGAGCAATTCATTTGACTTTTTTTCGAATCTTTCTTGAATATCTTTATCTTTTAGTTTCTCTAAGTCCAAGTGCCTTTTTCCGTTCCTTTTTTTCACATTCTTAAATTTAAGTGCGGCCTTCGTAATTACGATGTTGTGGTCAGTATCTATATCTCCTTCTGGGTAGCTTCTACAGTCTTTTACTTGATTCCTAAATCGTTGTCCATTGTAATCTATTTGATATTTTCCAATATCTCCTGGCATCTTCCACGTATATCGTCTTCTAGCATGATGTTGAAATAATGTGTTTGTGATGATTAAATTGTTCTTGTCGCAAAATTCTACAAGCCTATTTCCCCTGTCATTTCTCGTGCCTAAACCAAATAAACCTACTACCGCTCCTTCCCTACCCTCACCTACCACGGCATTAAAATCCCTCGTAATTATTAAATTTTCATGTCCTTTTACGTATCTTAATATGTCTTCGATATCTTTGTAAATAGCTTCTACCTCTTCGTCACTGTAGCTAGAGGTGGGCATGTATACTTGTATTATTACTGTGTTTACCGGTTTAGAAGCTAATCTAACCATAAGTACTCTTTCGTTCTCTCATAAGTAATTTTCTACACAGTATCCTATCTTTTTCCGCATAACTATTCCCACACCCAAATTTCCTTCCTCTGCTCCTGTGCGAATTACCCTGAACTTTCCACTCCAAAAATCCCCCGCCTCTGGCCACCGAACTTCGCTGATCTCTACTATGTCTAGTGATAACCTATTCATTTCGATTTTTAGGTTCTATAGCTTACCTACTTGCTTCATACTTCTAACATTTCACGCTCCGACTCGCAGAATGTTCCTGACTCTTATTTTTAACTTTCCAATCGCATCCTCCGAAGTAGTCCCCTCCCGGAGATCCGAATGGGGGACTATTTTAACTCCGTAATCTTTTATCCCAGAGCATGCCATCATGTTTGTTACAATTTAAGTACGCTGTGTACTTGAGAGATAATGTGGTGGTTTCCCGTTGCCTTCCACATCGCGGTAGTGTGTCTTAGACTGCCATACCAATCCCTATGGTCTCTGCCAATATAAGTACTGAAAGAGCCGCTGCCCTCTTTCGGAGACCTGTCTTAGTATGGTTCCTCACTAACGACCCTACTACTTTGGTTGGACCTGTAGTTTGGCTCTTTAGCTCATTAGAACACGCAAACCATTTCACCTCTTCTAGTAATTTGGAACTTCGGCAAGGTGCAGGTCCATTCGAAATGGAATAAAGTGATATTTTTTTAAATTATACTATTTTTTTTAATTCTTTAAAACTGGAAAAGAGTAAACCTTAGATAGAGAAAAGTGTAATTAGGTACTTAATTAGTGCGTTATAAATAAAACCACGTATTTTAAGTGCCAAATTGTTATTGTGAATGAGACAGGTAAAAGGTACACTAGTTTATAGCATGCCATACAGAGGGCATAATAATATTGCACACATTTTAAAACACAATGAATAATTAATTCAATGAATGGCCTACCTTAAGGTAAAACTAATTACCAGATCCTTGTATTATGGCAATCGCCATGAGAATTACTACGTATTGTTCATCTAAACATGTACACTTGCGCTTAGGCCGTATTGGTTACAGCGACCTCTGTTTATCGGATTGCAGTGAAGTTCGTTGATAATCTACAACACACTGGCACAAAAAGATATTATGAGATAAGGCAAGACAAGCGATGGCACAAGTAACTTCACTGCATTACAACGCACTGACTAGTCACCTGGTCTTTTACCTTACCTAAAAGACGAAGTGACTAATCAATGCATAGCCCAATATAGTCTGACCATCATAATGCTCATTTCCTCCAACTTGTAAAACCTCGTCTATCATATTCATTCTCATTGGTCAAAGTAATGATGCATATAACTTCGAAGCGTTAGAAAACGACTATATCAAAAATACAATAAATTATAATTTATTCCACGAGCAGTGCTGGGAACTCAAAACCACATTTATAATGCATCATAGCCCACTTAATTCTAGAAGTCCGTTAGGGTGATTATTAAAATAAATTCATTATGTAACTAAATGAATGGTAATAATGTAGCAAAGATTTTAAAGTAACTACTAGCAAAAAAACTACTTCGCTAATGCTTATACAATAAGCCAAAAGGTACCAGAATCACATGTGTACAATATATCAAGTATACACTATTTACTTAAAAGGAAATCAGGTCAACGACACTTATTGACCAGAAATTACAATGTCGCATGGTGTAAATAACTAAAATAGCTGGCACTAGAAAAAAGTACAAATGGAAATTGTAAAATCTTTGGAAATCCACTGTGTTAGTAAAACGTAAAATTTTCAAATGCTTATCTGTGCTCTCCTAATTCACTATGAACCACACAAGTGGGGAGAGATCATCAACTCTCAGAAATATATAATCTTACGTAGAATCCGCAAAAATTGTGCATAAAAACATAAAGCCTAACCCAAAATAAGCTAAAATAGATAAAAAGTTAGTAAATCATCCCCGAAGGCATACCCACTAAATGCGCAGACAAACCAGTACTGAAAAAGAATATTCGTGTACTGCTTGTTTCAATTATAAAGCATCTCGCAAAAACGTTATGTTTGCGAGAGCTAACCAAAAGTAATACAGTTCAAAGAGCGACATAAATTATTTCGATAACCACCTCAACTTGAATATAAAGCTATGTTTAGATAAGCAAAACCAAATTTTGTGGTATTAATGATTGCTGTATAAAGTCTAACCCAAACATACTACAGGTTTAGAATAATCAAAAATAGTGGTAAGGTGATATTTAATTATTTAAAGAAAAGACTAAATATTTTAAAATAGGAAAATAAATGCAACAACACTGTTATAGTGTTCCCGCCCCTTAGTAAAATATTCCCAAACTTATAATAATAAATGATGTCGTTTCCCACGAAAACAATGTTGCAAGTTCTTTACTGCTAAGATACATACATACATGATTGTATGACATTTTCGATACAAATGATACATTTAAAAAACAGTTTTCCCATTACTAGAACAATTTTTGACCGGTATACCTTCAATCGTCGGAAATATTACGGCTGGATCTTTTTTATGAAACAGGATGCCAGAAAACAAACAGTTTCTAAGATTTGTGGAATGGCTAACATTAACAGAAACTTTTTGAGAATCAGTTTGTATTATAGTGTGGTCTTCGTTAACTGCACTCCTGTAATCAGAAGCACAGACTGGTAATAATTCCACATCTTGCATTGTAATACAACTAGTTGAAATCCATTAATACCTTTTGCTTGCAAATAAATAGAACTACAACAAGATAAGAAAAGAATACATCTGTTTAAATACTATACGTCAAACAATCCATGAGATTAGTTTATAAATAATGCTATAATTGTAAAACCAAAGTTATTTCAGCAAAATTCGTTAACTACTCAATTATGTTAGATAGCAAAAACACTTACGTAAATGATTAACCACAATTTATGGAACAACAACAACAAGTGCATTTACTATAAAAATTCGTGGAGGAAGTGTATGTGTGTGCATGAATGTACGTGGGCATGTGCATGTGTGTGCATATATGGAATTCAGAGAATGTGTGTTAGTACATTGCACACTGTAAACAACTATTTTATATCATTCAAAACTCTTTACAAAACTAATATTTTAAAACCATCCAAGCATATATGTAACAATTAAGTAAATGGTCATCATTGTTGCTTTTGACCTCAAAGTTGCAACAGTTTGCTAAAAAATGGTATATCTAAATCTCACTTAAAAACCTCATTAAAAACACTAACCATTATACTCTTATTATTGTATGGTCAAATGGCACACAATCAATTGTCACCTATGTTTATATCATAAAACTAGTAAAACAATGAAAGACAATGAACATTAGTGCAACATACCAGAAATATGGAACAGAATTATGAAATTTAAGAAAAATATCATGTTTATGAAAGTATTAACTTACCTATCCAGTACACCCAAGTATCTCTCTGGACGCTCGCTATGATTAGCATTCCAAGTACATTTATGCAATGACATTTCATCATTAAAGATTATTCCTGTAGGCTTTTTAATTAATTTACCACAAGCAGCAGCCTTAAAAAAATTACTATTATCATATTCTACAGAATGTTGTTATACCTTTTCATAATCATCCTTTAAGAAACTAAATCTGTTATCAGAAGCCATCTGGGATTTATCACAATGTGCACAAGCACTGAAGCGTTTATATAATTTCTGGAAAGGAAAATAGTAGAATTAAAACTTGTCATATCCAAATTCAAAGCAAATGTTAATAAATTGCAATACTTATAGTTAATTTCATTTATACTACCTTTAAAGTTTAATAGTAACCAAGCAAATTAAGGAGGACCTATGAATAACAGTTGAAAAGAAAATGCTTTCCTGAACTCAAAGCAGAAAACAAAATTGATGTCAAGTCAAATTCCTTACAGCATCTTTGGTTATGTATTTGGATAGTATTTGTAAATGTAACAAGTCAAAAACATTTTCATACACTACCAGTTTGTTACCCTTGAACAAAATATAATAATTTACATAACTTGTTCACAAAGATGTTAGATTACATTATTTTGTTGAATATAATGTAAGTTAAATAATGCAGATTCAGTAATATAGAATTAATTTGAAAGAAAAATTCAGAATAAACAGTACATGAAAACACATTCGTATATACATCAGCTTTGCAAAAGCTACTAAAATGTCTTTTTGGTGTTAGTTGCACCCAACATGTATTATAATGTCAAACAGCTTGAAATATCTCATCTTTTAAATAGATCAATTTGTGTTACTATAAAGTTTGGCAAGGTAGAGATTGAATATAGAATTTAGTTCTCCTTCCTAAC
The DNA here is from genome assembly GCA_036346225.1 of Platerodrilus igneus. Lineage (NCBI taxonomy): Eukaryota > Metazoa > Arthropoda > Insecta > Coleoptera > Lycidae > Platerodrilus > Platerodrilus igneus. The sequence goes on along the minus strand of JARFIW010001430.1, from coordinate 185,640 downwards.
CTACAATTTAAATACAATCATAAATTAGCTCAAAACTCAAAATTCGGAACTTCAAAACAACAAACAATTAACATTCAAAAAGCAACACACCAGACTTGCTATACAACAACGTCGCCTATCATAACAAGAAAATATTAAAAGCAGATGTTAATAATAAAGCCTCTTACAGCACATCAAAATATAGTGCACGTGCCAACACATTCATGCATGCATACATATGCACATGCACACATTCCAGCTTTATAAATGATTGCTGGTGATATATAGACATTAAAGTTTATTTGCAATGCTCTTTATTTATTGATCAGTAATAAAACTCTATGACATAATAGCAGCTATCTACGTTATTTATTAATTTTAGTTATTATAAAAGTATAGTCATATAAATATTGATAAAATAGAGATATAATAATTACTTCTACTTGCAATCTATAAATGTTGAATACATACTTTAATACTTAGTTTAACAAAATATAAATATAAATTTTTTTATTTCAAATGGAACTTAATATAACTTCAAGATTATTAAGGAAAAATAAGCGTGCCAGATTAATAATAATGCTGTTATTTGTGGCAAGTTCATAATTTTGTTATATTGTTAAACTCGGCTGAATCAATGTACAAGGGGGTCACTACCGTTTACTATAACTGGCTCATGAAAGATAAAATTTCTATCAACAATATCCACATCATCAGAATGAGGTCAAACAAACTTGTTTAACTCATACTTTAAATCTTCTTCAGCACCCTTTAAGCTTCCACTCTCTTTATCTAACTTTGTTTTTTTCTTAATTTTTTTCTTTTGTAAATTTTTGTCTTGATGTCTACTTGTACAAGCCATAAACCTTTTTATACTATCAGTACTGAGTCGTCCATTTTGCTTGTTAAGAAGCCAAAACAAAGATGATTTTTCACAACTATTGTTTTGTCTTGAAAATTAACTTTAACAAATGGAGACATAATTGGCACGTTTGTTACTTCATTAGAAAACACTTTTCCTTTTAGGGAGGTTGCTTCTTCATTCAATAGGTTTGTATCCAAAAAGTAAAAATTATGCCTTGCACCGGTTAGAATACCTCTATGCATTCATCAATTTCGTAATTCAATGTTTGCAATATTCCTTCTGTAATTAGTAGGTCTTGTAATACTGGTAAGGAAATGTCAGGATAATTTCTTAAGTCAATATTTGAGAAACAGTTGCTCATCATTTGATCAACAGCAGCACTTTGAGTACACATTACAACTTCTTTAATGTGTATATTTATTAGCACTTCTTCAATTAAAACTTTTTGTTGTAATATATATGAAGTTTTCTTTTGTTCATGTAGTATACATAGTCTGCCCCAACTTCATGAATTATACTGCTAACAATATCTATATATATATATATATATATATATATATATATATATATATATATATATAAACTTCTTTATAAAGATAACGACCGTAATTTCAATATAAAATGGTTTTCTATTTGTAGGTTTCAGGTCTTCTTAAATAATCAGTACTCTTTTTTATAAATCTAAGCTTTTGGATATATTCAATCCTTTGTCAAAGATACTAAAATATACCGAAATAATAATACTGTAAAATTATAAAGGTATGCTGTTACTTACTAAAGCGAGGCTACAGATATAAATTAAAAATACATTTGTTTAGCAATACAAACATTAAAGATATAAACTTGTTGGAAGTTAGGTAAAGTGTGACATTTGACAGGTGTTTTATTTTTGACTGAAAGCTCCCCCTCTGTTTTTTATATGTTTATTTAAATTTTAAATAGCATGTTGTGTGTGTGTGTATGTTAGCAGCTGTTGTGTAGATTACTGAATATTTCTAATTTATTTGTTAGTGGTTTGAAAATTTGGAAGATAAGTATATATAGAGCTCAAACTATCAAAATCAGTTTTTTTGTTCATACTGTTAGAATTTTGAAAAATGTAACACATTTCAAGAAATTCTCTTTTCTTTTATGACTTTCAATGTCTAAAATTTTGGTGTGTTGAAATTTATCTCATGATGAGTGCTATTAACGTGAGTAGTTAAAGCACATGCATTGGGTTTGACTCGTATGTCACTTTTATGTTGAGTAATACGTTGTTTTAACTTTTGTGAGCTTTGTCCTATGTAAGATTGGTCACAATTTAAACAATTAATTTTGTAGATAACGTTTCGTTGGTATAATGGAGTTGTTTTATCTTTTACTTTAGAGAATAGGTTATTTAGAGTTAAACTATTCCATTTCGCAATTTTATGTTAAATTTTTGAAAATATTTTCTAATTTGACGGTTAAATGTTCTATATAGGGAGAGATTGAAATGTTAAAGTAGTATCGTTTTGGTTTTTGTGTTATTATTGAGAATTGCATGAGGTGTCATGTGATTGTATAGAAGACGTTTAATTAAAATGGATGGATAGTTATTGTTTTTAGTATGATAAAGAGTTTTTAAATTTTTTGGTATAACGATGGATGACTAATTTTTTGAATTCTATTTTTTAAACCTAAGATGAAGTTAATTTTAATGTTGTATGAGTGATATGATAAATAATTTAAATATCTGCCGGAATTAATAGGTTTTTGGTACCAATCTAAAATAATGTTGTTTTCTGAATTTCTAATTAGTAGAGTGTCTAAAAAAGGAATCGAGCGATTATTTTTGTTTTCTATGGTAAATTGTATTTTGTTGTTATAACTGTTAAAATTTTTAAGGTTTCATTGAGTTTACCTTTATGAATGGTAAACTGAAAGGTAGTTTAGGGATCGCATTATCTAGTAGGGTGTCCATGACAATTATGGCTAATATAGGACTTAAATTGGAGCCTATTGGACAGCCAAATATCTGAAGATAAAATTTATTATTAAATTTAAAATAACTTGTTTCAAAGAGAAAATTAATAATTTCTATAAAAACCGGTTTTGAGATATTACAATTGTTTGTGATGTTTAACCATAAGTTATCAATATTTTGTAATACTAACTCTTTTGAAATGTTTGTGAAGAGTGAAATTACATCTAAACTTATTAATATATAATTATTTGGTAGTTGGAAGTTGTTTATAAAGGTTACAAATTCAAAAGAAAATTTTACATTGTATTTGTTTAGATTTGTTGATTTTTCTAAAATAACAGCAACGAATTTAGAGAGCTTTTCAGTTGGATTATTGTATGAAGCTACAATTGGTCGAATTGGGTTATCTAATTTATGGATTTTTGGTAGACCATATAATTTTGGAATTGAGCTGCTATAATTATTAAGTAATTTAGCTTCTTCATTAGTAATGAATTTTTCGTTTTTTAAGCTCTTGTATTAATTTTAAGGTTTGTGCTTGAAAGCGAGATGTCGGGTCTACACGGATTTCTTTGTAAGTTAAAGGATCATTGAGTAAGGTATCTATCTTCTGAATATAGTCAGTTTTTGAAATGGCTACACTTAAGTTTCCTTTATCAGCTTTTAATATAAGTAAATCACTATTTTCTTTTAAGTATTTACGACATTTGTTGAAGTCTAACATAAATTTTGATTTAACGTTCGAAGATTCATGTATAAAGTTAGTAATTATATTGGTAGTCTGAGCTCTACATAAATCTCTCTTTTTATTATCAACATTATCTATAATAATTTCTAAATCAGCTAAAATATTGATAATTGTTTTGTTATTGATTTTTGGTGGTATACTGAATTTTGGACCAATAGTAAACAATATTCAATCTCCAACATATCGATTATCAAATTTCCTATCGGAATCTTTATCTAAAATAATTGGAAATACTGAATACCATGTCAAAGACACATGGCAATTCCAAAACTTTATAAAAGCACAATACGTACCAAAAAATTTTATATTAATATCTTTAGATGTCATATCTCTTTTTACGAATATCCCAATTAAATTAGCATTATCAGTCATAAAGAAAAATTGGGAAACGATAAAACCTCACACAACATTACCTTTAGATGAATTTATTAAAGCAAAAATTATGTCTACAATCAACCTATTTTAATTTCAATAATACCTTTTATTCCCAAGTTTTTGGAACTGCCATGGGTTAACCCATTTCATCAACAATAGCCAACTTAGTCATGGAAGAATTAGAAAACACTATAATAACAAAATTAAGTTATAAACCCCACTTTTATAAACGATATGTCGACGACTGTATCATGTGTCTACCAGAAAACCAAATTGCAAACACTTTACAATTATTTAATTCATTCCATAGTAAATTACAGTTCACTGTCGAAAAAGAAGTAAACCATAGTATTTTATTTTTAAATATAAAAATTATATATAATAAAACAGGAAAAATTTTTACAAATTGGTTTACAAAAAATATCTGGTCTGGTAGATATTTAAATTTGAATTCAACCGTTCCTATACAATATAAAACTAACGTCATCAATAATCTGGTAGACAATGCAATACAGTTGTCTCACTCAAAATTTAGACCCAACAATTTGAGAAAAGTAAAACAAGTGTTACAACAAAATAATTACCCTAAAACTTTCTATGACCCTATTATAAAACAAAAAATCCATAAAATATATAATAACAACAAAGAAAATAAAAACAATGACAGTAATAATATTTATATAAGTTTAGAATACATACCAAAACTTTCTCATAAAATTCAACAATGTTTAAAAAGTTATGATATTAAAGTGGGACATAAACCAAATAACTATACAAATAAATTCTTTAATAAATTGAAACCAAAAATTCTTGATAAAACTAAAACACACACTATATATAAAATAAATTGTAAAGAATGCCCTAGCACCTACATAGGAAGCATAAAACAATACATAAACAAAAGAATTTATGAACATAAATACTCTATAAAAACCAATAACAGATGTACCGCTTTAGTCAACCACGCACTAAACAATCTACATAATTTTAATTTTGATAGTATTAGCATTTTAGGTACCGAAAAACATGAAATAAAAAGAAACATATTAGAAATGATACAAATTCAAAGAGATCATAATGCTGTAAATTCAAAGACAGGTAATGATGGCTTTGTTAATATATACCATAACATAATTAATAATTAAATCAATAGTTTGCATCTTAGTAAAATATCAGAATAATTATCATAACAACAAAACAAATATGATGTTCTTTTATCTACACTCACACAACTTTCGCCTACACTTTGTTTCAAACAGTCCCACAGTTAACACGTATATTTTAGCAATTGACACAATATCCATTGATGTTTTTATGTTTTTAATATGTAAATTCTGCTATTCAAAATTTAAACAGGTATAAACTATAATGTTATTATTTTATACTGTATTTATACCAAATAACGTTTTATATATTGTAATTAATTTTATGTATTTTAGATATTTTGATAATGGTTGTAATAAACAGAAACGTGTCATACAAAAATAGTTGAATATTATTGATGACCAATACCCAGAAAATCTACATATAATATACATATATATATATATATATATATATATATATATATATATATATATGAAAGAAAAATGTTTTTGAATGCATAGATGTATCCTGAGATTTCTGTTTTTCATTTCATTTTCGTAAAATTCACAGCGTAATTCCTGTTGAGCTAGCCAGGCAGGGAAAATTTGTGCTGTGACGCAGGTACAGTAAATTGTATTAGTAAGAATGCAAGAAAATATAAAATTACTATCCCACCTTCCTTTTCCTTGCCTGGCTAGCTCAAGAGGAATTATGCTGTGAATTTTACGAAAACGAAATGAAAAACAGAAATCTCAAAATACATATATGCATTCAAAAACATTTTTCTTTCATACCAAAGAATTGATAAAACGGTTTACAGCTTAAATTCATACAGAAAATTATTCCTAAAAGTTACTTAAAAATAATCCTTATCTAATCCTTATTAACAATTACAGAACTCAAACCTCTTCTCTGTGAGTTATAAAAAATTCATGTTAATTTTGCAGTGGATAATTTGCCGATCCTTTATTACCCCGTTTGTGAGTGAATGGCAAATGACACTACACAGATCATTTAGTAATGGTCAAGATGCTTCAAACTCTGACCCCAAAACGCACCCAGACACACGCACACACACACACACACCCACACACACACTCACACACACACTCACACACACGCATGCCTGCATACATGCATGTATGCATGCACACACACACACCCACATGCATGCACACACTCACACACGCAAACACACATAGACACACACCTATGCACACATGCATTGTGTGAACTAAACATTGATGTGACTATTGTTTGTGAACAATACAAAGACATAAAAGATGTGCGTTGGTATCAGACATTAATAGTAAAGTCACTATTTTGGACTTGTAGTAAGTTTATTTTGCAAGAAATTATGGACAAAATGAAAATGGTTTTGTACGTGTTAAAATAAATAACATTTATATGTATAGTTGCTACGCTTCTCCAAATGCGTCATATAAAGAGTATACTAGCTTCCTTAATAGACTAGTTAGTGATGCGAGGGATCGAACTCCAATTATCATTGCAGAAGATTTTAATGCATTGGCCATCGAATGGGGTAGTCGACTAACTAGCAAAAGGGGACAAACAATTTTAGAAACATTCTCTGTTTTAAACATAGTGTTAATAAACGAAGGAAATTCTTACACTTTTAGTAGAGGTAACATAGGATCAATAATAGACTTGACATTTATGAGTAACTCCTTAATAAAAAACAATGTTTACTGGAAAGTGTCTACACAATACACTCACAGCGATCATAATGCGTAACCAAATTAAACAGAACCAAATACCTAAAGTTAAACCATATGGCAGGATAAGTAAAAATTTTGATAAAGATCTATTCAAAATTATACTGGATGAATGTAAAATATCAGGCTCAGCAAATTCAAAACCAGTCAACTTCTAGACACTTTAAAGAAGGTCTGCAATGCATCGATGCCCAAAAAGTCACCCTATAAAAGATGCAATAACATTTACTGGTGGAATAATCACATTGCTGAACTTGGTAAAGAATGTCTTCGTTTACGGAGACAACATCGACGCTCTCAGTGTAAAGCAACTTCAATAATCTTCGAGAGGAATATAAAATTGCACGAAGAAACTTGACATCTGCCATTAACTCGAGCAAACAACAATATTGGAATTATCTTTGTAAAGAAATTGATGATTATCCTTGGAGAAGGCCTTATAAAATACTAATGGGAAAATTAAAAAGAAAACATTTTTCACTACTCACATGTCCAATCTTTCTTAAGAAAATAGTAAATACCTTATTCTCAAAGCAATGCGAAGAAAAATATGGAAATGCAATAACCTGCGATGAAGAATGTATACCACCAGTCACTGAAAGTGAAGTGCTAGATGCTTGTAATAAGATAGGAAACAATAAAGCACCGGGACTAGATTGCATCCCCAACACTGCTCTTAAAATAGCTATTAGAAGCTGTCCTGATATCTTTTCATCCGTATATAGTTCTTGTTTAAATGATGGTGTGTTTCCTCAACCATGGAAAGAACAGTTTCTAGTATTAATACCCAAAGATAATAAACCTCCTGACAAACCATCATCATACTATCCAATATGTATGCTGGACACAGCTGGAAAGACCTTAGAAACATTATAAAAAACAAATTGGAAATGGTTATAGAAGAGGCAGCCAATCTTTCACAAAATCAATGTGGTTTCCGAAAATCGCGTTCTACAATTGCTGCAATTAACTCGATTCTCAATATTATTCAGACTAAAATTTCAGGAAAAAGATGAAAAAGAAGATAAAAAAATTACTGTGCAATAATAACAATGGATGTCAAAAATACCTTTAACTCTATTAAGTGGAGTTCCATAGAGAAATCTATTGATATAGCATCAGTACCTACATATATAAGAAGAATTATCGGGGACTACTTTAAGAATAGAATCCTCAGATATGACACTGATGAAGGTCCAAAGTAATATATTATTTTAGGTGGAGTTCCACAGGGTTCAGTTTTAGGCCCACTACTTTGGAATTTAACATATGATAGAGTCATAAGGCTGAAATTGCCGATAGAAGCTAAAACTGTAGCATTTGCAGACGATTTCGTACTAGTGGTTACTGCAAAGCTAAAAAAAGAAATCATACAAATCTGTAATGAATTTGTGAAAATAATTAGGCAATATTTAAAAAGTTTAAACCTTGAACTAGCTACAGAAAAAACTGAAGTCGTTCTTGTGTCAAGCAGAAAGATACATAAAACAATAAACCTGCATATACGTAATCACAAAATTACTTCTAGTCCTAGTGTGCATTACTTAGGTGTGAAAATCGACGACAAATTATCATTTAAAGAACATTTGTCCTAAGTGAGCAAAAAAACAGCAAACGCAACAACAATACTCTCACGTATAATGCCTAATGTTGGTGGACCAAAAACTAGTAGAAGATTACTTTTGGCATCCGTCGTTACATCTATATGCTTATATGGAGCTCCTATTTGGGCTAATGCAGTAAAAATAAAATCGAACTGCCGTAAAATTTCATCTGTGTATAGATTAAGCACTCTGCGAGTAATATGTGCGTACCGCACAATTTCTTATAAGGCTGCATGCATTATCGCAGGTATGCCCCCGATTGAAATATTAACGCACCACCGTCAAGAGTGGTATTATAGAGATAAAACTCTAGAACAAAAAAAAAAGAAAGAAGAAAAGGCAGAATTAATAGCGAAATGGCAACAACGTTGGGATACATCGCAGAAGGGTAGATGGACTTACCATATGATACCACTTATAGAGCCATGGCTTAGTCGATGTCATGGAGAATTAGACTTTTATCTAACCCAACTTCTAAGTGGTTATGGGTGCTTTAGAACATACTTTTATAGATTTAAATTAGATACAACTCCTAAATATTCAATGTGCACTGATGTTTTTGAAGATGCAGAACACGTATTTTTCCACTGCCCACGATTTAACGAACTAAGTGAGAAATTAACTGCTCTTACAAAATTAAACCTAAGTCCAAATACGTTGGTCCAGAAAATGGTGAAATCAAAAGAAGTATGGTCAGCAGTTACCATATTTGCTGCAATGGTAATTAAAAAACTGCAACAAATTGACAATACAAGGAGAAAAGCGTTAAATACATAATACAATTATATACATAAAGTACGACCTTGCTATCAGAATTATCTTAATCGAGGAACACGTGATTTAATCTCATTCCTAACTGCGTTCTAAAAGTAAAAATAGATTGAAATTTGTGTTTTATAATAAAACTTAACCAACCAAAGAACAGCTAGATAAGAACTAAATGATATAAAGTTACAAGTGCACGATAATGCAACAAATACTATATCTGCAATTAATTCCTAATCGAAATTTTCAGGAATATTCTTTATGAATTATGCATATTACAATTACTACAACATCCAACGTCCAGGAAGAAATTGATCCGACTTCGACTAGCTTAAAAAGTAAAGTAATGTAAATTATATATATATATATATATATATATATATATATATATATAATTTTCTAAAAATGTTGTGGGTTTTAGGTCGGCTGGATTATTTAAGAAAACTCTTTTTATAAACCTGAGCTTTCGGATTTATTTTAATCCTTTTTCAAAGGTACTACAATAACAGAATTGATAAATAAACATTAAATGATATTGTATACTCACTAAGGCGAGGTTATAATAAATTGGCGATTAACATAAAAGTTATTTTGGTTATAAATCTTCTAAAATGTATATAACAACTTCAAAATACAACAAGAGGTAAAAGTATTATGTAAATAAAATATTGATAATAAATAAAAGTCAAAAGTTTGATAGAAATTGTTATTAAAAGGCAACCTTAAAAAATGTTTATTATAACTATTCTGTGTATATATCTGCATGTAGCACTGTGAGTGTATGTATGTATGTATGTGTGTGTGTGTATGTGGGTGCGTTTTTTTTTTTTGGTGTGTGTGTGTGGTCTGTGTGTGGTGTGTGTGTGTGTGTGTGTGTGTTGTTTTTTATTATATTTATTTATTTTAATATTATTAAGAGAAATTCATCTTATAGATCCATTGACAAATTTGTTGCTGTGTGGTTGTTCTTATTTTTGATATTTAGAAGATACGTGTAGATACAATTTAAGTTATTAATATCTGTTCTTTTGTTCATAGCATTTTTTTGCTGGTAGATGTGGCACATTTCTAGAAACTCTCTTTTTGATTTTTTGTCTTCTATCTGTAATATAATTGGATTGATAAAATCTATTTTATGGTTTTTAGTATTTACGTGTATACATAGGGCACAAGCATTTGGTTTTATACGTATATCGCTCTTATGTTGGGTTATTCGTTGCCTAAGGGTTTGTTTGCTTTGTCCTACGTAACACTCATTACAATCTAGACAATTGATTTTATATATGATGTTCCTTTTATTTAAAATAGGAGTTTTATCTTTAATTTTAGAGAAAATGTAATTTAAGGTTGAAGTATTTTTAGAAGTTATTTTTATGTTAAATTTGTTAAATACGTTAGTTAGTTTTGGTGTAAGGTGTTCAATGTATGGAAGAGATTTAAATGTAACTGTACTGTCTATTTGTTTATTATTATTATTATTATTATTTGTGTTGTTATGTGTATTATTATCTGTAATTTCTGTAGTGTGGTTATATAAAAGACGTTTTATTAATTTTGGAGGATAGTTGTTTTTTATTAAAATATTAAAAAGTTTGTTTAAATTTTTTTGATAAAATGTATGGTGACTTATTGTTTTAATTCTGTTTTTTAGTGTTAAAATAAAATTTATTTTTATTTTGTAAGAGTGATACGAGAGTTTCTAGAAATGTGCCACATCTACCAGCAAAAAAATGCTATGAACAAAAGAACAGATATTAATAACTTAAATTGTATCTACACGTATCTTCTAAATATCAAAAATAAGAACAACCACACAGCAACAAATTTGTCAATGGATCTATAAGATGAATTTCTCTTAATAATATTAAAATAAATAAATATAATAAAAAACAACACACACACACACACACACACACACACACACACACACACACACACAAAAAAAAAACGCACCCACATACACACACATACATACATACATACATACACTCACAGTGCTACATGCAGATATATACACAGAATAGTTATAATAAACATTTTTTAAGGTTGCCTTTTAATAACAATTTCTATCAAACTTTTGACTTTTATTTATTATCAATATTTTATTTACATAATACTTTTACCTCTTGTTGTATTTTGAAGTTGTTATATACATTTTAGAAGATTTATAACCAAAATAACTTTTTATGTTAATCGCCAATTTATTATAACCTCGCCTTAGTGAGTATACAATATCATTTAATGTTTATTTATCAATTCTGTTATTGTAGTACCTTTGAAAAAGGATTAAAATAAATCCGAAAGCTCAGGTTTATAAAAAAGAGTTTTCTTAAATAATCCAGCCGACCTAAAACCCACAACATTTTTAGAAAATTACAATAAAGGAGGTCGTTATTAGTAATTCATATATATATATATATATATATATATATATATATATATATATATATATATATATGGTGTCTACCTGGAACCAATGTTCCAGTTGAGAGAATATTCTCTTTAATGAATAAAATATGGACAGCTGAAAAAACTCAGTTACAAGTGAATGTTCTAAAAGCTATTTTAATATTTTAATAACTAAGGTTAATACAAATAAGTCATGTCAAGAGTTTTATGCTTATTTAAAGTCTTCTCCTGAACTATTAAAAAAAATATCTTCGTCAGAGAAATATAAAACAATTAATTAATACTTTAACTAGTTTTCCGTTTAGTACATAGCATTCACAAAAATGTATTTTTTACTATTTTACTTATAATAAAGCCAATAAAGTTTGTTGCGTATAATATTTTATATACTTTTATTAATTTTTAATAGAATTTCGTAACTCGTCCCGTTTTTCAATAAAAAAATTATGGTCACTTTATATATGAATTGTATTTACGACACTATTCACTTTGATAATAATAATTGTTTTATTTACCATTTCTGTTTATGTCCTATCTTGTAATTGGATTAATTTCTGTAAGATACATGTATAAATAAATAAAGATATTCCTAGTAATTATGAAATATTTTAATTAAAGGAGAACTAAACAGCAGTTACAACAAAAGCCAACTGTCAAATATCCTAAGAAATAAACAAAAATTATATTAATTTAGTCACAACCACCTTACGATAAACATACCGAATTAAAAACAAATACTCGTATTGTGTCAAATATAATTGCAATTTTAATAAGAAATCATATAATACTAAATAAAAACCATGATTGTGCCATTTAAAAACAATACTTGAGAATGGTTCTATAGCGTTGAAAAATCATAGAAAATAAAATGTAGTAGAATTATCGTATGGCATAGTTGCATTAAGAAAGGGCTGTTTTTAAAACTTTTAAAGAACAAACAAGCTAAAACGAAAACATGTATTTTGAAATTTTCAGTTTCTAAAGTTTTTTTAAAAATGGTTTGATATAGGTACCTACACCAATTTCTTTTTTTAGTGTGACTTGTTTTTATGAAGTGAACAGATGCAGAATTGTATAATAAACAAGATCCCAATGGTGAGGCTGCAATTTGAGACACTGTACAATGCCGATATAAGTCATATCGATTTCTACACATTTTCAACAAGCAAAAATCAACTTCATGGTTAATTATTTTCAACACCAAAAGATGATATAAAAGTATTCAAAATTGGTATTTTTAGTGTACCGTTTTCTGTATAGAAAAATAATTCCACAATTAGTTTATTCGCATGAAAAAATATAGAATATAAAGTGGAATATTTTAAAAAGTAATCAAGTAATTTTATAATTCTAAACATTTGTCGTATTCTACCCTGGAGTTTATGCAGCAGTCCTAATGAAGTAAAGCATATGCATTTTATATTGGTAAAAAAAATAATTGACTTTTCGACATAAATGATCACAATAGTCACTAATTTAATGAATAGTTGTAATAAAGCAATTTAAAAATAAAAATTTAACTACAAAATATCAGAATTCAGAAAGAGATAATCATACAGGGGGTTAATATAGGTCAGTAGTTCCTAATTTTACATTGGTAACTTACCTGATTTGTAGTCTGTATATACGATTTTCTTTACCTAGATTTCACTGTTGTTCACTATTAAAATACGAAAACACAGAATAATTTCACGCCTTTTGCAAAACAGTTGTTACAGTTGGTCTATGAAAGTACTTCCAAAAGGTAAAATGAAGGTAGGAATAATATGAATCATCGAATGCCGTATATAGGACAAACTGACAACGGTATCCTTGCCCACTTAAAGTATTATGTATTCTACACTTTATGATACCTAGTTAACTATGAGAGTGGAAATACAACTTGACGCGTATTACAGAAAAGTAAATAAAATCAAGAAACAAAGCTTTAATAAAATGACGACAATAAAACTGTCATCTGTGCAATATTTATTCAGGCATTCAAGTACACATAAGTAAAGAAAATCCTTATGGAGGGTTTTAAAATAAGTACAGTATGCATTATACACTTTATTACATAATTAGGAGCAAAGTTTGTTTATTTATGATCCCCAATTTTTACAAGTGAAAATAAAATTTAACTTAACCGTCACTTTATTGTTTGAGGTTAACTAATAAGTGTATTTGATATTTAGTTAAGCAGGGCCGGATTTTAAAGTGCCTGTTAAACACAGTAATAGAATAGATTAAGGATAAGGTTTTTCTGTCTATTTTTATTTTCTGACATGAATTACAATGCCTCATACCTCAGAGGTATATTTATGGGTTGAAGTTAAAAACATGATTTAGCACATAATAGTTTCGAAATCTAAAGCTGCAAAATTTTTTAATTATTAGTATCATTTATGTATTTATTCATTATTATTCCAAAGAAAAAGCTTTTCAACTTCTAAATATTTATAGTGTTAAAAAGTTATGTTAATATCTAGAGGCAAATCACTTTAAAAAGAACCCAACGTCATCAAGCCCACAAAGCAAAAATTGGTTAGGAACACTTCATTATATGTAATTAGGGATGGCAGTATTCAGGTTTTAGTGGCGTAGAGTTTTATGATCAACCAATCAGAAATTACCTTGTAAAAGTTTTAGATTTCATTACTATTTATTTTTACTTGATACACATACGGACAGTTTTAAACCGCCATCTAACTAATATAAAATATCTTTTATATAACAATTAACATCAATAAAACAATAAGTTACTCAACAGATGTGTTTGCAGAACACTAGAATGAGATAGAAACCACTTAAGTAGGCCATGGTATTCAATCATTTCCTTTATCGGATTTTACAAAATAACCTTGCTATAGCAGTATTTTTTAGGGATATTGATGCACACAACTTATAGCGATATTATATTAAAAATTTTAAATTATAATTTAATTGGTTATGTTCATTTTTTTACTATTTAACGCCATATCTCCCGTCTATACTGTAATAACTCAACTACGCCACTGTTATTACATTTCTGCGCAATGGCATATGACGTTGGGTTTTTCTTAAAGTGATTTGCCTCTACCTGAAATAGTATCTAAATTGATCGTACATTCAGAACAAAAACTTTAATTTTCTCTTAATAAATTCTAAATGACGATACCAGTGTAGGAGTATGCAACCAACCATACTTTTAATATTCAATAGTCATCTCTTCGTTTAAAAGCCCCGACACCGACATGTGTGATGTTTACGCTAAGTACACATTCAACTCAAGAAGCAGGTTCTTCAGATTCAAAAATAGAGTTCCAAATGGAATACGATCACCACGCTATAAATGCAAATAACATATACATCCTAAAATTAAAAAGACAAAAAGAATCCAAGCCAAATTATTACTTCATGAAAAAGATATTATGATTGATCTACAAAAATGTTTGCATTCTTCTGATTTACAAAATTTCCAAAGCTTTTATTCTTTAAAATTGTGGAAGTTTAATTAGACGATACATGATTCCACAACAAAAATAGTTTCTGTATTGTGTCTGTATGGCAGGAGAGAGAGAGAGAGAGAGAGAGAGAGAGACGGAGTATCACCATGCGTTATTTAAATGGTTGGAAAATAATATTTCTAACAAAGTAATCGAACTGACTATATGATTAGAAAATTGCACTTACAGAATAAAAGCATATTAATAATGTAGCAGTATGCAACCAACCATACTCCTAACTTACTGATCAATAAACAGGGAGCGTGCAAATATGTAGTATACACACTTAAAATACCCCTCAATCTATAATGGATTTGTTCAACACACCACGAAATACAAATAGAACCGTCTGAACGTATAATATAAATAAACCTCGGTATAAAAGGAGCTCCAAATGCTAGCACAAATTACTTTTTATTGTTCTCTCTTTAAGAAATCCACCAAAGTTCTTGAAGGGAAGTTAAGAATAGCGCAAGATGGAAGTCAGCAAGCTCCTCGCGCACTAATTGTTGTCCTTCACATTATTTCATTGTGACCACCAAATCTATTGAAATAAATTAAAGTAAGTTCTCACAACATTATGGACAAGATCCCGCTATAATCTGGACCAATTTCTTCCAAATCAATCACCGCATCAGGACCCCATCCTATATCACGTTATACCAACAAATATGACAGGTTTAGAAATATTACGCCATCGGCCCGTTTCAATTTCTATCAACCAAGGAAGCCGCCGTACGCCGCTAACTACTGAAGCTATGGAAATACGATTGTAATCAATCCCAGGAGGTGCTGCATTACATCCAGCTTAACCCGATCTAGAGTTAATTGCAACCATGAACATCTTAACCTACACGATACATCAGACTCAGGTCTTCGTCATAACACCGCAACATCCATTCTTCAACAAAGAAACTCGTTCCGTCACTTTAAAACTAAGATTCTTTCAATTCTAGTGTTTAAGACATTTGCAATTTAATTACGCACACAAAGGCATTTGTAAATAATTCCTTTTGTGCGTGTACTACCTTTATTGTTAATGTATAATAAGTTCATATTAATATTTTAAATTGTAAACAAATGTAATTTTTGTTACTACGAAGTATTGACAAGGTGACAGTAGACAACCAGAACACCACAATAGTAGTGTCTTGTGGTTGGAACCATAAATTTCTTTCAATAAGCCATGCGCACATAAAAGTGGACTTTAATCATCCCGTCAGTGAACGTAATAGAAAAAATCCTCAGTTCCAAATTTTACGCCATGGGTCTGGCAGTAAATGGTTAAGATGGCGTGCAAGCGAGGACTCAAATAAATACCATGCACGCATACATAAAACACCCCCCAACTGATAATGGACTCGTTCAACACACCTTGAATGCTAGCAAAGGTGTTAAAATTTGAGTATAAACGAAGCTCCAAAAGTCAGAGCAAATCACTTCTTTTTGTTCTTTCTTTAAAAAAGTTACTTAACTTCTTGGAAGAAACTTAAAAATATTGCAAGACGGGAGTGATCAAGCTCCTCGTGCATTAAGAGTTTTCCTTCAGATTATCTCGTTTTGACCACCAAATTTAATAGGATAGAAGGACATTACAGAATGGATTAAGCGGTGTATTTACCAAATTTCATGATTATACCAAATTTTTTTTGTTTGTATTTACATACGTGTGCAATTCATTTATTTTTAAGAAACATTTACATAAGAATTTGGTTTTAGGCATTCTACAATACATGCACTTTTTATTATGTGTGTTGTTCAGATCGATGCAAAACTTGTACTTATATAAAATTTTGAGTTGACGCAGCTGTAGAATTATATGTCATGCGCTCTATATTTCGACGTCAGTTGTTTTCAATGTTACGATTTCGTTAGCAAAGCGGACATTTTGGTAGTGTGGATTAACGCCACACTCATAGCAGTTCAGGTTTGCATGAGGATTAGTGATAGTACACTTCAGAATAAAATAGAACCGAAGTTCCATTAAAGTCTTTTCTTATTGTAAAACGATTGGTTAATATTATAGTGACTTTGTGTAGTTAATGGTAATTAAATTTTGCAAGCAAAATTTAACTTAGTTGTGTAACACAAAAATGGATGTCTGGTAATAGGAGTAAAAAAAGTTCACGACCATGTAGAGTACTGAAATTTTTGTATGCAGAGCGGTGTATGGATCATCTACATTTTGTTCCATGAAAGTTTTTAGTTTTTTTATGATCGTGATTAATATGACTTTAGAAAACTTATGTTATAACCGTTTTATACACAATTTACTGATTTATTTCTAAAACTTGTTGACCTTGAGCAACAAGTCGGCTCAAACGTGTGTATTACATAATAACAATTTATAGAACATTTCAGGAACTTGCTTCTTATCAATATAAGTCGACTTAGAGCAAGTTCTAATTATTTATCAATTTTTAGGCTATTTTTTATAGGATATTCACTACCTTGTTTATTTCCATAATAATTAAGAAGTTAAGTATTTACTTTTTAATGTTTTTGTGAATTATTTATGGTAGTGTAATTTTTGATAACTTAAATTAATATAAATCATGTCAACAATATGTAGATGATATGTAAATAGAAGGTAAATATTGAAAAACGGTTGCTGCTTCTAAAATAACTAGAAAAAAGTTGATAAATTGATGTCTGTAAAACTATTCAAAGTCATCAAAATTTTTGAAAACTTTCTACTTATTTTTTAAGTTCTACAAATTGATCGATAAATTGTTGTATGTAAAACAGCTATTAGTTTTAAATTTGAAACTAGCATATAGTTCGTACGTACAGTATTGCCCGAAATAAACAGTACTGAAACTAAGTTGGCGGTGTTTTTATGCGTGCGCTGTCACACTCAAGTTAGCTAGTATAGACCTGTCAAGTGAACCTCAAACAAGTAATTAGTAGGGCCTAATTGTTAAAAATGGTGTTAAGTACAGAGGAGAAAGTGTTTCTGGTAGAGCATTATTTTCGTTCATACGGAATCGGCCGACATAATGATGCAAGTTTGCTATACGTGTCTGATCAATTCACACAAAGGTTTAATAAACGTTCTCCAAGTAATGCTGTAATTTTGAAGGTTATTGAAAAGTTTAGAAATACAGGTAGTGTATTGTGCCAACGAAAAGGAAACTCGGGGCGTCCCAGGACAGTTAACAACAACAATAACCATGAACGTGTTTTTGAGCAAATCTTAGAAAATCCGAAAGTCAGCCAGGCAAGGACAGCGTTACAACTTGATTTAAAAGAACTTCCTTTCAAAGAATCCTGAAGGAGCTGGGTACATTTTCGTATGTGATTCAGGTACATCAACAACTACATCCTCGGGATTATCGCAGTAGAGTGGAATATTGCGCCAGAATTCTCGCGTTACAGTATGAAAATCCTGAATTTTTGAAAAATGTTTGGTTTTCAGACGAAGCACATTTTCACTTGTCAGGTTATGTGAATCGTCGCACAAAACGATTTCTGGGCTTTGCCAGACCCGATGAGGTTCAAGAGGTTCCTTTACATAGTGAAAAGTGAGTGTCTGGTGTGCTGTTTCCGGACACGGAATCATTGGTCCGTACTTTATCGAAGAGAATGGTAGGCAAGTCACACTTAATCAACAGAGGTACAGACAAATTTTAACACGATTTATCCCTGATCTAAGTCAATTCTGTCGTGCACGTAACTTGGCATTTCGAAACCAATTTTTTCAGCAGGACGGGGCAACTTGCCATACTGCTGCCGCAATTCGTCAATTTCTTCAAGAACATTTTCCAAGCAAATTCATATCACGATTTACTGACTTCCCTTATCCTTCACATTCTCCAGACCTTACACCTCCAGACGCATACATTTGGGGCATGGCTAAAAATGCCGTTTTCAAACGGGCACCACAAACCATCGATGAATTAAAGGATGCCGTTAGAGTCTTCTTCGCAGCCCTGAGACAACCCTTATTCAATAACATGACCAGAAACTTAGAACATCGTTATGAAGTCTGTCTCGAACGAGGAGGTGCACATTTAGAACATATAATAAAGTGTCAATAATATGTATTTTTTAAATATACAAAACAATTACAATTTCAGTACTGTTTATTTCGGGCAATACTGTATTAACATTATGTTTGGTGTCATCAAAGTCCAGCGAGTAAAATTCTCACCTTTGTTCTGCACACAATCAGGCGTCTATGAAGGTTAAACCTTGAAATAATTAATGATGATGTATTCAAAAACTTTGGGTCTTACATTTTTGAAAAATGTTAATCTTTCAGTCAAAACTAATTATTAAAATATAATTTAGAAACCATCATTATTAGGTATTCAGTTCTGTAACTGGTTAGACGTGTACCCTCATTGTTTCCTATTCTGTGCTAACCTGCACATTTCCCCAAAATTTCCAGTCTGCATCTTTTACTATCTGTGTGCAATAGTCTGATCTAGGTTTACTCTATCTCTTTTTTCCTATCTCTGCTTGTGACATATCTCGCACTAGTCAATGAAAATGTCTTAGAACATATCCTGCCCTTATATTTCTCTTATTTCATTTTTGTTTTTTACAGATATCTTTATTCCCCTACTATTTCTATACCCTCTTTGTTCTTAACTTTTTAACTTTTAACATGCTATCATCCGCATACATTTGAAGCACAACATTCCAAAAGGCTTCTACAGTTTTTGTCTGCTTCTCCTGTTGCGCCTATTTCATAGATGTACCTACTGTACTGTGCTTCACACATATGCTTTCAACAATTTTCTCCTTGTTTCTATGTTTGTTGTCTTTGAATATAGCCGCTGCTCTTTCTTGTTAGATGCAGTTCGGTCCTCTTCTATTGTTTACAAATATATAACCTATTTCCTCGTAGTGTAAAGGGGGTTAACCAGACTGCGACTACCAAGATTCCCCAACACTTAAACATTTGCCGAATTAATAGTTTTCCAATACATCCTTTCGCACAATCAACTTTAGTTGAAAATATTTCAAAACCAACACCTGTAGTTGTTTATAATAATCATCAGATTTTAGTGCAATTATTTTTTAGTCATTAGGTTTTCAGTCTTGAAACTGGTTGGACACGTACCTTCACTTATTTTTATTCTGAACTAGCCTACACCGTTTCCTAAAATTCCCACAGCCTAGATACAGCTTAGTTCCCTTTCAGTTGTTTCCTAATTAAATGCCTTATTTCACCAAGATTCTGTGGCATGTGAAAAGGGTTAAGCAGCATGTGGCTATCAAGGATCCCCTAACACTTAGACATTTGCCAAATGAATAGTTTTCCAGGAAATCTTTTAACACAATTAACATTAGTTGAGAGTATTATAAAACCAATACCTGTAGTTACTTATAGTTATCATCAGGTTTAAGTATAGTTATTTTTTTCGTCATTAGGTTTTCCATTTTGGAATTGGCTGGACGCATACCTCCATTGATTTCTATTCTAAGCTAGTCTACACATTTTTCTAAAATTCCCACAGCCTACATTTTTCACTACTTGTGTGCAACAGTCTAACTTAGGTCTACCTGTAACTCTCTTTTTTCCTATACCTGCTTGTAATATATTCCGCATTATTCCCTCATGCCTTAAAATGTGGCCTATCACCCTATCTCTCTTATTTTTTACTGTTTTCCACATACTTCTTTCTTCTACTACCATTTCTAGTAGCTCTTTGTTCTTAACCTTGTCTGTTCATCATATCTTCATCATACGTCTGTTGCACCACATTTCAAAGACTTCTATCTTTTTCCTGTCCGCTTCTCCTACTGTCCAGGTTTTACAGCCGTACAGTGCTGTGCTTCACACATATGTTTTAAGCAATCTTTTCCTTGTTTCTATGTTTGTGGTCTTTGAGTACAGTAGTTGCTTTTTCTTGTTAAATGCAGCACGACCTTGTGCTAATCTTTGTTTTATATCTTTTGTGCTCCTTCCATCTTGCGTTATTTAACTTTCTAGGTAGCAGAAATCTCTAACCTCTTGTAAGTTCTCCTTACCTATTTGTATTCTAGTTTTTGATTTATTTTCCCCTTCTTGACATATTAGTACTTTAGTTTTATTTTTGTTAATTTTCATACCGTATCTCTCTGTTAGAACTGCTTTCATTTCATTAAGAGCAGCTTTTAACTCTTCCTTGCTAGATGCTAATACTGCTATATCATCTGCAAACCTAAGCATATCAATCTTTTGTCCCTTCATAATAATTCCAAATGTCTTCCTGCATTTGACAGTATTCATTGCCTCTTCGATGTACAAGTTAAAAATCAATGGGGATAGGATACATCCCTGTCTCACTCCTTTCCTAATATTTACTTCTTTACGTTCCTGCTCGAATTCTATTACCACTGTTTGCTTTTTGTATAAGCTATATGCTATCCGTCTATCCCTAAAATTTATTGCAATCTGTTTTAGTATTTTGAACATTTTTGTCCATTTTACATTGTTGAATGCTTTTTCCAGATTTACAAACCCTATGTACACATTTTTCCCTTTTTCTATTGTTTTTTCCATTGTCACCCTCAGAGCTAAAATAACCTCCCGTGTTCCGCTGTTTCGCCTAAACCCACATTAATCTTCTCCTACTACTTTTTCAGCTCGTTTTTCTATTCGTCTTTATACAATTCTGGTTAATATTTTGACACGTGTGCTGTCAAACTTATTGTTCGATAATTTCCACATCTATACGAGCTTTTTTTGGTATAGTGACTATGAAGTTACGTTTGAAATCTTTGGGTATCTCGCCTATCTCATACATATAGCTTACAAGTTGGAAGAGACGTTCTGTTACTGTTTGTTGAGAGGCTTTTAGAATTTCTGCTTGCGCTTTATCTGTGCCCGGTGCCTTACATGTTTCAGTCCCTTTAATGCTAATTCAAACTCATCTTTAAATATAGAATATTCCAAGTCGTTCTTTTCAGTGTCTGATTCCTGTTCTAATGCTATTATTTCCTTTCCTGCATATAAATTCTCTATATATTCTTGCCATCTATCCACTTTCTCTACATTTTCTATAATGAAGTTTCCTCTCGCGTCCCTTATATTTTTGTTCTACGGTTTTTTATCCCTAAAATTCATTCTAATTAGTTTGTATGCTTCGTCTGTCTTTTCTATTTCCATCTTAATTTGTATGTCTTTGCACTTTTTATCAATCTATTGTTTTTTAGCTTTCCTGCATTTGCGAATAATTTCCCATTTTATGGCTTTGTATCTCTGTTTTCCTGTTTCAACTGATCTATTTTTGTATTTTCATCTTTCTTCTATTAGATTTAGGATACCCTTTGTTATCCATGGTTTCTTATTTTCTTTTTGTGTATACCCCAGAATATCTCTGGGCTGGATTTAATGTTATTTCATTCTGTTTCTACTTCCTTAGTATAAGAAATTTTCTCGATATCTTCCAGCAATTCGTTTGACTTTTTCTCAAATCTTTAGTGAATATCTTTATCTTTTAGTTTTTCAAAGTCAAAATGCCTTTTCCGTTCCTTGTTTTTAAATTTAAAAGCAGCCTTCACATTTACATTGTTGTAGTCAGTGTTTATATCTGCTTCTGGGTAGCTTTTACAGTCTTTTACTTGATTCCTAAACCGTTGTCTAACAAGAATGTAATTTATTTGATATCTTCCTACATAATTTAGTAATAATATTATCAGAAATTTTTGCGTTTTGGTAAAATGCAACCCTGTATTAAAAAACTTTAATTATTACTTCGAGCCATAGAATAATAATAACCATAAATGACACTCGGCGTTTTTAGGAAGACCAAGTTGCTTTGTGGATGTCTAAAATCCGCCATTATTTTGTTGGTATGTCTATAGTATAATAATACAATCACGCAAGCATAAAGTATTATTATTCTATGGCATATTCTTCAAAATACACTTAATTTATTGTATTGTTCTTGTTCTACGTTGTAATTTCACTGCAATAGGTTCCTTTATTACGTTAAAGCCTAAATTATGCCATTTTGCATACAATAATCAATTTAAATATTTAAAGTCATTTCTAACCCAACGTTTTTAAATTTCCCGCTGCATCTGTGTACCACAGAATAATGGTTGAAGGTCATATATTTTTGGTACATTAAAAGCAATGTAATTTATGAAAAGTGTCACTTCTTTGCGAAGCGTATTCTTATTCTGTACTTCGAACAAACAACATATGTGTTTCCAAAAAAAGTTGAAAGGTTATCTTATACTAAAAATGATAAATCATTTTTCTCATAATAAGTAGAGCGTCCATGTGGGTGTGAGTTCCAGTATACATGGTCATTATATTCACGTTTTAGGTTTTTTTCCTTTTACACTAATATCTTTGTGTTTAACGAACCCCTCCCCCCTTGTTAGTCTTAACAAACTCCGCTGAAGTTAGAGTTCAGAGTTAGTTCGGAAATTTCCTTAAAGTTTGTATTACGGATACAAATTTTATCTTTATTAAATTATGACTTTAAAAGAAGGTAGGTTTGTTGAATCCATCTGTAACATTCCGTTTATTTCATTAAAATTAATTCATATAGTAGGTACAAGTTTCCCTAAGTCAGTCCCTTTACATATTTAATAATTTAATAAGCATACAAATTTCATTGTTTGCTGAACACTCCATAATATTTAAGTTTAGGTGATAAATGTCTATATCGTCCATGATGCGCAGCGCATTCCCCTCTTTAGTTCGTTAAGCTTTTGGAAAAATTTGGAAGAGCGCGAGCGCCTTTTTCGCAATGTAGCTCTTGGAATAAAGTTGTCGTGTACGTTCTTAACTGGTTATCGCTAATTTAGCGGATTTGTATTGAGTTATATCGATTTACGCAGTCAATGAACATTAGGTGTTCCAGAGATTTTACTGAAAGTATTTCGTAAAATGTAATTCCTAGTCACGCGGTTAAAAAATTGATAATACTTGTGGCGAATTAGTATTTATTTTACTAGACGGTATTTCTGAAAGTGTTTTCGCAAGTCGTCCCACATGTACTTAATTGGTTTGTGGTAGGTATTTGTATCCGCCAACCCTTGTTTACGTATGTCAGCTGTTAATGTCAATTGTCTTTGGAATTTATGCAGGTTGAGGAACAAGAAAAGCTTAGAAGCGCGTTTGCCGTTAGCATGTAGTAATCCATTTAATGAGAATAGAAACCACAATAGTCACACACATGCATGAAGGCAGTTTAATTAAGCTCAATGCTTTTTGCTTTGTGTAGTGGTAGAATCCACCTCCCAAAGTAAGAATTTGTAAAATAGAATTTACTGCGATACCAACGTCGTCCAAAGTGCGGGCGCTGTGCGCTAAAATTTTATTTGTCATAATGCAAAGGTATAGACATTGGATTTAATCATATCACTGTTTACGTGTTTTACACATGAATTTTAATGTTGCAGTTGTTTACTAAAAACAAAATTTTCAGCATCTGTAACAGAACCATAGTGATTTATGTAAAATTACGTTTATTGTACAATTTGTTGTCATAACGGTCGCCTGCACAAGGCATTTCACGCGTATGGTATTGCGTTTTTATGTGTCAATCCTTAGCAACCCGTGAGTGCCATGTGCACTCGGCCTTCGTTGACTAAATACAAATATAAGTTCGCTTATCTGTTAGTAGGTCTGGCCAGCGCGGAATTATCATACTAACTTACTAACCTTTATTTAATAATAATATTGTTGCGAACTATTAGGCAACCCGTCAAACAAACAAGTTCCATAACCGAAATGTACTTTACAGTCTAGAACATTCGGGCAAACACCAGACTATGAATCATCCTGTTAATTTTAGGGTATATATAAGATCGGTGATGAGTTTACATTAGTTAGTCTATATCCAAATGTCGTATATAAATCATATCGTGTATAGTTAGTTGGTTATTACGTTTTGAAAGTCCTATTGTAAATATAAATTTGTGTTATGTGAACGTGTATATTGTACCGCCAGCTTGTACATAAATAGACAAAAGTGTAATAAATAAATTGTAGTAGTGTTAGTATTGGTAAGAAGACTTATGGTTAAGAATTTAGTTTAAGAAGATGTTAGTGCTTGTCAATGGCATTAGTGTGATAGTGCTTTATTGTTAATTGGACTGAAAACATCTACAAATAAGGTATATACTGTTAATTAAACTTGTGAATAGTGAATAATAAAGACTTTTGTTATTACTTGTTCAGAATTGGCAAACGCGTCAAAAGTAGCCCGCTACAACATTTAAATTTTTTGAACATAATTTTATTTTATTTTTTTTATGCTATATGAATGTGTGATCTTGCATACTAAAGTATTCCATGAATTTGTTTTACTAAAATATGTATTTCTTTCAGGAAAAGTTTGTAAATAGAGTTAAGTTGAACTATCGACGTGTATTATTTGTGAGAGGATTTTAAGTGTTAGGGTGGGTCCAGTCCTCTACACTGCAAGTATCTTACTTTTCATTTCGAGTTTTGAGAGTATTTCATCCAGTGACGAGGTTCTTTCGTTACATCTAGCGTACAAATATTACTGGTGGTGCTCACTCGATTTTGTCGTTATTCTCAATTTTAAGATGATTTACCAGTTGTATTTTAGGGCTGTAGGCAACCCCAACTTACGACTTTCTACCATACCCACCCAACGCCAATCGAGCTAGGTCCGCTAAGGATTTTTATCCTTCCAGCGGTGTCGTAATGCCGAACAGGCCCGTATCACATCTCTTAATACAATCGTACTTGTTTAGAATTAATAGGGTTATATTGTAAATTTGTGGGTGTAAACTTTGTTCGCGGATAGACTAGTATTTTAATTTAGTGAAACCACCATTCTCGACCACCCGCTGTGGTTTGTTTACCTGGTGCATGGAAAACGGACATTCCGCGTTGTTTGCCGCCATCCTTAGAGACGAAAGGACGTGATGTGTTGTGCCAAGAGTACAGTTGGAACGTGATGTGTTTTGTTCAGGTGAGTGTGTTGAATTTACATATAAATTGAAATACTTGGTCACGTGTGTGTGTATATATGTATTTATGTACTGGTCCTTCGAAAATTTAGGCTTGATTAATTTATTCAAAGTACATTTGATCCTTCGAGCTGAATTTGAATTAATCTAGTGGATTTATAGTCCATAAAAACACGTAATTTGGCTTTGCGTGTTTTTTATCCTGTGTTGACGCGTAATATACGGCGATCATTAGCGTAAGATATTTGCATAAATATTTGCGTAAATGACGGCGAATTTCGTTAGAAATTAGTGAAAAGGCTCAATTAAATTTGACATTACCGCTCACATAATAATATGGCTGTAAAAATAGTATTATATATAGCTTAGTGACTTCAAAAATATTTAAGGTATTTTAGTACAATTATATAAAGTTCAATCATCCGTGCGTTGAACTACCTAGTTTTCAGAATAGAGGGTTTGATATTCCTGTCTGTTGCTACCCCTTTAAACATCTTGAAACCTGCTTGAGGGTGGTACCAGATGTATCTAACTGCATTCCATGGAATTAGGGTTCAGCCTTTAAAATCTTCTTGGTATTTTAAGAGGTGAATAACTTGTGGCTACCTACATTTGAGAGATTACTATGTTACGGTGAGCGGTTATTTTAGCATTGCAAACAGGTAGAATTATTATGGTGTTTGATAATTTATTTAGAGGATCTATTAAATGTATTTGTTGATAGTTTTGTATTCTGAGATTCGCATGTTTGATAGCTGTGCAATTTTTGTTAGATAAACATTTTTATCAAGTAGATAACTGCTACTGGGGTTTACATAACTGTGATTTACTTTCTGATTGTTTTCCATTATTTGTGACAATGGATATTGAAAAATTGTCAAATAAACGTAACATGTTAATGCGTAAAGCGCAAGCCTTATTAAAATGTGCTCAAGCAGGTCAAATGGATCCTGAGAATAATTTTGTTGCCTTTGATGTTCGTTTTACCGATTTATCAAACATAGTAGATAAATTTGAACAAGTTCATTACGAAATGGTTGCTTGTGTAGAGGTTGCTGATTTAGATCAACAACAGGTAATCCAAGATAGTTTTGATGAAATTCAATATTCAATCAAAATTGTGCACCGAGAGTTAACAGCTAAGAGGTCGCAGTCTCATACTCGTTCTAGTATTGAAACACAACACTCGGGTGCCCCTAATAAAGTTAAGTTGCCAAGAATTGTAATCCCCACCTACGATGGTAATTATAAAAATTGGAGCTCTTTCTACGATTTGTTCCGTACACTAATGCATGAAAATGAAACTTTATCTAATATTGAACGATTTCAATATTTAACCTCATCATTGGTTAAGGAGCCTTTGGCAATTATTAAAGGGCTTCCATTAACTTCTGATAATTATACGATTGCGTATCAACAATTAATAGATAGGTACGAAAACAAACGGTTGTTGCTCACTAGCTATTGGCAGGCCATTTGTAATGCCTCGAAAGTTAGTTCAGATTCTGCGTCCTCGTTACGCACATTATTGTCTACATTTTCTGAAAATTCTTCGGCAATTGCACAATTTAATCATGATATGTGGGATTTTACTCGTTTTAATCTATTATTGCAAAAATTGGATAACTCCACTAGAAAACGCTTTGAAATTGAACTTCATGATGTTGAAATTCCTAGCTATCAAAATTTGTACTCATTTGTTTCTAAACATTGCAAGGCATTGGAGACAAACCAGGTTATTGTAGGACAGCCAGGCCCTGTTAGTGTTCAGAAGCCAACAGTATCACGACAGTATCCTGTTGCGTTCAAGCCAAAAGAATCATTAAGTTTTGTTACCACCGCTAGGAAAACCCATAGTACTAGTTGTATTTATTGCAAAGCTAATCATTCTGTTTTTAAATGTGACAAATTCTTAGTATTAGAACCTTCTGAGCGACATAGAGTTGCAAAAACTTCAAACTGGTGTTATAATTGTTTAGGAACCAACCACTCTGTTGTTAAGTGTCCATCAAAACTTAGTTGTCGTGTTTGTGATAAAAAACATCACACATTGTTGCATTTTCCCACTTTTGCTGTGACGCCAGACAAAGAAAGTGAAGCGTACTTGACAGAAGTGCCCTCAAATCCAGAGTCTTCTAATAAAGTCGCCGTGATGACTAGCACAGTGGCTAGTCAGTCTGTTGTTTTGTTGTCTACTGTCTTGTTACAAGTACAGGATGCACGTGGAAACTATCAAACTTGTCGAGCATTACTTGACAATGATAGTCAAGCCAGTTTTATGTCCCAATCGTGTATGAAAAGTCTTGGACTAAAATCGTCATCATCGTCCATATCGATTAGCGGTTTAAATCAAATGAGCACCTCTAGCTATGGTCTCGTTACATGTTCGTTGCGGCCATATCAAAAGGCCAATCCTACATTCGTTGTAGATACAATTGTTATTCCTGCAATTGCCGGCTCTATGCCGTCGGCTCCCGTTTCAAATCGTTATGACTTCCTTGAAGGTCTAACATTAGCAGATCCGTACTTTGGACGCCCTCGCGAGGTCGATTTATTGTTAGGTGCAGATATTTATTCTACTGTGATTCAGCCTGGCATTAGACGTGGTAAAATTGGAGAGCCTACTGCCCTTAATACAGTGTTTGGTTGGGTACTGGTCGGTAAAACAGACTGTCAGTCAACTAATCGTGTGAGTTCGTTTTGTACATCGGTTATGAATACCCCATTGGACATTGTGTTAAAAAAATTCTGGGAGGTTGAACATGTTCCAGCAACTCCTACATTTTCGCCTGAAGATATTCAATGTGAAACTCTCTTTCTAGAAACACATCAAAGAAAGGAGGACGGTAGATATGTTGTTAATTTGCCGTTTAAAGATTCTCGTATAGAACTAGGCGATTCTTATTCCACAGCACTGCGTAGTTTTGAATTATTATAAAATCGTTTGTTAAAAAATCCTGACCTACATACGGAATATTCAAATTTCATGAAAGACTATTTAGAGTCTGGACATATGTCCACAGTTCATGAACCTCTTACACATTTGTCATCGGGATACTACATTCCTCACCATTGTGTTCAGAAACCAGATAGTAACACCACTAAATTGAGGGTTGTTTTTGATGCGTCAGCAAAATCATCTAACGGCAAGTCATTAAATGATGGTTTACTGATCGGCCCTAAACTTCAACAGGATTTATCGAGTATTTTGTTAGGGTTTAGACTACACAAATTTGTTGTAACCGCTGATATTAAGCAAATGTACCGGCAAATTGAGGTGACAGATCAGCATCGATCGTACCAACGTATTCTTTGGCGATTTTCAAAAGCTGAACCTATTCAAGAGTATCAATTAAACACCGTAACATATGGGGTATCTTCGTCTCCATACTTGGCTATTCGCGTTCTTCAACAATTAGCAAAGGATAATCTTCAAAACTATCCATTAACAGCAAAGGTTCTTATATCTGATACCTATGTTGATGATATAGTAACAGGTTGTGCATCCTTGGAAGAAACCTTAGAAATACAACGTCAACTTATTTCGTTATTGTCGAGTGCATGTTTTGTCCTTAGGAAATGGGCAAGTAATCGTCCTGAATTATTGTCATTCCCCCCTGAAGAACTTCAGCCATTTTCTTTTAATGACGCTGACTCACTTTCCTTAAAAGTCTTAGGGTTACAGTGGTGTCCCACAAAAGACTGCTTCCAGTTCAAAGTGGATAGTACTGCACGTCCGTGCACAAAACGGGTTATACTCTCAGACGTAGCAAAGGTTTTCGACCCGCTTGGTTTGTTGACCCCTGTGACCTTCCTTCTGAAAAATTTAATGCAACGGTTATGGAGTTTAGGGTTGGATTGGGATGAGGTGCCACCTTCAGATGTTGTGGATTGTTGGCCCGCATATAAACGGCAGCTATCTTGTTTAGCGACCTTATCCTTGTCACGTTGTGTTTTAGTCGACGATATTGTGTCATTGCAACTTCATGGGTTTTGTGATGCCTCTGAAGCTGGATATGCTGCAGCTATTTATATTCGCTGTGTTTCGAAAGCGGGAATAATTTCAGTAAATTTAGTGTATGCCAATTCCAAGGTAGCACCTTTAAAACGTATTTCTGTGCCACGTTTAGAATTGTGTGCAGCTGTACTTTTATCTGACTTAATAGAATTTGTAAATAAAGTTTATAAACCGTTCATCACGATTGATGCAATTCATGCCTGGTCTGACTCTACAGTTACTTTATCATGGATCAAATCCTCCCCACACCAATGGAAAACTTTTGTTAGTAACCGTATTACTCACATTCAAGATAGAGTTCCTCCTAACTTATGGCATCATGTAAGTGGTAAAGATAATCCTGCTGATTGTGGGTCTAGAGGTTTGTTGCCTTCAGATCTTGTATCCCACGACCATTGGTGGTCAGGTCCAAAGTTTCTTTATTCAACTAACCGTATATATCAACCATTTAATCCATCAGACTCAGATTCCACTGCACAGTGCCAGATAATTTGATTAATAGTTTGCTAGCTCGTTTCTCCTCACTTCGTAAACTGCCAGGTGTAGTGGCTTCTTGTTTCCGATTCATTAGAAATACAAAATTGAAAGGCAATGTGGTTCGTTAACAGCGGATGAGTTGTACAACGCCTTAATTTGTATTGTAAAGGTAGTTTAACATGATGTATTTCCTGACGAACTTGTTTGTATTCAAAGTGGCAAAGTATGCAAAAAACCTATTCAAAAATTAGCTCCATTTCTGGATTCCAATAGTGTAATTCGGGTTGGTGGTCGTTTACGTCATTCTCAACTATCTTATGATGCAAAGCATCCCATGCTACTTCCCCGAAAGCATCGACTAACCGAATTAATAATTGAAAGCATGCATCGTAAGCTATTTCACCCTGGACCCTAATCATTAGCCTTCTTCATCGCGCAACAATTTTGGATTCTGGGAGTTAAGCGCGCTATTAACCATGTTGTAGCCAAATGCATTCGTTGTTTTAAAGTTAATCCCCCTTCGGTTGCTCCTTTAATGGGAGATTTGCCCTCTTCCCGAATATCTCAGCTCAAAGCGTTTAGTCATGCTGGAGTAGACTTTGCAGGCCCGTTCACCATCACGTCGGGGCGTATTCGAGATACAAAACGCACCAAAGCCTATGTGTGTTTATTTGTATGTATGTCCACCAAAGCACTTCATATTGAACTAGTGTCGGATCTCACTGCTGAAGCGTTTCTAGCAGCATTTCGTCGTTTTGTTGCCCGTCGTGGTCGCTGCGGTGACCTCTACAGCGATCAAGGCACCAATTTTGTAGGCGCATCTCGTTTACTTGTATCATATGCGGAACAAGCTGCCGAGTCTTTAATGATACATTGGCATTTTAATCCTCCTTCATCACTTCATTTCGGTGGATTATGGGAGCGAGGAGTTCGTTCTGTTAAATCTCATTTAAGCAGAGTACTTGGTGAACAAGTGCTTACGTATGAGGAACTTCTAACATTTCTAATTCAAATTGAGGCCATTCTGAATTCCCGCCCCTTGTATAGCATGAGTTCAGATCCTAATGACCTATCGGTTCTCACACCCGGTCACTTCATGACCTTGGAGCCGTTAACCTCCCCCCTAGATCCAGACACCACCCCTCTAAAACTCAATCGTTTAACCAGATGGCAACTTGTCCAAAGATTGCACCAGGACTTTTGGCAGCGTTGGTCCACAGAATATCTCCACTCCCTGCAGCAGCGCAACAAGTGGTCAGTCTCTCCTGCGACTCCTTGTGTAGGTGAACTTGTTCTTATTAAAGATAAGAACCTTCCCTCTTTGCAATGGAAACTTGGCCGCATAATTGCCCAATTTCCTGGTTGTGATGGCATCGCAAGAGTTGCCAGAGTTAAAGCTGGTCATGGAGAATTGGACCGTCCCATGATAAATTTATGTCGCCTTCCAATTGCAGAGTAATTGTACATACCTCACACACTCAAGTCGTTTTCAAGTATAGTTTACTTGTTCAATATATCTGTATATATATATATATATATATATATATATATATATATAGTAGTTTTTGTTTGTTTGTACCTTTAGTTTTAAATAAGCAGAGCTTATTGGTGAGCGGTATGTTTAGAATTAATAGGGTTATATTGTAAATTTGTGGGTGTAAACTTTGTTCGCGGATAAACTAGTATTTTAATTTAGTGAAACCACCACTCTCGACCACCCGCTGTGGTTTGTTTACCTGGTGCATGGAAAACGGACATTCCGCGCTGTTTGCCGCCATCCTTAGAGACGAAAGGACGTGATGTGTTGTGCCCAGAGTACAGTTGGAACGTGATGTGTTTTGTTCAGGTGAGTGTGTTGAATTTACATATAAATTGAAATACTTGGTCACGTGTGTGTGTGTGTGTACATATGTATTTATGTACTGGTCCTTCGAAAATTTAGGCTTGATTAATTTATTCAAAGTACAGTACTCATGCAGGTTTTCGTTCGAACCGGCGTCCAGCTTGTTGCAAGGAAAATTAACGTCCAATGTTGGAGCTATAAAAAATATATAAAGAAAAAGCAACGTTTGTTTCATTGACGCAACAATTTGGATAATCAAGAAAAATGTTACAGCGTAGCAGCGGTATATTTAGCCGTTGGTTTAAATTAATATTGCCAAGTAATAGAAGCAGTTTGTTACAGTAAAACACGGTCAGGAAAAAATCAAAATAAAATAAGTGATTACTGGTACAAATTACCGTAACGAAAAAGGGTAAGAAAATGCCGTGCTAACATTAATTGGAGATTGGGGTGAGGAACAAAAGGAGATCCAAAAATAAATAAATGACAAATTCACCTTGCTGAAAAGGAAAATTTTTAGTGGACCCAGAAAAAAATTATAAACAGTCAAGGTCAGAACACTAGCCTGTCAAAGAAAAGCATAAATTGACAAAAAAATTAATAAATAAATTGCTCAAGAAATCGCCTTTATTTAAGAACTTATAATAGTAAGTTTCCTTTTCCACTCTCACAAATTTAGGTGTAGCAAGTTAAAAAAAAATTACATAAATAAGTACACTAATACAAAGCACTCGCAGTACACTAAGGATACAATCAACAATAGAACTAACTTACGCAGTACCTACAATTAACTAGCTCGGGAAGTCACATTCTAAACATTATTTAAGAAACGGTAGAATATTTTATTCGCAAGCTACAATATTATAATTGATGTTCAGAAGTTTATAAAATACTTATTAACAAAAAACCAAAGGATAATACTCATATATAACAAGTCACAGAGTACCAAAATAATGTTTACAGTGAATTAGTACGATGACATATAGTAAAAACACATTGAACATACGATTAGGTTTACTAGATGTGCATTTGCACTAAGTAAGTAAATGTTAACAAGTGTTAGTACGAACTTAGCATCTGTAAGTCAGATCTGACAGCAGTTTCCACGTTCTCCTAATCCTCAGTGAGTCACGCCTGTATTGCGGGTAGACAACGCCTCTCAGAAATCAAAGCAACAATTACGGCAAATGTATGTATCACTACAGTAAAGCGTGCCCGAAACAAGCTAAAACCAATAAGGTTACAAAATCACAATCACAAAATACCTACCCAGGGCCGCGCCAAGGCTATATAGCGCTCTGATGCAAAAACATTAAGGCGCCTTTTTTTGTAGGAGAATTTTTTTAATGGAGTAAAGTAGGAGCGTGTTGCTTGCATCTTAGCTTCTCTTACATTATTTAATTTTTTCAAAAAATTGTGCCTTTGTAACAATAATTACGGGGGATTTTAATGCAGTGGTAGGTGAGGGTAGGGAAGGAGCGATAGTAGGTTTATTTGGTTTAGGCACTAGAAACGACAGAGGAAATAGGCTGGTAGAATTTTGCGACAAGAACAATTTAATCATTACAAACATATTATTTCAACATCATGCTAGAAGACGATATACGTGGAAGATGCCAGGAGATATAAGAAGATATCAAATAGATTACATTCTTGTTAGACAACGGTTTAGGAATCAAGTAAAAGACTGTAGAAGCTACTCAGAAGCAGATATAGACACTGACCACAACATCGTAATTATGAAGGCCGCACTTAAATTTAAGAATGTGAAAAGGCACTTGGACTTAGAGAAACTAAAAGATAAAGATATTCAAGTAAGATTCGAAAAAAGGTCAAATGAATTGCTCAAAGATATCGGGAAAATATCTGATACTAAGGAAGTAGAAACAGAATGGAATAACATTAAATCCAGCCTCGACATGGCGGGCAAAGATATTCTGGAGTATACACAAAAAGTAAATAAGAAACCATGGATAACAAAGGATATCCTGAATTTAATAGAAGAAAGACGAAAATGCAAAAATAAATCAGACGAAACAGGAAAACAGAGATACAAAGCCATAAAATGGGAAATTATTCGAAAATGCAGGAAAGCTAAAGAACAATGGATTGATGAAAAGTGCAAAGAGGTACAAACTAAGATGGAAGTAGGAAAGACAGATGAAGCATACAAACTAATTAGAATCAATTTTAGGGATATAGAACCGTATTGCAAAAATGTAAGGGACGCGGGAGGAAATGTCATTATAGAAAATGTAGAGAAAGTGGGTAGATGGCAAGAATATATAGGGAATTTATATGCAGGAGAAGAACTAACTTCATTAGAAAAGGAATCAAACATTGAAAATGATGACTTGGGATATCCTATACTTAGAGATGAATATGAAATAGCATTAAAGGGTCTGAAAAATGGTAAGGCGCCGGGTACAGATAAGGTGCAAGCGGAGACTCTAAAAGCCGCTGGTCAAGCAGTAACAGAACGTCTCTTCCAACTTGTAAGCTATATGTATGAGACAGGCGAGATACCCAAAGATTTCAAACGTAACATCATAGTAACTATACCAAAAAAGAAAGGCGCAGATAGATGTGAAAATTTTCGAACAATAAGCTTGACAGCACACGTATCAAAAATATTAACTAGAATTGTACAAAGACGAATGGAAAAACGGGCTGAAGAAATACTAGGAGAAGATCAATTTGGGTTTAGGCGAAACAGGGGAACACGGGAGGCTATCTTAGCTCTGAGGGTGATAATGGAGAAAACAATAGAAAAAGGGGAAAGCGTGTATATAGGGTTTGTAGATCTGGAAAAAGCATTTGACAATGTAAAATGGAAAAAAATGTTCGAAATACTCAAAAAGATTAAAATGAGTTATCGGGATAGGCGGATAGTACATAGCTTATACAAAGGGCAAACAGGAGTAATAGAATTAGAGCAGGAACGTAGAGAAGTAAACATCAGGAAAGGGGTAAGACAGGGATGTTCCCTATCCCCACTAATTTTTAACTTGTACATTGAGGAGGTAATGAATACTGTCAAATGCAGGAAGACATTTGGAATTACTATGCAGAAACAAAAAATTGATATGCATAGATTTGCAGATGATATAGCGGTATTAGCATCTTGCAAGGAAAAGTTAGAAGCTGCTCTCAATGAAATGGAAACGGTTCTAACAGAGAGATATGGTATGAAAATTAACAAATGTAAAACTAAAGTACTAGTATGCAAAGGAGGGAAAAATAAATCAAAAACAAGAATACAAATATGTAACACGAACTTACAAGAGGTTAAGGATTTCTGCTACCTAGGAAGCCAAATAACGCAAGATGGGAAAAGCACAAAAGATATAAAACAAAGATTAGCACAAGGTCGTGCTACATTTAACAAGAAAAAGCAACTACTGTGCTCAAAGACCACAAACATAGAAACAAGGAAAAGATTGCTCAAAACATATGTGTGGAGCACAGCACTGTATGGCTGTGAAGCCTGGACAGTGGGAGAAGCGGACAAGAAAAAAGTAGAAGCCTTTGAAATGTGGTGCTACCGACGTATAATGAAGATATCATGGACAGACAAAGTTAAGAACGAAGAGGTACTAAAAATGGTAGGGGAAGAAAGAAATATGTGGAAAACGTTAAAAAATAGGAGAGATAAGATGATAGGCCACATACTACGGCATGAGGGAATAGTGCGGAATATACTAGAAGCAGAGATAGGAAAAAAGAGAAGAAGAGGTAGACCTAGGTTAGACTACTGCACACAGATAGTGAAAGATGTAGGCTGTAGGAGTTTCAGGGAAATGTGTAGGCTAGCTCAGAAGAGAAATCAATGGAGGTACGCATCCAACCAGTCCCAAGATGGATAAATTAATGACGAAGAAAGTAGCTGCACTTAAACATGATATTTTTTATAAGCAACTACAAGCATTGGAGGGGCAATATTCTCGAATAATGGTAATTGCATGAAAGCATTTACTGGAAAACTATTATTTCGGTAAATGTCTTAGTGTTGGGGGATCTTGGCAGCCACAGGTTGCTTAACCCTCTTCAATAAATCTCAGTGAAAAAGGGCATAATATTAGAAAACAATATAAAAGGAACCGAGCTGTATTGCTGTGTTAGAATTTCAGGGAACCATGTAGGTTAGTTTAGAAAAGAAATAAGTGCAGGTACATGTCCAACCAGTTTTGAGACGGGAAACCCAATGACGAAAAAATAAGCGCAGACAAATCTGATGATTATTATAAACAACTAGTAGTTGTTTGTTGTGAAATATCTGCAACTAATGTTGACTGTGCGAAAAGACATATTGGAAAAAATATTAAATCAGTAAATGTTCAAGTGCTGGGGGAACTTGGCAGCCACAGGCTGCTTACCCCCCTTCGCAACCACTGAATGTCGGAGAAATAGGGTATATAATTGTAAAACAATAGAAGGTGACCGAACTGCATCTAACAAGAAAGAACGGTGCCTATGATGAAAGACAACAAACATCGAACAAAAAGTTGTTGAAAGCGTATGTGTGGAGCACAGCACAGACAATATGCCTACGAAATACGAGCAGTCTGAAAAGCAGACAGAAGAACAGTAGCGGCCTTTGAAATGCCGTGCTTCAGATGTTGGAGGATGGACAGACAAAGGTAATAACAAATAGGTTATAGAAACAGTAAGGGAACAAGGATATCTTTGGGAAAAAAATATGAGAAATAGAAGGGCAGAATACGTTCTAAGGAATTTTTAGGGAATAGTATGGAATATATAACAAGCAGCGATAGGAAAAAAGAGGCGGATGTAGACCTAGATCAGATAGTGATAGATGCAGACTGTGCAAATTTCGGGGAAATCTGTAGGTTAGTTCAGAATAGGAAACAATGATGGTACGCGTCTAACCAGTTTCAGGACTGAAGACCCAATGATGATGATGATGATGTAACAAAGGCTTTATTCTTTACTCTGTACATTATTTTCAAAAATTTATAAAATTGCCTGACTAGGGACAAATATAAATAAGTACCTAGAACTAAAATTTTTTCATAATTTGAAATAAAAGTCGTATATCGTTTTATACTATACACAAACTTTATAATAAGATAAACGCTAAAAGTGTATTATCACAAAAAATATTTTTTAAGTAGTACCACCAAAAAAGTAACCATACGATATATTAAAAAAAACAAAAAATAAACTTATAAACATTTTAATCAAAAATATATCTTACATTTTTACAATATTTTTTTAATTATACATAGCTAGATTGTATATATTTATAATAGCATAGTAGTAGTAGCATTGCACTAAACTAAACGAACTTGACTTTGCGTGCTTTATTTTTTGCAAATTTATTTATCAATTCTTCAGTTTCTAAATCTTTTAGTAGTTCAGATTCAATTGAAATAATAGCAAGATTTGCCAGTCTTTCCTGAGCCATACTGGATCTTAGATAGTTTTTTATCATTTTTAATTTTGAAAACGAACGTTCTGCTGTGGCGGCAGATACTGGTATAGTTAACAAAATTCGTTAAGCCACATAAGTGTTTGGAAAGGATTGTTTCAAATTATTATTAATAATGTAATTTAAAGTTTCTGTAGAAGTGGAAGTGTTCACTTCACCTAAATTAATAAACTGTAATTCATTTAGGAGTTCTATACCACTTATGTCACGTTCATTGAAATTTAGATCAGTTAATACTATTTCAAGGTCTGTACATAACTTTAACTGCTCCTGTTTAGAATATTTGGAAAAATTGGAAATGTCCCACAAAAAGTTAAAATGATTTGAATAAGCTGATAATAATTGAAATCTTTCATTTACAGATTCTGTAGTTATATCTAACATATTAAAAAAACAATTTACTTTAAACTTTAATTTTTCATCTTCAGTGGGTTCATCATCGTGTTCGTAACTGAATTGTTTCTTAACTTTTCTCACCCTCAAGCCATCTTTTTTTTTAAATTCAAAATCAACTTCTAATGAATCAGCTATTTCACGAGCATCGACTAACAAGTCGTTGAATCCTTTATCTGATCTGTATTCTGTTAACCAATTAACTAAAGTTTTTAAATTAGCACAGGCCTCTGCTATATTTAAATCCTCAGTTTGTAAAAGTTTACTTACAATATTGACTTTATTTAAAATATTATACCATAAAATCAACATACATATAAACTCAACATTTTTTATTTTTTTGGCAAGCGATGATGCCGTATTTTTTGAATTATTGTCAAAAGCTTTATTTCCTTCACTAGAGATTTCAAATAGAGCATCGTATATTTCTCCAAGCTGATATCTTAAAGGAGTTAAAGCATCAACTCTACTAGACCATCTTGTATCAGATAAGGGTTTTAAGGTTAAATTTGATATATTTGTTTTTAAGACTGACCAACGGTTAGTTGAAGCGGAAAAAAAATTATAAAATTCCTGTACTATAGAAAAAAAATTTACACTTGAAATATTTGATTTTGCGGCATCGTTCACGACAAGGTTTAAACTATGGTTGCAACAAAGCACAAAAATGCTCTTGGATTTATATTAAGAATTTTTTTTTGTAATCCAGTATGTTTACCGCGCATGTTTGCACCATTGTCATATCCTTGGCCGCGTAAATTATAAACATCTAAGTCATTTTTTTCCAATGTTTCTATTAAGAAATTTTTCAAACCCTCGCCTGTACAATCATTTATAGGGCAAAAAGTTAAGAAATGTTCTTCGACGACAATTTTATTTTTTTCTGAATTAACGAATCTAACACATACTGATATTTGTTCTTGATGACTAGCATCCGGGGTACAATCAAGTACAATCGGAAAATATTTAGCTGTTTTAATCATGTCTAAAATTTTTAGTTTAAGATTTTCTCCTAATAAATTAATTATTTCGTTTTGAATTTTGTCCCCAAAATAATGAGGCATTTTTATCTTTTCTTGCATTTGGTACCACGTAAAGCCAAGTTTTGCTCAGCAAGAAATTGAATAATATAAAAAATGCGCTCGATAACTCCATGCCAATATTTTGTTTCTATATTAATTAAATTTTGAGCCGCAGAATCAATAATTGCCATTTTTTTAAGCGAGTGAAACAATCTGACCATTTTTTTAAGTTCTCAAAATGAAATTTACTTTTTTCATGGATACTTAAATGTTCACCAATGTGGTGCCAGTCATTATACCCATTTTCATCACTTAATTTAATTGTTTTTAAAGTATTTGAAAATATTCTAGAACAAAAACAAAACACTGAATTTTTTCTGTTGAATATAAAAGCCACTCCCGTTCGACTTTTTCATTATTAAACAAAATTCGTGAATAATATTTATCCGAAAACCTTCGGCCTGATATTTTATCATTGCGATAATTTATACAATTTTTACTTCGATAATGAGTAGGCCCGTTTTCAATTAATATTTGTACATCTCTAGGAGACAATATTTTTGGCCACAAACCTGGATCTTGAGGAAGTTGCGTATCGTCCACTTTCGCAGAAACTACGTCTTTGTCTTCCTCAACTTCGTCTGTAGATGTTGATGGAATCTCTTGTAGTTTAGACTCTTCCCGGTCCTCTCTCGAAGTCGATGGAAGATCTGCATCTGTTTGTATATTTGTGCTTGAAGGTGAAGAAAAAAATACCGTAATTTTGGAATTCGTCTTCTCCAGTTCTTTCTCCCGCTTTTTTTTTTATCAAATTTTGATATCCTGAAGGCTTTTTTTCTCTTTATTAAACATTTATAATAAATTAAAATAGACTATTACAGAATTGAAATTCCGCTAGATACGCCAATCTTAAAATTTATTTATTATTCTTGTATTCATATCGGCAACATCATACAATTTACGAAATTTTGAAATTATGAAGTAGCGATTTTGGTATCTCAAAAACTAACTGTTAAACTTACAGCTTTGTCGCAATAGACACATTAATTCATTAATAGGTCAAATTCTGCAACATATCAAAATTTCGTCAAATTCTGACCGAAGGGTATTTATTTCCCTTTTAAAACGTGCCCTCTCTATCTAATTGTAAAGTAAAGAGTAAAGTTAGAAACTTACCTTTTACCTTGAATCCTCTAATAATGTAAAATATCGAAGAACACTTAACTTTTTTAATTCAGGTGCACAATTTACAGTCTTTACGACACTTTGATACCCAATGTTAAATGAATTGTTTTTAAAGGCGCGGCGGTATTTATAAAGATTCAAGACTCAAGATACAACAGGAAGAAATGAACGGGAAAACTTGCAGAAATAAGAATAAACTCGCTTTCTGCGTTCTAGTCAACATATAGGGATGAGCGCGAGCGCTGTTACGGCAAAACATCGATAACCAATAATTATCGAATACATAAACATAATAAATATAAAATTGTGCAACTAGCGCAACGTCGCGATATTGGAGTGTTGCCCTAATATTGTAGATCATCATCGGTTGAGAACATCTGATACAAAACATCGATGTTCCGATAATTAATTTAATTTAATTAGTTATTCATAGCGAATGCGCGCGTAAACGTACAGGGGACCTTTGGGAAGTCTCGTGTCTCAAACAAAAATAAGAATTTTGGTAAGTTTTAAATATTACCGTGAGGCGCCTCACGGCGCCTTTAGACTCTTGGCGCCGTGGGTTTTTGCCTTTGTTGTCCTTATGGACGGCGCGGCCTTGTACCTACCAATTATACGTAGAACAATAGAAAACAGAATACATAATTGCTTGAAAAAAAATATTAAAATTTAGTAAGAAAAATTGTAGGCGAGGAGTGGATACCACTAAAAGCAAAACAAACTTTAAAATAACAACGTTTAAAATTGTACAAATCGCAAAGTTACAACAAAAAAAGCTTCAAACTCAAATATTCAACATTTGCAAGATAACGATATATAGCCCGGGGCGTCTCGTAATTTCTACTAACGTTGGTAAAAACCAGCAAAGTATAATTGCTACCTACCCAAAGTTTTGAAATTGCAATGTAAAAATCTTTTGTTGTTCTCTTAGAAATACCACCAAAGTGTCGTAAACCGTCAACTTATTACTGTTGAAACCATAATTTTACTATCAATAAATAGAATATTTGTATAAAGGGTTGGGTTTTTCAAGTACTTACCTGCAAATGTATCTGTTGAAAGGTTAGCGATTCATTTTAGGGGTTTTTGCTCATCTCCCTGAATGTCTCACAATAAATGCTTCTGCCTTCTGAGTTGACTTGCTCTTTACTGTAGTTTATCTGTATTATATAAATTGTTTTAAATTTGGAATTCATAACAGTCGAAAATAGTTTTTAAATAGCTTATATGGTAGTCGTGAAAGCACTCGTATAGTTTGAGTCATATGCAATTGTATTATTGACTATATGTAACGTGACCAAACAACAAAGCGATCTATTTCAAACAAAACTTTATAGCGACATGATCCAAGCGGCAGCTTTTTAAAAACATTTTAATGATAGTCTCATATCTACTGTACATGTTTAAATTGAATTACCGTTAGATATAAAATCTTAAAACTTTTTAAGCAAATAGAGGGTGTGCCTGTGATGGTTTATTGGTGCGTGTGTGATTCATTTTTGTTTTGATGTCTTGTGCAAATAAATCAGTATGTATATGGTAGTCCAGCGTCTCGCGGTAGAAATAACGCGGCTGTAATGACAGTTGTAAATAGATTGAGGTTACGTAATTTTTTTGTTTACATAAATTGGATGAGGTTTGTGTTAATGTTAAATTGATTGTTTATCGCCTTATTTATATAGGAGAAGTAAAAAATGAATATTTGTCTAGATTGTGGTTCTG
Source organism: Platerodrilus igneus (assembly GCA_036346225.1). Taxonomy (NCBI): domain Eukaryota; kingdom Metazoa; phylum Arthropoda; class Insecta; order Coleoptera; family Lycidae; genus Platerodrilus; species Platerodrilus igneus. The sequence goes on along the minus strand of JARFIW010001430.1, from coordinate 143,653 downwards.
AATTTACGTAAAATAAAACTTTGTATGGCCACTTAAGAAAATTTCATGATTTGAATATAAGAGACCAGTTTCTATAAGCAACCAACTTTGGATAAAAAAGAAGTTAAATTTAGTGCAATGAAGGAAATTAACTTTACACGAATGTTATCTATCTATATTAGCTCTTGTATGTAAACAACTTGGTATTTAGTACTAATTTGTTGCTATTCTAGGTATCTTTCCTACTTGTGTCAATATGCAGTTTAAAGGTACTTTGCTGGGATTTCTTTAATTTGATTTGTAAATTATGAATTACTTGAGTGAAATGTGTTTAATAATAGTAATAGAGACTTGAGGTTTCAATAATTGTATTTTTATTTTTTAAAAAGTAAACACGTTATGTACCCATATACATTCTCAATAAATACCTAAATTAATTAAGAAAGAAACTAATTTTATTTTGTCGAGAATTTTGTTTGCACTGTCAGTCGACTAAAATATGTAAAAAAACAAGGTAGAAAATTAATATTATTTTGGTACTCCAACTAAAAGTAAAACTAAAACACTGCACTGTAAATTTAAGAACAGTCACTCCGACAGAATTGACGAAATTACAATAACTTACCAGCGCTTGTAACACATAAAAACAAAGTGAGGACTGAGGATTAAATTAGATTAGTCGCGTACTTGTAGGTTTCCCATCAAAGTCACTGGGATTGTAATGATTTCCAGTAATTTGTACATGTATTTTTGCGAGTGGTTTCCCCATCGGATTTTATTCCCAAACAAGAGAAAGCAGAACAAAATCTAACCTTATAAGCTTTAGTGTTAATTAAACCTACTTTCTACTGAGATAATACACTGTCTTATCTTAACATAAAATCAGGTGATGTATGATCAGATCTTGTATGAACATTAATATTAAAGTTTGAGTTATTAACCAAACCATCCATAATAAAAATTTCTTCTGTTAGGGTAGGCTTTTTAAGATCATTATTCCTTGTTGATTTCTTCTTTGTTGAAAAAAGCCGCACCTGATGTTCAACTTTTTTATTAATATTAATCTCCTCTATAGTTTTTAGATCAATAGATGTTGCTTTATTTAATGTGTCAATGATTTTATCAAATTGCCTCATTATACGCAGATGTTCGTTGTCAGTTAACGAAGCATTCTCACATAGGCCTATTATTAGCTCGGCTTTTTTTTAATAATATCATTTTTTGAAGATTTTGCTTCATGTAAAATATTACTGCTGAAAAGTTCATTAACGTTACTAATATGCAAAGGTGTGGCAATGTCAAGATTCGATTTGTAAAACTGTATCGCCAAGCATGTATGTGTTTGCAAATGTTAAGCTTTATCATGTTCTCAATACAGGTGCATTGAAATGTATGAACACGTATGCTGCACTTTGTACAACTTAGGCATGAACCTTCACAGGCCTCATCTACTCTAGTAACTTGATACTGTTGAAAAGCACAAGTGGACAACGTAACTAAAAATTCCTTATCATTTTCAAGACGTCTAATAAAATCTGATGTAATTGTTATCCTTGCTTTATGACTTTGTTTAATTCTATTAATTTTGTCATTGGAAGTATTCTTTGCAAGTTTAATTATACGTTTAAACAAGCTATCTCGAGCAATTCTCATTACTGCATTAATGCTTTTGTCCAAACGTTTTGCTTTCCGACCTTCCAAATACACATACTTCAAAACTTTGTGCATCGATTCAAGATACATGTTAGTGTTTATTCCTAAACCCAATCGATAGCAATATGCCCAAGATGTTGGACGATTTGCATAATTATTATGAAAATATATATCGCAAATGATTGTGTATCAACATCGTCATAAAGATCTACTACCTGATTTAAAATGTCATTAAATTCATCAATAGATACACACTGTAATAAAACACGAAGGGATTTATATAGTACTACTTTCTTTTCAATCCTTCCATTGATTTTTGACAAATTCGTGCGCCAATTACGATCCACATGCCAGGTACATAGCAACTGGTGAGGTACCTTGGCCATAACATAAGACCATGCATTATAAAATGCTGGAGCATCATCAGACATAGAAACAGTAGTTGATATAATACCCACTCTTGATTTAATTTTTCCAAAAAACAACTTGAAAATCATTTCGTCAACACTATTTGAAAAACAAAATGCCACTGGGCACCCAGAACCAAATTCATCCACTGTCATTAGTGTGTAGAGCTGAAAATCGTATCTATTTGTACCGTGTATACCTTGTCGTTCCCAGATTTAAGCAACTGTTCATGTTGAAAAGAAGTGATTATGACTAATGCAAAATCTTGAACATCTAAAATTATTTTTGAGACATTTGTGTTTCCTTCTACACCTTGGCTTTTATAATATAACACTGGGCAGTCGCTTCCTAAGTTCATCTCCTCTACCCAGAGCCATACGCTAATTGCATCATTTAGGTGATGTTTCACACCATACTCAATATTGAAATCCCTAACAATATTGTGCATATCTTTTGTTTCTAACAACAAAATGTGAATTTTCTTGTTTTAAAGCAAAATCACGAACATTATCCAATATATGTTGAAATGTAATACCTTCCTTTAATTTTCCTGAAACACATCAATTGTAAAATTTCAAACTAGAACTGTATGTTCGAAAATACCTGCAATTTCTGCTTTACTCTCTTTACTTAAAAAAACTCGACCAATTTCGTTGGTATGTCCAACATGAGTTGTCCAGAAGTCTACTGCAACAGACCTATCGTTCTTTATCGTCGCTTCCATTCTTGAGGGACAAACACTTCCAATTTTATTAGTGCCTGTGCTTTTTAAGCTTCTAAAACCCTTGCCTTTTGGAATGTATTTGTACGATCGATGGCAATTATAGTACTCCTTTTTGGTGCCATCAGACAATAATTTAGCTGAAGTGTGAAGTATATACATTGCCAAAGATTGTTCCTGTTCTTGGTTTTTTCAGTTTTAGAACTCTGTTGAACAGAATAAAATTAGTATATAATTAACACTTTGCATAATAATCTTCAAAACTAATTGTGAATTAAAATGTAGTTGATCAAGTTTAGTTTCAATTTGATGTTCATTTACCAAATGTTGTCGAAGTTTTTTATATCCCTTTAAATGTGTTGTACAATTTTCATAAAAGCACTTGATTCTTGACGAGTTGAGAATTATTGGAATACTTTTATGAACAGTTCTGCAATGACGACGTAAAGTTACTTTACTGGTCAAGGATTTGCCACATGTTTCACACAAAAATTTACTAGTTAAAGTAAGTGGTTTCCTATATTCAAAATTATGAATCTTTCTTAAATGGGCATACAAATTCTTCTTTTGTGTAAACTCAAAACCACAATCTTCGCAAATACTCATTTTTACTCCTCGTTTACAAATAACACGATAAACAAAATTAATAGGTAATTTCCATGGATCTCATTCACTATATGTAAACAAAAAAATTACGTAACCTCAATCTGTTTACAACTGTCATTACAGCCGCGTTATTTCTACCGCGAGACGCTCGTGGCATAATAAGGGCAACTTATTGAGTTTTGTTTAATAAACATTGGTCTATAGTTTCATAAATCACAGTTTAGTGTAATCCTACAAACGTAAATTTTTAATACACGGTACGGTAGAAGTTAAAAATCTGACAGATTATACAATTATATATAGAAACTTCCGCCAGAATATCAATAATGCCACGAGTAAATAACGATAAAAACTAAGTCTGCATGGTTTGGTAACTTCTTTTGTATCTACCAATACTTATATAAATCATAAGGAAATTTTGAAATACAGAAATTCTGGTGTGATTTACTCTGCTTTTGTGGCGCTTTGAAAATCAAAATAACATTAAAAACCGTATGCAAATTTATATAATCATTAAAGGACAATTTCATTTATTAACGGAATTAATTCAAGCAGTTCAGATGTCAGTGAAATCTGCCCGCTCAAATGATGCCAGTGAAAATGATGACAGACCGAGATTTGCTAGTAGTCACTTAGAAATAGTGGGTGTACAAAAACAAATAACTGGTGTTGTTGATTTTCTTATCAAATTCCAGACAGTTTCCAATAGTCCCATCTGCGATAACCAACGCAGCAACGACAACGTCAGGTGCTTTGATGTTAGAAATTAGTAAGCAAATCTTATCAAGTGCCAAGAGAGAAAAAAAATTGAGCTTTACATACCCGAACCACATCGAAGTTAGTATTGCACGGGATATGGTAATATTTTTGCAAGAATTAAAAACCAACCTCAAGAAATATTTACCGTCGGTAGGAATGCACTGTGTGATAAGCTTTCAACGTGAACTCCGCTACTTAAAACAACTGGACCTATCCACACTTTATGTTGTAAGTGTAAATTGCCGTAAATTTAAAATAAGCAATTATGGGACAGACACCCAATGGCGAATTTTGGTTCAATTTGACAAATCTGTAGGAGAATCATGTAGGCGATGCGAAGAGCATTCTTATCAAGTGGGGGCACTAAACGCGACGAAATGAAGGAAGTGCTTTTGCAGAATATGGCTAACTAAGTGCATAAAGATGCGATTAATATGCATAAGCGTGAACGTTTCTTGGGGGGAATTAGCAACAACTTAGATCCTTATCAGTTTATCAGAAAGTAAAATCCGAAGCTAGGCTGGTCCTAGTTTTAAACCGGAGTACTTATTTAGACGTCATTCTAAAGGTCCATCAACAAACGGATACGTATATTCAACAATCAGACGGTAACTTAATTGTTTATATATATTCGCGCCAGCAAATTGATTGCCTAATTCCTAGAGGGAAAAAAATTGATATTTATTTCGATGCTACGGATTGTGTAGTACGATCTCCAGAATTAGCTTCTGGAAGGTGGGGTCTTTATTACGCTGCTCTAGTGAATATAAATCAAAAAATTGCTCCCGTAACAGAATTAATTTCATCTAAACATGACTGCCACTATATCAGAGTTTTTCATTAACTTTAAGCATTTCTAAACAGTAACGTGTAATAGAACCTGGCCTATCTTTAATGTAATAGTTGTTGATTTTAGCTTTGCATCGATAAATTCTATTTGTCTTGGTTTCAACGAAATGACTATATTCATATTTAAATATTACGTATAAATTTGTTACTAATTCTTTAGAACGAAAAGATATACTACAAATAATACCGGTAAGATCTTGTTGCGCACATTTTGTGAAAATGATCAAAGATGAACTGTTTAAAATTAAAATAGATATACAAGAAAAAAATATAATTACAGATTGTGCGGCCATTTTAATGCACTGCGACGAGTTTGAGGAGTAATCTCGGTGTTTCAAAGCTTTCATAAAAATTTTAACCTCTCCTTTTGAAACGGGTGCATTTTCAAAATCTTATAAACCCTATAACGGGTAGATTGACTTGCGTGTTTCAGCGAGCTAATGAGTCAAACTATAGATTTAACCAAATTAGTGGGGTAATTAGTGAGGAACCAGACTAAAACAGGTCCCCGAAAGAAGACAGCAGCTCTTTCGGTACTTAGAGTGCCTACGCTTAAGGTCGCGGGTTCGAATCCCGACACGGTCCGCTTGAAAAATGTTAAGCGATCATTTTTCACAAAAATACATCCTCGTTCAGATGAGAGGTAAAATGGAGGTCCCGTGTGTGAGTGTTGTCACGCACGTTAAAGATCTCTACCTTGCTTGGAACAGCAAAGGTTTGGCAAAATTCCAAATTTTCCACGTAAAAAAACTTGCTTCCTGGCCAATGTAGTACCTTCGGGTGGAGCATTGGAAAATCACATGTAAGGTTACCTCACGCGTATCACGTCGTATCATCTACGCCTTACGTGAAAGCACGTTTTTAATTTCTGGTCTATATATATATATATATATATATATATATATATATATATATTGTAACGGGCTACTACTACCGCGTTTCTTTAATTTAAAACAAGTAATAATAAAGGTCTTTATTACTCACTGTTCACAAGTCTAATTAACAGTATATGCCTTATTCATATGTTTTCAGTCCACTTAACAATGAAGCACTATTACACTAATGAATTTACAAGCACTAATTTCTTCTTAAACTAACTTCTTTACCATAGGTCCATTAATAACACTAACACAACTATTTGTTTATACACTTCTATTTATTTATGTATACTACAAGCTGCATGTACATTAGACACAGTATATAACATTTATGTATATCTTTAAAAGCTCAAACTACTATTACTTTACAACGTTATAATTTATATTAGACATTCTAGTATAGACTGACCCCTGCATTTCTTAGCGGCCTTATATATACTCTGAGTTAAAGATATGATTCATCCTCTGGTACTTACTAGAAGCTTCCCGGTCCATGCGAGAATGAACAGTGCTGGCGGCGTTTTGTGTGTTTGATTACTAGAAGCATTCTAGAATCCTGGAAACTATGCAGACCCTACAACGCTTGTGTGTTTGACGGGTTGCCTAATAGTAGCTCGCAACACTACCCCCTCTTTAAAACCTTTACGTCTCGTAACTGTTAATACATTTTGGCGCCAATTCGATGAATGATGACGGTATCGGCAGCTATCTCCTCTGGTGCATCCACCGCGTCGTTGGAAATAACAATCAACACTCTTTTCTTGGTCTTGGTAGGCAACCGGCTGATAACAACAAACAAGGACCTGGACGTTGGTTTCCTGGAAAACTACTTCTAGCATATTTCGGACTATCCTCCAATCTAAGCGATCCAGTCCACAACCTAGCTTGGGCACCGCTAGTTTCGTTACTCCATTTTCCATCATCTGAGCTTTAAGATTCAGCAAAGCCTCCCATAGATGACCATAACTAGGTCTCTGCCATGAAGAACTTTTGGCGACCAGATAGTAAACATAACGATTTTTATCCTGAAGAACCAAAGCTTTTCCTACAGTTGGCTGCTGTTGTACTAATTCATCCACACATCCAAACTTTTTCTTGAAAACAACAGCTATTCCCCTTGACATTTCCAGATCTTGAGCTACGCAATGTGCAAGAAAATACTCTTCTGGTGCTCTAAACAGGTCTTGCTGTTTTTCAACAACAACTCCAAATCTCGCCTTAGCGGAACCACCATACACAGCCATAAAACTCTCGAAATCTACATTTGGCTCACGATTAGTAACTTGTCGAATGCCATTCTCTTTATTCGAGCTTTCCTGGTTGTTGCCAGCGTAGGATGTTAAACGGTCAAAGTGTACCATTTTTGGTTTACCACGGGGAGATCTTCTGATCCGGTACACTACATCATTAATCCTTTTCATCACTTCGTACGGGCCTTCCCATTGTCTTTGTAATTTTGGCGACAACCCCCGTTTTCTTTGTGGATTATACAACCACACCAAATCTCCAAGTTGATAACCACCTTCTTGTGCTCTCGTGTCATATTGTGATTTCATTCGATCGTTTGCTGCCTGGATATTCTTTCGGACGTTTTCGTGAATGCTATTTGATCTTTCACGAAGCTTACTAACGTAATCTTCACCTGCGATCTCTTTCCCAGGTTTAAATCCAAACTGAAGATCACATGGTAGCCGCACCACGTCCTAGCATTACGCAAGCGGGCGAGTATCCTGTGCTGTCATGTACCGAAGATCGGTACGCCAGTAGGAACAAATGTAAATATTGGTCCCAGTCTCGTTGATGTTCAGAGACAACTTTGGTCAGGTACTTCCCTAACGTCCTGTTCATTCTTTCAACCATTCCAACCGATTGGGGATGAAGTGGCGTGGTTCTAGTCTTCCTGATTCCAAGGTGCTTGCAGACGTTTTGAAACAACGCCGATTCGAAGTTTCGACCTTGATCGGAGTGTAATTCCAACGGAACTCCAAAACGACAAAACAACTCCCTGACTAGTACATCTGCAACCGTCTCGGCTTCTTGGTTAGGTATAGCATATGCCTCCGGCCATTTGGTAAAATAATCCATTGCAACCAAGATGTATTTATTTCCTTTCTCTGATTCAGGAAACGGACCAGCTATATCAATGGCTACCCTCTCAAAAGGATTCCCCACGTTATACTGTCTCATTGGGGCTTTCCGTTTTGAGACCGTGCCATTTGCAAAGGCACACAATTCACATTTCCGGCACCACTCCTTCACATCATCTTTGCAGTTCAGCCAATAGAATCTTTCTCTCACTCTCTCGAGAGTTCTTTTCACGCCAAAGTGCCCTCCGGAAATACCATCGTGCAAGTTCTGCAACACTTCCGGCACTCTGCTTCTCGGCACTATCACTTGAAGTCTCTCAGTGCCATCTTCAAATTCCAGGCGTCGTTTCAAGATTCTATTTTCCATCATCAAGAAGTCCCACTGTGCACAGTATGCCTTCAGGCTCCTACTTGAAATACTAATTTCTTCCCAAGCTGGTCGTTGTCCTCTATTTTTTCACTCAATAATACGTCCCAATTCCTGGTCTTCTCGTATTCTTTCGAGTTGCCAAGTATCATCGGTTACCGTCATTCTATGGATGACACTTATTTTCTCTTCCATCTTGGAGCAATGATTGCAGTTTACTGGACAAGGTCTCCTTGACAAAGCGTCTGCATTCCGATGGCTAGTTCCTACCCGATGTTCCTTGTCAAAGTCATATTCCTGCAGCCGCTCTATCCACCTTGCAACTTGCCCTTCAGGATTTCAAAACTGCAGTAACCATTTCAGTGCAGCATGGTCTGTTCTCAACAGGAATTTACGGCCGTATAAGTACTTATAAAAATGCTCTACGGATTTGACGACGGCCAACAGCTCCCTTCTTGTCACACAATAGTTCCTTTCTGGCCGCGACAAGACCTTGCTGAAATACCCAATAACTTTTTCTTGTCCGTCCTGCACTTGAGAAAGAACGCCTCCTATAGCTGTGTTACTGGCATCGGAATCCAACACAAATTTCCCCTCCATCCGTGGATAACTCAAAATTGGTGCTGTAACTAGTAGCCGTTTCAGTTGTTCAAATGCTCTGTGGCAGTCGTCATTCCAATCATATTCTTGTCCATCTTCAGTTAATTTTGTTAACGGTTTGGCAATGTTCGCAAACCCAAGTATAAAACGTCGGTAATATGTGCACAATCCTAGAAAACTGCGTAGTTGGTGTATATCTGCTGGTGTAGGCCACTCTTGTACCATTTTATTTTGCCAAGGTCAGCTCTTATTGCGGTCTCCGAAACGACATGTCCTAGGTATTTCACCTCTTTTCCAAATAGGTGGCACTTCTTGGGGCTTAATGTAAGGTTTGCCCCGCGTAATCTTTGGAATATCTCCTCTAGGTTCTTAAGATGTTCTTCAAAAGAACGGTCTAACACTATCACGTCGTCCAGGTACACCAGACATGTCTTCCAGGACAGTCCACGCAACCGACTCCATCAATCGTTCAAAAGTAGCAGGAGTATTGCATAATCCAAATGGCATGACCTTGAACTGCCATAATCCAGTTCCAATTGTAAACGCAGTCTTTTCTTTATGTTTGGCTCCAAGCCTACCTGCCAGTATTCGCTTTTCAAGTCCAAGGTCGAAAACCATGTAGATCCGGATAGAGTATTTAAGGTGTCATCAATTCTGGGCAAAGGATAGCTGTCTTTCTTTGTCACATTATTAAGCCGCCGGTAATCTACACAAAACCTTATCGACCCGTCCTTTTTCTTGACAAGCACTACCGGGGATGCCCATGGACTATTCGAGAGTTCAATCACTCCCTGTTCTTCCATATCGGTAATAATTTGCTCAGCTTCCTTACGTTTTGCCAAAGGAAGCCGCCTGGGGTGTTGTCTTATCGGTTGCGCATCTCCAGTATTGATCTGGTGTTGCACAACATTCGTCCTTCCTTTCTCACTATCATCCAGTGCAAACACACCTCGATATCGTCCGACCAGTTCTTTTACCTTGCCCAGTTCGTCGCCATTTAATCCTTGACACGAGGGTATCAACATATCCAGCAATTTCTGTGAGCAACCGTTGGTTGGTTTATTTTTCGTGTCGTGCACACAACGTTTAATATGACATACTGGAATGCAACTTCCCACAATCATGCCTTTCTTCAGGGTCACTGTATGGGGATTAATGTTCAGCACCCTTACTGGTACCATATTTCGAGACTTTACCAGCGTTCTTCCAATCAGAAGTCCCTCCTGACCCATTCCCGATTCAGTTGCTTCCATCATGCATACTTGTCCTTCCCGGAGCGTAACATCCGGGCGTCCCATTACTATCATTTCCGCCTTCTCGGGTATTTTCATATCGCAAATCATTCGAACTTGCATCGTCTGGTTACTCCTACCTTGAAATGGAATCTCATAATCATCTATCCGAAGCACATTTTCTTTCATGTTTACATGAAACCCATATTCTCTCATGAGATCCATTCCCAAGATCACTTCTTCTGTAATTTCAGCTACCAACACTCGATGATTAATTAATTTGTCCCCAATTGTCAACATAACGGCAGTCTCTCCGTGAGTACAAATTTTCTCACCACTTGCCGTTCGAAGACACACCGATACAGGTAGCATTTTTCCACGACCAACCAAATCTGGTCTCACAATAGTTTTTGTCGCTCCTGTATCCACGAGTAATCGGACACCCCTACCATTAATTCTTCCATCGATATAAATGCTGTCCAGACTCCCCATCGACGATGCAGCACAGATGATAATCTCCGGGGCACTACGTTGTGCTGTCGACGTTCGCCCCCTTACGTCGACTTGCTTTAGTTTTCATGCTGCTCAACCGGTTGTTTTTTTAGTTGAGTACAGCGTCTCTGTATGTGACCAACTTCACCGCAGTTCCAGCATCGCAGACGCAATCGCCGCGGTCGTTGTAGTTCCAGCCTTTCTGCCACACGGTTGACTATTTCATCTATGCTGTTCTGAGCTTGACCAGGTTCCTCCAAGGCAGACCGAACTTTGTGACCCATGCTGTGTGATGTCTGCTTAGCTGCTTCAAATTCAAGCGCATGGGCCAGTGCGTCATCCAACATTTTTGGCCGTGCTAGTCTTAGCGCTTGCTGTATTTCACCATCCTTAACGCCATCCACAAATGTTTGGACAGCAAGTTGTTCGAGGAAGCTATCTGGTGCCGTTGGGTATGCCAATCTAACTAACCTGGCGATGTCAGCTTCGAATTCTTGCAGGCTTTCACTTGTCTTTTGCGAACGGTTCTTAACTTGTGCGTGGTAAACCTGTTGAAGGTGAGCATCTGCATATCTCATCTCAAGCTTTGATGTTAAGAGGCCGTAATCATTCTGCTGGTGATCGGGAATCGTTTGTAAGATGTTAAGAGCCTCCCCCCGTAGGACCACTATTAAGGAGATAGCCTTCTCTTTGTTGCACCAACCGTTGGCTATTGCAGCAGCTTCAAATTGATTCAAATATGTGGGCCAAGGTGTTTTACCATCGAATGTAGGTGGTTTTACTTTAAATTTAGACGGAATTGACTCGCTTCTTTCCATGGTTCTTATTTCTGGAATGTTCTGATTAACAATTTGGCTTGGTAATTCAAGTAGTCGCGTTGTTAGTGAAATCATTTGTTCTTGAAGCCTCATCACATCTTCTTCCATTTTTACCAATTTATTATCCAACTTTTGTTCAACTGTTTTTACCTGTTCAGTGAAATCTTCTTTCAATGCAATGGAACTTTCCATTAATCTTTGTTCTAACGTGGCTGTACTTTCATTCAACTTTTCATCTATTTTTGCAGCATTTTCAGTAAGTGTCAATTCTAGTTTAGCCTACCTCTCCTCCATACCGGATTTAAAATCCTTGAGGAAATTCATTAAAGTTTCTGCCTCCATCTTACTTTGATTTCTTGTAACTGGCATATACAAACTACTTAAATGTCTTTAGACTTGTGTTTTAAATTAATCACTATATACCCCACACAGGCTGACACCAGTGTAACGGGCTACTACTACCGCGTTTCTTTAATTTAAAACAAGTAATAATAAAGGTCTTTATTACTCACTGTTCACAAGTCTAATTAACAGTATATGCCTTATTCATATATGTTTTCAGTCCACTTAACAATAAAGCACTATTACACTAATGAATTTACAAGCACTAATTTCTTCTTAAACTAACTTCTTTACCATAGGTCCATTAATAACACTAACACAACTATTTGTTTATACACTTCTATTTATTTATGTATACTACAAGCTGCATGTACATTAGACACAGTATATAACATTTATGTATATCTCTAAAAGCTCAAACTACTATTACTTTACAACGTTATAATTTATATTAGACATTCTAGTATAGACTGACCCCTGCATTTCTTAGCGGCCTTATATATACTCTGAGTTAAAGATATGATTCATCCTCTGGTACTTACTAGAAGCTTTCCGGTCCATGCGAGAATGAATAGTGCTGGCGGCGTTTTGTGTGTTTGATTGCTAGAAGCATTCTAGAATCCTGGAAACTATGCAGACCCTACAACGCTTGTGTGTTTGACGGGTTGCCTAATAGTAGCTCGCAACACTAACTATATATATATATATATATATATATATATATATATATATTTAGCTCATGTGAGCAAGTGTGCTTACAATTTCTAGCGTTTCTGATATTTGAGTTTAGCTAAAAAGGGATGAAATATTAATTGAAAAGATGCGAAAACATGAATTTTTATCTAACCATATATCGCATGTATATTGCGATCAACAGTCAGTCTGGGAGGAAATTGGAAATGAACTACAAGTACTCGGTACGTATTTTGTCAATTAATTAAACTTAGATAAATGTGCTGGCGCGTCTTATTAATCGTGGACTGTAATGCGAAAATATAACAAAACGCGAGCTTTAAATGCGAAAGTTGTATGCATGTAAAAAAACAAACAGAAGGCATAAATTCACTCACCAATATTGTCCTTGGTGTGTGGTCCTCTTCAATGTTGCTGGAATGCCCCTGTGGGAGTCAACTGAATGCACTGTTGCAAGCACTATACTTTATTGGGTATAGCTTGTCACGCACAACCGTCCCGTTACTAAGTCGAAAGAAGAGTCCTCGATAAACGTCACTAAACCACTTTCGCACGCGTTTTATTTTAAGAGGCGCAAGCGCACTGCACAATTTAAATCCACTATAGTTTGAGTTTTAACTAATACGAAACATTCTGCCCACCAAAATAGCTTTGGGCTATTTTTTTAAAACTTAACACGAAAATTTAACTTTGACCGAGTCTTGTATGTATGTAGAACTAAATAAATATAATAATGCTTACGAAACTATAATAAAGAACACTAAAATAATTAATATTTATTATTGAGACGGCAATGGGCATAATTTGACCATTGGTCTTTTCAAATTCCCTCGTGAAGTTTTTACGGTGGCTACACGAGGTACTCCATCGCTTCCAGGATGAAGCTCTACAATTCTGGCGAGTTTCCAATTAAAGGAGAAACACCCTCTTCTTTGATGAGCACTAAAGTACCAATGTCAACGCCGTCGAGTCTCTTGGACTTGTACCACCGGCCACGTTGATACAATTGGTGTAAATACTCATTGTGCCATCGAACCCAAAAACTTTGATGCATAGCTTGAATCAACTGCCAACGAGAGAGTCTAGAGATTTTCAAATGAGACAAGTCTGGGTCCGGAGGTGCTGTCAAGGGTTCTAAAGTTAGAAAGTGACCTGGTGTCAGTGAGGAAAGATCATTGGTATCCGAACTTATGCTGCACAAGGGCCTTGAATTCAACAATGCTTCAATCTGAGTGATTAAAGTATGAAACTCCTCGTACGTGAGCACTTGGTTTCCAACAACACGAAATAAGTGAGTTTTCACCGATTTAACGGCGCTTTCCCAAATACCTCCGAAGTGAGGCGAGTTAAAGTTCGGGCCTTTGGAGCTGGTTTTTTAAAAACACTTTGACTTTAACAAATTTAATTTATTAGTTAAAATTTGGATAACTTGTACATAATACTAAAATTAATTATTGTACTAGTGAGTAGCTTGAACAACGAAGTATGGAGTTCGAAGACTGACTGCCGGGCATTGAGCTCCCGGGCCTTTTATAATAACCTGCCCCTCACACGGCTGTGAGAACTTGCAGATCTCATGTCTGCGTTTCTCTTTAATTGTACACTTTAATACAATGTAACAACTTAATTCTAAGTAATTGCGGTCTGTTGACCGCCTGTGACCTGCCACCTGCAGTATCACTGCTCTCACGGATGCAAAGTTGCATTCCGTTCACATGAACTGTCGATAACCTCTCTGGGTTATCCTTGTGTTACAATGTTGCATTGAACTTATACTTTTACTTAATAATTTCTAATAATTCATATTAGATTCAATACATCAATATATATATGTAATTGGGGATACATAACTCCTCCACCGTAAATGAAAAATTAAGGTTTTCTTAATTTTTAAATACATAAAATACATTATTTAAAATTCATTGTTTCTAAGGGCATACTTATTGTTTCCTTTTTCTCTTTGTTTCCTTAAATCTAGAACTATTTCCTTCATTCTTATATCTAAGGTACATTTTGTATAATACATACATGATTACAAAAATTATTAAAATGATTAATACAATTGTCCAAACACTTATATTATTATAATGTAACTTTGGCGTTTTGATTTCACTTAATTGTTCTTTATAACTTTCCACTAATTTCACGGCTTGGTTGAGATCGTCTAAGTCTAGATGCTCTAGCTTCATGGGTTTCTTAATTATTTCTTCGTCTTCTTGTTGTATCTTGAATTGTAGTTCCGGTAGGTTTGCAAGTTTCTTTGTTGCTATGGGATCTTGATAAACTCTGATAACTTCATCTTTCAATTTCACATAACAATTTTCTTTGAGGGTAATTAGTTTGCTTCCGATTAATGCTTGGTTATTTTCATCTTGGTTGCAGTGGATGGTTGCTATTACTTCTGTTGGGAAAATGGCTATCCATTTGTTATCTGTAACTTTTTGAATTTTCATATTAGTTATTTGCACTTGTTTGGTTTCACAGTTTTCGTAATGATTTGAGAATTTTAATAGTTGTACTTCACAAGGGCTGTCTTCTTGAATGGTTGTTGTCGTCATCGATTGACATAAATATTGGTTTGGTGTTACTTCAGTACATTTTTCGTTTGTATAACCATATCTCAGTTCATTTAGGGATAGGAATTTGGTTTTGGGTATGATTACTTGGTATGTGCTAGTAACCTTTGTTGGAAAAGCAAATAAATGATAATATTGATAATTGTTACTTTCTACTATCGGGATTTCTATCAAAAATATTATTTTGTTTTTCTTAATGTTGCTAAAATTTGTTACATTAAAGTAAGGGTTGATATTATTGAGTAAATATTGTAATTTGTATACTGCCTAGTTTATTGATAGTATACCGGGGTTGTTTTTTTTTATTTATTGTTATTGGGTTGTCCGTTCTACCTGGGTGGAGATTGACGGTAATGGTGATGATTGTCTATCTGAAATTACAGGGTGTCTTAGGTTTTTTAAATGAATGTATTTCGTTATTTTACCGTTGTCTACTACTGCTATATTTTTATCTGATATTTTCTTAATTTTAAATGGTCCTAAATTTCTGGGTGCTGTTTTATGTCGCTTGCTTTGAAAGTTTTTCTCATATACGGTTTGTCCTATTGAAAATTTATTTGAGTCGGTATTTTTATTTCGGGTTTTGGTGATACGTTCCTTATCGTTTTCTAATTTATCTTTTACCTTGTCATAAGTTATTTTTAGTTTTTGTTTGTGATCTTTCGCATATTGTTGATATACTTCTTTATTGTAGTGTATGTCATAGGGATTTCGTGAATCTGAATGTCCTAATGTTAATTCTAAGGGTGTAAAATTTGTTGATGAGTGAATAGTGTTATTATAGGCGATTAGTGCGTATGACATTAAATTGGTTATATGTTCCTTTTTATAATTTATTCTTAATAATCGAATTTGTTCTAACAGGGTTAAATGTAATCGTTCAATTAGCCCGTTTGATTCAGGGTGGTTTTCCGTTATGAAATGAATTTTTATTTTGTGAAGTTCTAACGTGTTTTGTATTGTCTCGTTTTTAAATTCGCTACCATTGTCTAAAGTTATTGATTCGGGTGTTCCGTAAAATGTAAAATATTGTAAAAATCCTTGGGTCACGTCAATGCTATTTTTGGATGTGATTGGTATTGCTTGGCCTATTTTTGTAAATGCGTCTTTAATTGTTAGATAGTTTTGCGCTTCTACTACTAGAGTATCGGCATGTAGTTTTTGAAATGGTTTGTCGGGTGTTTTGGTTAACATTAAGGGTATCTTTGGGGGTTTCCTATCGTATTTCGCTTTGTCACATAATTCGCATTGGTTAATAAAATCTGTGGTCAAGTCCTTCATGTCTTTAAAATAATAACGTCTTACAAGTTGCTTTATAGTTTCGTTAATTCCACGATGGTTGGTTTTTCCTTCGTGTTGATTTCTAATTACATCGTTTATTTCGTCAGGGTCGTCTAGTGTTATTAGTTTTCTAGTACATCTGATGAGTTCAGGTCCAGAGTTATTAAATAGTTTAATGTATAATTCTGAAAATCTTTGGTATAAATGTTCGGTGTTGAAATAAAAATAAAATCGTTTTTTCTCGGGGGTGTATTCTATTAGAATTTTAATTATTTGTTCCTCGTTGTCGTCTTTAGTTATTTGAATGTGGTATATTTTTTTATTGTCTACTTTTGTATATTTTACTGGGTTGGGATTATTTAAAACTTCGGTTATTATAAACTGGTTGGGTTTCATATCGATTGCTTCGTTTAAAATTTTAATCGCGTTTTTTGGTTCTTCGTTTTGTGTCGAATGTATTGTGTCGCTCTCGTCTGGATCTTCCCTTATTTCTTCTTCGTCTACGTTTCCTATAATGGATTCCGTTTCTAATGCATTGAGTTGGATTCGGCTTAAAGCGTCTGCGTTGTTGTTATAAATACCTTTTTTATATATAATTTCGTAATCATACTCTTCGAGTCTGATTCTCCATCTTTGTAATTTTGCATTTGGTTCTTTCAGTTTGCATAACCATACTAGTGGTCTATGGTCAGTGTATATGTAAAATTTTCTTCCGTATAAATAAGGTCTAAAATATTTTGTTGCCCAAATTATGGCTAATAATTCTTTTTCTATAGTGCTATATTTTTGTTCGGTTTCATTTAGGGTTCTGGATGCGTAGCTGATAGGTTTATCGCTACCTACTTTTCCTTGGCTCAATACTGCGCCTAATGCTACATTTGATGCGTCTGTCGTCAGTATAAATGGTTTTGTAAAGTCTGGGTATTCTAATACAGAGTGATTTGTTAATATGTTTTTAATTTTGTCTACGGCTTTAATAAATTCTGGGGTGTGTTCAATTTTGTTTCCCTTTTTTAAACAATTTGTCAGGGGTTTGGTTATCTGAGCGTAACCTTTAATGAATTTGCGGTAGTAACCACTAAGTCCTAGAAATCCTTTGATTTCTTTGTTTGTTTTTGGTAATGGGTAATTTAGAACTGCATTTGTTTTGTCTGGATTTGGCATTACTCCTTGGGGTGTTATTACATGTCCTAAAAATGATACTTGTTTTTGTAAAAATTCACTTTTGTCTAATTGTACTTTAAAATGTGCTTGTCTAAGTCTTTCGAATACTTCTTTCAATCTTTCTATGTGTTCTACCAATGATGTGGAATAAACTATGATGTCGTCAAGGTATACAAGGCATTTCTCAGTGTGTATTCCTCGTAGTATATTGTCCATGACTCTCTGGAAAGTAGCGGGTGCGTTCTTTAGTCCAAATGGCATTCGTTTGTATTCGTAATGTCCTCTAGGTGTGCTGAAGGCTGTTTTTGATATGTCTTTTTCTTCCATCTCTACCTGATGGTATCCTGATGCTAGGTCTAATGTTGTAAAATATTGGCATTTGCCTAATTTGTCTAAAATTTCGGTAATATTTGGTAGTGGATATTTGTCATCTACCGTTTTTCATTTAACTTTCTATAGTCTATTACCATTCTGTACTTTCTCTTTCCGGTTGCGTCTAATTTCTTAGGTACTATTAACACGGGGCTGCTCCATGGTGAATTGGAGTGCTGGATTATGTCTTGGTCTAATAAGTCTGCTACTTGTCTGTCAGCTTCTTCTTGGCTTGCATGAGGTAGTCTATATGCTTTTGTAAAGATTGGTTTATTGTCTGTTAACTCGATATTATGTTTTACTGTGTTGGTGAATGTTAATGGTATTCCTTCGCAATGGAATATGTCGCGGTATTCGAAACATAAGTTTTTAATTGCTCTTTCTTCTTCTTGATTGATATCGGTATTAAAGCGGATGTTAGTTAAATTTTCTCTTAACATTTCGTCATGTTCCATTGGGTTGTATTCGTTTTCTAAATTTTCGTCTATTTCCATTTCGTTAAAATTTAGTTCTTCTACGTTAATTGGGTCTGTCAATGATAATTCTACGGGATAGTCGTTTGAATTAAATATTGTTGTGGTTGCAAAGTTATCTTTTATTTGTACTAAGGCAGTTGGGGTTTCTACTCCTTGTTGAAATGTCATATGATTTATTATTCCTAAATTTTTGTTAGATTTTACTGGGATTTTTATTTTTCTTTCCGTTCGGGGTCCTAATGTGTATTTTTGTTCGATTTGTGTGTTTTGAAATTTAATTGGGATTTTTCCGTATTTTGTCCTTAATAAGCGATTTTTAATGTCAATGTTGGCTCCTAATTTTCTTAGAAGGTCCATTTCGATTAATCCGTCATATTTGTCGTTAAATTCGAATACACAAAATTTATGTTTCATTTTAACATTAAATGTTCTCGGTAAGGGTATATTGGCTACGAATTGGTGTAGTGTCGTTTGATGAGCTGTTTTGATTTTGAATGGTTCTCTTTCTACATAATCTAAATAGTGTTTTTGTACGGTTCTGGGGCTAATTAATGTTTTAGATGATCCGGTGTCGATTAATAGTTTGAATTTGGCGTGGGGTATTTCTATGTATGGTAATACTAAGTGGTTTATGTTATTTAAGTTTATTAAGTTTAGTCGGTTGTGTGTTATTTTTGTGTTTTGTCTGGTGTTACCAGATGAGGTGTCCATTGGTGTTGATTTGTAATAATTGTTAGGGTTGTTATGAGTATTAGTCATTGGTGTATTTCTATTAGGGTTTGCATTGAATGCTGGTCTTTGTTGGTTTAGGTTTTGATTAAATCTCGGTTGGAATGCTGGTTTCGTAAAAGTTGGGTTGAATGTTGGTCTTGAAAAATGTTTATATTGATTATTAAAATTGGTATTGTTAAAACTTGGGTTGTTACTTCGCGGTTGATTTGTTTGTGGGTTAAAGGGTGTGAATTTTGTTGAGGATTGTTTGTCTTGTAGCTTGTATAGTTTTTGTTGGTGAATAACTTTTATTTGCGTTGGGATTGTATAGTCTGTTGCGGTAATACATTACATTTTCTTCTTCTATTACTAGGCTCATAGCTTCTTCTAGATTTTGGGGTCGTTGGAATCTGATTTTATCCGATAGTCGTTCTGGTAAAGCGTTTATATATGTGTCTAGTGCCATTTCGTCATACATTTTGTTTTAAATGTCTAACGTTTTGATCGGGTTCTTCGATTTTTAATTTTGTTAAAATTAAACTTCTCACGTCTTGGCATTTCATTCCGAATTGGTAGGGGATTGATTGTGTTCCATTCTAAGGTTTATTAGGTCTCGTACCAGGCATTTTATATTACGTTGGTCTCCAAAATATGCAATTAGTAGCTGTTTAAACTGGTCCCATTCCGATAAGTCGTCCCTACTGGCGATTAATGTTAGTGCCCTTCCGGCTAGTTTACTTATTACTAAGCGTATAAGCAATGAATTTCTTGCGTCATCTCCGGGTTTGTAAAAGGTTTTTAGGAACATTTCACATGCTCCAATGAAATTCGAGAGATGGGCCTGCGTGCCATCAAACGTCTGTATTGTCTCTAAATAGAGATGTAAGTCTGTGTTACTCATGTTGGTTAGGGGTTGTTTTCGATTTTTGGAAAATTTAAAAAAAATTTTATTTTTTTTTTTTGAATTAAGCTTTATTTCGCTATTTGTATGGTTACTTTTGCTTCGGATTTATTAATTTTCCGTTTGGGTTGTGAAATTTCAAATTTTGTAAAAATTGGGGTTAATTTTCTATTTGTAACGTTAATTATGCTTTGGATGTATTAGTTTTTCTTTTGGATGAAATAATTTCGAATTTTGTAAAAATTGGGGTTGGTTTTGCTTTTTGTGACGTTAACTTTGGTTTTGGTTTGTTAATTTTTCCTTTAGGTTGGGTAATTTTGAATTCTGTAAAGATTGAGGTTTTCTTTTACTATTTTCGGCGTTATTTTTAGTTTGGAATGGTTAATTTTCAGTTTGGATTGGGTGGATAAAATTTTGGTAAGAATTTGAGATTAATTTCGTACTTGTAGTATTAGATTTATTAATTTTAAGTTTATATTGCGTCGAGTTATTTTTAAAATCGTAGTCGTTGTTTATTTATATTTAATTACACAGTGCGGTGATGTACTTGTGAGATCTGTATTCAATAATGTTGAATTTAATTACCGTAGTCTTGGATTTGCTTGTTTTTATGCAGCTTTTAATTTATCTTTCTTAAGGAATCTAAAATGGATGGGTCTATTCTCGCTTAGTGTTGTTTTAGTTCAATTCTGTTATCTCGTGATTAATACTCTTCCGTGGGTTTTACTGAGTTGCGTAATTATGACTTGAGGTTTTATTGTTGAAATTGAATACTAAAGGATGTAATCTTTGTTGAGTTAATTGCACTTACAGGTGTTAGTTTATAGGAATTAGATAATTTACTTTCCGTATTCGCTAATGTAAAGTGTTATGTCTGTTTATTCTTAGATCTCTCGGTACTGCTTGACTTGTAATTGAACTCTTCGTTACGTGCGTTTTCAGGTTTACAATTATGAGCGTTTAGCGTTATTCTATTTTCGTATTGAAATAATGCACTTTATAATGCTGGTTAATTAGTTGAAAAACGTTTAGATTTTATTGCAATTGTACACGCTTTTATGGATTGTAGGTATTAATGTAGAAACTGCGTCGATTTTATTATCCCGTGTATGATGCAAATTGCTTTAGTACTGAAAGTTCCTGAAAGCTATTTCTTTAGTACTGTGCAAGGATTCTGAAAGCGATTTTCTCTGAGTTTTAATTGTATAATAAGGAATGCTTTCTTCGCGTATTTATCTTAGGTGGTTTTAAGTTACCGTATTTTTTAGTTAATGCAGAATGTTCTTGTGATTTATTCAGTATTATAGAGGTCAATGGTTTAATTAAACGTTCTGTACTGCTTGTTCGAATTAGCTTTGAAATTACATTGCGTTCTGTGTTTCTAGTTTGCCGGTTTATAAACGTGCGTTGAATCGCGGTAATTATTTGGTGTTAGTGAATGTGCGCCCGTTTATTTTTGGATTATTTTGAGTTCGTTCTATTAATTATGGTAAGGATTTCTTTTTAAATTCAATTCTTATTTGTTTTAAAAGAAAATTTCTTTTAAACTTCAAGTTTCATTTGCTTTTAAAGAAAAAATTTTTATCTCTTTTACATTCGTCTCATAAAATGTTATACAGTCTCGTTTTGAAATTAATTCACTTTGAACTATTTTCAAAAAATATTCATAAAAATACAATTCATAAACAGTAAATATAAATGGTACTCAATAGTTATAATACTAGCATATATCAATGATAGTTTTGGTTTGAAATAAAATTATGGAAATGAACTTACATTAATTTCATCTGCTTCTTTGGTGGGTTCGATCTATTCTGTATCTTGTCCACCTTGGTTTGTTTGTTGGCCTTAGACGATTTTTGTTCCTTGTCCAACTTGGTTTGTTGCTGGATTCAGACTATGCTTGTTCTTCCTCCAACTTGGTTTGGGTTCTGCCAAAATTTCGAATAAAAATTCTTGGTCACCAATCTTCCGATTTTTGGATTTTCAGTGCCCTTTTGACATCCGTTACGACTGCGCCAGTTAAAGTTCGGGCCTTTGGAGCTGGTTTTTTAAAAACACTTTGACTTTAACAAATTTAATTTATTAGTTAAAATTTGGATAACTTGTACATAATACTAAAATTAATTATTGTACTAGTGAGTAGCTTGAACAACGAAGTATGGAGTTCGAAGACTGACTGCCGGGCATTGAGCTCCCGGGCCTTTTATAATAACTTGCCCCTCACACGGCTGTGAGAACTTGCAGATCTCATGTCTGCGTTTCTCCTTAATTGTACACTTTAATACAATGTAACAACTTAATTCTAAGTAATTGCGGTCTGTTGACCGCCTGTGACCTGCCACCTGCAGTATCACTGCTCTCACGGATGCAAAGTTGCATTCCGTTCACATGAACTGTCGATAACCTCTCTGGGTTATCCTTGTGTTACAATGTTGCATTGAACTTATACTTTTACTTAATAATTTCTAATAATTCATATTAGATTCAATACATCAATATATATATGTAATTGGGGGATACATAACTGGCGTAGACGGGGGGTTAAAATGCCACGAAATGGCTAACGATTCTGCACAGTGTCGAAAATCCTTTAAAAGTTGGCGACTAGCGCCGACGAAATTTGTGCCGCAGTCGCTGAAAATGTGTTGACACCGACCACGACGAGCAATAAAACGACGAAGGCAAGCGATAAAGGCATCAGTCGACAAGTCTGATACGACTTCCAAATGAAGAGCCTTAGTGGCGAAACAAACAATCACACAAAGATATGCCTTGCTAGTCTTGGTGCCTCTTGCACGATGCATGTTAATCGTGAAAGGGCCGGCAAAATCGATACCGACGGAACTAAAGGCCTTGGCTTGAGAAACACGAAATGAAGGCAATTCACCCATAACTGGACTGACAGGAATAGGGCGAAGACGATAACAATGATAACATTTAGACAGTATTCTACGAACTGCGCGAAGAGATGAGACGATCCAAAATCGTTCTTGAAGCAAGTACATCGTTGTGTTTACTCCCGAATGTAAATTTTGTGTGTGCACTTGCTTACTTAACAAATCTGTTATACGGTGTTTATTGGGTAATACCGCTGGATGTTTTGCGGAATCTGGAAGATTGAAATGAATCAGTCTCCCGCCTACTCTTAAAATGTCATTCGAATCAAGAAATAAGCCTAGACGTTGCAGATGTTTAGGCAAAGGCTCACCTTGACGAACGGCTTCGATTTCAACTTTAAGTGAACTAAATTGGACCACCTTGACAATAACCATAAGAGCAGTGTGAAGCTCCACCGACGATAAAAATAGCGAATTGATGGTACCTTTTCTAACAGTAAAGATTCTCAGGCAATATGCGACTATACGTTGAATTTTGTGTAACGACGAAAATTTGTTTGATAAGTCTTCCAGCCAAGTTGATTCTACGGTAACAATCAAAGTAATGCGTTTCTCCTCAGAAGATGCTTCCAAAGAAGGGACGAACAATTTTGGCAAAGGCCAATTTTCTTCAGACAACGACAAGAATTCAGGACCTGCCCACCATAGCGGATGCGCGGGCAATACCGAAGGAAATAAACCTCTGGTAGCACAATCAGATGGGTTGTTTGAAGAACTAATGTAACTCCACTGTTCGGGAGAAATACGTTCTTGGATGTAACTAACACGGTTAGCTACAAACATTTTTAAACGATAAGTAGGTGACTTAATCCAAGTCAACGCGACAGAAGAATCAGTGTAGCAACAGATTTTTTCAAAGGTTACATTTGAATAAGTAGTTTTAACAAAATGAACTAATTTGGACAAAAGTACGGTAGCACATAGCTCTAGCTTGGGTATAGAAAGACATTTCAAAGGGGCGACCTTTGATCTAGCCATAACAAAGTGAACAGATATTTTTCCTGACGGAAATACTAAACGAAAATATGCAATAGCCGAGTATCCTTTCTCGGACGCGTCACAAAAACCATGTAGTTGTATACTACAGGCTTCATCAATAGGGATATAACGAGGAATTTGAATTGAATCAATATATGAAAATTCAGCAACAAATTTTTTCCAAAATATGACAATAGATTCAGGAGGAGGATCATCCCAATCCAACCCCAGCACCCAAAATTGTTGAATGAGTTGTTTGAGTGAAAAGGTAACTGGTGTAATAAATCCTAGAGGATCGTAAATCCTAGCAACTGTCGAAAGTAAAATTCGCTTGGAAAGACGATTTTCTAAAGACTGCATTTCAAATGAAAAATTATCAGGTATCGAGTGCCACTGAAGACCGAGCACTTTTATGGTAAACTTAAGATCATTAGCGACTTCTAACAGTAGTGGACCGTTGCTAGCCCATTTGCGTAGTTCGAAGCAGCCAGCACGTAGTAGTTTGATGAGTTGACGTTTTAGTTCATGAGTTGCCTGGAGAGTGGACGACCCAGTCAATACATCATCAACATACAAATTATTTCTCAAAGCATGAGCAGCCAATGGGTAGCTATTTTCTCCTAGTTCAGCTAGTTTTAAAATAGTGCGAATGGCGAGAAAAGGAGCGGATGAAACTCCATATGTAATTGTGTTTAACTGATAGGTTGAAATTGGTTCTGAAGGATTCCATCGCCATTGTATCAATTGATAAGAACGATCCGTTTCTGATATCAATATTTGCCTGTACATTTGTTTTATGTCACAGACAAAAACGAACTTGGGAATACGAAATGCCAAAAGTATTTTTACAATATCATTCTGGAGCTTCGGTCCAGTGAGTAAGGTATCATTCAATGAAATACCATTCGAAGCTCGAGCCGAAGCATCAAAAACAATTCTCAATTTAAGTTTATTATTTTCTAGTTTGAACACGGCATGGTGTGGAATAAAATACGCATTATTGTCAGCTGGAGGCGTTGATAAAAGCGACATGTGACCAGATGCTTCGTAGTCACGCATGAAATCTACATACAAATTTCGCAAGTCTGGATTAGTTTCGAGACGACGCTCTAGTGACAATAGACGTTTAATGGCAATAGATTTCGAGTCCGGAAACTCACGAACATTTTCTCTAAATGGGAGGCTCACGCCGAACCTACCATTGGGTAACCGATGCAACGAGTTATCAAAAGATTGTTGAGCAAGGTCATCTTCCGGGGACGACAAACTCTTCGATGGAATGTCGTCAAGCTCCCAAAAATGTTTAAGATCAATATCCATACAAGGATCGATAGATACAAAGAACGAATGAATAACATTGGCTGAGATGGGATCGACAGTACCAAATATCATGTAACCAAATATGGTGTTGACAGCAACAGGCGAAATTTCTTTGCCATCAATTTTCCCATCGAGCAAAATACGACTGGCAGCATCAGAGCTCAATAACATTTGTACTGGAGAGGGATGTCTCCAGTTTTCATCTGCGAGTTTTATGTTTTCCAAATGAGACCAATACGATTGAATATACTTGTTTGGAAGATTACCGCAAATAGACGGCAAGACCATTAAGTTTATTTTCAAATTGTTGTCCGTCGGGACTGAATCATATTCCTGAATGGGACGAATTGTTCCAGATATCACACCTAACGTTTAGTGTGAAGTCTGGCCCAAACCAGAAATAGGAATCGAAGAAGGACGAGACGATATACCAATAGATTTACGACAAGACTCCGTAATAAATGAAATTTGACTTCCAGTGTCTACTAGAGCACGAATAATTTGAGGTTGATTTCTCTTGTTGAGAATTTCCAAACAAACCGTGGGTAGCAGAGCTAGACAAGTTGTCGCCTCAGACCCAACTGTTGTAGTACAAGTAGCATTATTAGACGGACTGGTTTGCAAATTTTCTTCACGAGTTGGAGTTGAATAAGGTGGTGACGTAGCAATCGACTGCACAAAATGTAACAATGTATGATGATTTTTATTGCAAGTTCTGCACGAAACCTTTGACGGACAAGACGATATGTTATGATTTGGTCGAAGACAGTTCAAACATAACCGAAGATGTTTGGCTTGCTCGTGACGCTTGTTTGGAGACAATTTCTGAAATTGCTCACACGAATACAATACATGATTTCCCTTGCAAAGGATGCAGGAGAACGAATTGTTCTTAGGAGAAGTGTTAGTCTCAGCTAAGAATGTCCTAGGCTTCAAGTCAGAATTCGAACGAGTGAGACCTTGTTTATTAATAGTACCTTTAAGCACTTTCGGTTGCTTGCTTGAGACAAGATTCTCTAAGGTTACACATTGTTTTGACAAAAAGTCTTTGACGCAATTGAATGTAGGCACATCAGTAGAATTGAAATGCAATTCGAATCGTTTACGAGTTTCCTCATCGAGTTTACATAATAAAAGATCTACAAGAACGAAATCCCAACTTTCAACATCAAATTGTAAAGATCCCAAAATCGATAAGTTTTCTGTGAAACAGTCAATTAAATTTCGAAGTTGTTTTACGTTTTCCGCATGCATAGGCGAGTAGTTTTTTATTAAACCCCAATGGTGATTAGCCAAAAGACGTTTATTATTATATCTAGAACATAAAGTGTCATATGCTAATTTGTAATTTTCATGACAAAGAGGAATAGACCGCAACAATGTCAATGATTCACCCGACAAGCTTGAAAGAAGGTAGGAATGCTTTTCGATGTCCGTTAGATGCGGTTGTTTATCTATCAAAACATCAAACATATCCTTGAAAGTCTTAAAGTTTTTTGGGTCATTATCAAAACGTGGTAGAGTAATTTTTGGTAATTTTACTCTAGGTGTAAAATTATTGTCTTGTCGAATTGTGTGATTCGCAGACGGAGTTTTCACTTCAGCAGAAAATATTTCTTGCTCTATCAAAAGAATAGAATAATATTCGACATCTACGTTTCGACACAAATTCTCTAAAGCTGGTTGCAATTCTGATTCTGTGTTTACAAATACAGTAACATATTTTTCAGTAAAATCCTTGTAGATCGATTCCACCATACGACACTTCAATTTAAATAACTTGTGTACTGAATCATTGTATTGTGCCTTTTCAGAAAGTTCGAAGATTTCATGAATCCTAGCAGCGTAGAGCTTTAATAAAGTTACAGAAGTATTTGTGTCAGGCATTTTGTATGAAGAAACAAACGACAATTATTTCAATTAACAACAACCGACAATAATCTTATTATAAATTCAATCACAGAAAATGATCCAATAAAGTCATTACCCGATTTGTAAAGTAAAATGCGAAATGAGTAGTTAAAGCTTCGTATTGTATTTTAAACGACCTGACAACTCTTAACAAGAAGGTTTATAAAATGCCCTAAGGGTTTAGTCATTCAAACAAGAAATATAGTTAAAATATTTAGTGGTTATAAACCCTTAAACATGCTGGTAGGTATACGATGAAACTGGAATGTTGTTTGCAGCTGTACATAAGCCAAAAGGAGTGACCTACTACACAGGTATACAAAATTTTACAATAGAACAGCTTTGAATCCAACATTTGCAACAGGTTTTCTATACGAACTATTTAACTATCTGTAAAATGATTAATAATGCTCTCTAACTAAACTATTGCTAAATCGTAATATATCTATAATCAAATAATGATTTCTAATTAATAGACTTTAGTGTATCGAATTTTTTATATCTAAGTAAATAGAAATATGATGCGAATATTGCTAATCGAAGTTTTACATACATACAAGCTAAAACAAAATGAATTAATTTAATAACTATGGACGGTTCTATCACGCGAAGAAGGACCAAATGTCAATTAATTAAACTTAGATAAATGTGCTGGCGCGTCTTATTAATCGTGGACTGTAATGCGAAAATATAACAAAACGCGAGCTTTAAATGCGAAAGTTGTATGCATGTAAAAAAACAAACAGAAGGCATAAATTCACTCACCAATTTTGTTCTTGGTGTGTGGTCTTCTTCAATGTTGCTGGAATGCCCCCGGGGGAGTCAGTTGAATGCACTGTTGCAAGCACTATACTTTATTGTTTGCATAGCTTGTTTCGCACAACCGTCCCGTTACTAGGTCGAAAGAAGAGTCCTCGATAAACGTCACTAAACCACTTTCGCACGCGTTTTATTTTAAGAGGCGCAAGCGCACTGCACAATTTAAATCCACTATAGTTTGAGTTTTAACTAATACGAAACATATTTTTTAACATATTTTTTTTGTATTTAAGGCTTAGTTAATATTAAACTAATGTCGCAAATATAATATGCTAACGTAATTATTTCTGGGTATATTTGGGATTAGTTAGTAATTTATTACAAATTATAAAAAAGGTTTAATTGGCTTGGTTTAATTATAAAACTGAAATATGTTTATAACTTAAATAAACAGTTAATTTGAACCAATTTTCTCAGTAGGCCATTATTACCTATGTACGGATTCGTTCCTTTTGCACACTTTTTATTTGCCAGGCAACACTACCAACTTCCGAATTAAAGTATTCTTTAAAATTTTCTCGAAGTTGACATTCTTTACGAGTGCTATCTCTTTCAATGGGGTCCAGATCTAATAAAGCATTTTCGGAAATTCGTTGTGATTCATCGTCTGGTTCAAACATATTGTCTGCACACAGCACATTGTGCAGACAGCATGATGCAAGAGCAATTTTGTCAACAAAGTCTGGTTGTACTTCTAAGTACTTCCGGAAACATCTCCAACGCGCTGCTGGTAACCTAAATAAATTTTCCACGATACGTCGGGCCCTTGACAATTTATAATTAAATATTGCGTTTGGCTCGTTGTTTCTTAAATTGTTCCTGCTATAGGGGCGAAGTAAGTACCATTTTAGAGGAAAAGCTTTATGTCCAACGACAACATATGGCTGTGGTCTTCTCTTTTCTACTAGAGGTGTCGGTTCTGGCACATTGGACTTTTTACTACTTAGCTTCATACCAATCTCTAATTTAGAAAAAATTCCGCTGTCGTTGTTTTTTTCCGTATGAGCCGATGTCAATAGCAACAAACTTATAACTAACATCAACCAATGCAAGAAGTACAATGAAATGGCTGGTTTTGTAATTATAGTACGTAGATCCGGCATGAATAGGGCACTGGATGTTAATATGCTTGCCGTCAATAGAACCAATGCAGTTTGGAAAATGCCGCAATTTCTTGTACCTATCAGCAATATTTTTCAACATTTCTTCTATAGGTTTTGGCATTACAATTGGTCCTAGATGTGCCCAAATAACATAGCAAACTTTTTTAACTATTTCTCGAACGGTATTAAATCCCAATCTGTAGTTAAAGCCAATACTTCTAAAAAAATTACCAGTGCGAGAAAGCTGAAAAAAATGAGAATATAAACAAGCTTTAATGTTAAAATACTTTGTTTTAGCGGGAAAATCCAAAGAACGTTGGACCAAATTAAGACGATGCTATTGCAATGCAAGAAGTAGACACCGTGTTGAAACTAAAAGCGGTGTGGCAGCAAAAAAGATATCTCTCTGGAAATATGAAAAGCTAATGTGGTTCATACTGCCGTTTTTAGACACTAGAAAGCAAGTCCAGCCAGGTTACGTAATTATTGTTATTTTTATTACATAAGTTTTTTTACAGAACACTTAGTAATTTAAATGGCTCGCAAACTTCTACTAAATTAGCGACTGAAGCAGAAGATCTATCCGATAAGTATAAAACAGAACAGCATGAAGAAGCTACTACAACAACTGATCTCTTACACATATCAAACCATGATATGGAAACAGGAAACGAGCGCGATTTTTAGACCAATAAAGTAGCAGAAAATCAATTATCTGTTAGTAATACTGAAACTTCCAATATTTCACTTGAAACAGACGGATTCGTTAAGAAAAAACGAAAGCGAGCAAGCTATTTATTTCTAAGATACTCCGACGCATCAAATGGTTAAAATTTTTAAGGAAAACTCTGATTTAAAAAACTTCGATATGAACAAAAAAATGCGGTAGCGGGCAGTAAAACTTTTTTCGAATGTCTGGATGATACAGATATGTTCTTTCTTAGTATGTCAAGAATGACAAAGCAATTGGCTAAAACAAAACAAGCTCATATTAAACTTGCATTAAGCAATTCGGTATTATTAGCAGAGCTAAGAGCGAATGATCAACAATCAGTTTCTGCAACATATTCGCAAAAGTCACATAGAAACGTCATGTATCGACAATCTTTGTTTTCATCTCCATCGCTAGCGAATAGCTATTCTAACGAAGGAACTGAATATGCATCTACCTCCAGCGAAAATCGAAGACCTACGGTACTAGAGATGATATCTTTGCAAGAAAACCAATACCAATTCCTATAAGTTTGTTTTTGTTTAGAAAACTTAGAGTTAATAAAATCATCAATATTTGATTATTTTCTACTTACCTTAAACAAACCGCTAACCCCCCCCCCCACCCCCTCAGTACTGAATGCTCTTCGAAGCTGAGTATTTTGCTTCTTAATATCGTGTTTGATAAGGTAGTGTAAGAAATCAAATTCTTCGAAAGTCATTCGAAGATACATGTGAAATCGTTTAGGATCTTTTCGTAATTCAGGAAATAATTTATTAAATTCACCCAATATTTCCCTTTTTCTATTTATATCATAAATCCATGATTTTTTTGATTTTTTGATTTTCTACATTGCTATATATACAAGCAGCAACAGCTTCCAGTTCCTCTTTCCAATCTGATAAACTTATTGAACTCGCACTCTCCATTATTTTGTAAACAAAACCGTTCGTGTTACGCCTATAACTTTAAAAACATGACACCAGTGTGTTTCCAGACATGATATCACGGTTTAAATTTGAAACCGTTACATGACGTGAGTTTACGTGACGAAACGATAGCCTGTTTCCGCCTTAATAGGTATCACACACAAAATACACATTCTTAATTTTAGAGAGTGGTCACCAGTCCAAATGAATAAATACACTAGGCAAAAGGATGCGTTTAACTGTGGTATATACATAATACATTAGATTGAAGTGATTGCTTCCCTTAATAATTTTAAGAGGTTTGAAAATCTACCACGCCACCTATCTTTTGATCCAGAAAAATATAGAATGTTTGTTCAACTTTACCTGATCCTTTATTCAGAAGCATGCTTTACAAATGTTTTATATGTGGTATTTAGTTATGTCAAAATTATATTGAATGTCAAATTTGTCGAAGATTGGTTCATTTCGAAAAATGTGCTAGACCACTAATTGCTATATAGCTGTTTCTTTTGAAGAAGCAAGTAAAGATGTATTCATTTATGAATGCACTGGGTACATTGCTAACAACTTTATATTATGTTTACCTCCGCAAAACCTGTTATCTAGATGCAAACTATCTGAATGTCTGCAAGTAAAAAACACGATGCCTATATCAGAAAACTTTCTGCTAACTTTCTACCTCATCTGACACTAACACATTTACAAATACGCAAACTTTTAATATTGCATAAAAAAGATTTACAAGAAACCTACAATAAATCTATTAAATTCACACTATCTGCAATATATAATGAATATTCAAAAAATATATTAAAATTTCTACAAGAAGACATATGTAGGCTAATTACTAATGAACTGCTGGTTCAATTTAATTCTTAGGAAGTAAAAGACAGACGACACTATTTTATAGCCATCTGTGAATACTTTAGTAAAAAACTTATTAAATATTTTTATATGGACGTGGACTTTATAAAAAAAATAAAGCTCACCTGCCAATAGGGGATGCATCATGGATTTTCAAATGCATTTCAAAAGAATTAAATGATTGTTATATAGCGCGCGCATATGTATGTGAATTTCAAACTAAAAACGGCATTATTCTGTACATAAGTGAATCTGTTGTAAATCATTAGAATATTTGAAAGCTCTACCAACTTATTATATAAGGATTAAAATATAATAATATTTTACATAAGTACACACTTGTGAATAACGTTCAGTAAAAACATTGTATATATCAGAATATAGTTACACCTGTTAAAGTCATCGATTAATTTAATGTTGTATTATGTTTATTTAGAATTAACGAATGCAGTGCTCTACATTTAATACATTTTTACAATTAAATAAAATGTATGTATGTGTACAAAAAAATGCACTAAAATTAATAATTTCCTTATCTTTGAATGCATTTAATTTTATAATTTACAAAAGAACAGTAAATTTAGAAAACCTATGGAGCTCAGTCTACCTTCTTTAGGAGTTTTTGTACAGCTGGCTGCAGCGACAACGAATTAGAAACCAGACCTGAGCAGATAACAATGTGCTTTTAATAAATGATGGTATGATGCAGATTCAGAAAGAGTTAAAAAATAACCGAAATTAATCGATAATATGAATTATGTATATTTCTAATAAAACTCATCAGTAACTACTACCTGAATGA
Source organism: Platerodrilus igneus (assembly GCA_036346225.1). Classification (NCBI taxonomy): domain Eukaryota; kingdom Metazoa; phylum Arthropoda; class Insecta; order Coleoptera; family Lycidae; genus Platerodrilus; species Platerodrilus igneus. The sequence goes on along the minus strand of JARFIW010001430.1, from coordinate 111,347 downwards.
AATGATATTTTGTGTGTGATATCTATTACGCATGGTCATAAACTTTTTATTAAATTTTGCAGTTTCACTTTTACGAATTTCATTCACTGGAGATAATAATAATAATAGTAATAATAATAACAATAATAATAATAATAATAGTAATAATACAATAATACAATACAATAACTTTATTTACATTTTTTTCTATACATTTATATATACATCATAAGCTAACCGAAAACGGTTGCTTGACATGATGAATTACTATTGCTATTTCCCTAATTTTTCACTTAGCTTAAATTTATTGAAATGCTTAAAAAAAGTCTAAACCTATAAAGTAATTAAAAAATCTTCTTTTTCCATAAATAATTTATAAATAAAATATGTTATTAGTTATTTTTAATTGATTCAAATAACTTAAAACCAATCTATACTTATAAAATAGTTTTTATAATTTAAAATAAATTATATTTTCACTTAGCTTTAATTCATTCGAACAACTTAACAAAAGTCTAAACTTTTAAAATAATCAAAAAAAATTTTTTCCCCCCTAAATTATTTAAAAAATGAAATATATTATCAGTTATCTTTGATTCATTCGAATAACTTAAAAACCAATCTGAACTCATAAAATAGTTTTTATAATTTAAAAATAAATTATATTTTACTTAGCTTTAATTTATTGGAGCAACTTAAAAATAGTCAAAACTTATAAATTAAGAAAAAAATTCTCCCTAAATTATTTAAAAATAAAATATATTTTCGGTTATCTTTGATTCATTCGAATAACTTAAAATCAATCTAAAATTATAAAATAATTTTATAATTTAAAATTAAATTATATATTCACTTAGGTTTAATTCATTTGAACAACTTAAAACCAATTCAAACTTATAAAATAATAAAAAAATTTAAAAAAAAAAAAACTAAATTAAAAAATTTTAAAAAAGAAAAAGCTCAAAAAGAAAAACTCAAGAAAACCAAAAAACATTTTTTACTCTTACTCAATTCTATGAAACCTTCACTAATTAAGGAAATTGCGATTAAACTATTTAATGTAATATTTTTCTGGACAATTTCTTAGGCTCAACTCTCTTTATATTTATTACTATTTTATATCCCTTGCATCACTAAATTTAATATTATAACATGTATAATTCTGTGAAAGTGTAATACCTAAAATGTACAATGTAAAATATATCTATAAATGTACACCAACTTAAAACCAAATTTACTGTAGAATCATTGCTACCTACTATTTTGTTAGTATGTTGTTTGTGCTTTTCGGATCCTGTAATTATAAACAATTGTTATTAAGGTATGTTTTTACATTAATTTTAAAACTCTTCATGTTTATAAATGTTTTACAGTTATCAGGTAGGTTGTTGACTAATTTTGGGACAAGATATGCAAGACATTTTTCTCCGTATGAATTATGTGTAAGTGGTACTATATATTTAGTGTCTCTAAGTTGATGCTCATTTTCTAGTACTCTAAGGTAAGTATCGCTAAATGTATTCTCAAGGATGATTTTATAATAGAACATTCCTTTGCAGATAACACATTATTTTTAATTAGAATATCCTTGAATGTATTATTGCTGCAATCAGGATCCATTAACTTAAGTATTTGTTTTTGTAGCTTGTGTATTTTTTTAATATATGTATCACTGGCATATCCCCAGCTTTCAATACCATATCTAATAACGGATTCAACTAAACCTATGTAAATTGTTTTTCTAACATTATAAGGAACTGTATCTGCAATGTAGTAGAGTTTCACCAACAAAGTCTTTAATCTATTACAAACTGCTTTAATTTGCATATCCCAACGGAAGTAGCTATCTACTATTATTCCCAAATATTTATAAGATATACAACATGTTATATTTTACAATCGCTCTGACATAATAATTTTCCTAAATTTTGTAACTGGAAACATTTACAAGAATGAACTCTAATTTTAGGTTGGTGTGCCCTTTTCATGTGTGGCGTAGTGATATATAAGCTCTTTGTTTTTTTAACATTCATAGTTAATAAGTTGTCGTGTGACCACTTTGATAGTTCATTTACATCTTTTGCAGTAACTTTTCAGCAGTTGTAAATGATTTATGACACGAAATTAAGAGTATGTCATCCGCAAACATTAGGATTTTACAATGCTGGATTACCCTGGGAAGATCATTTATATACAGCAAAAATAATAGTGGACCAAGAATAGATCCCTGTGGCACGCCAATGCCTAATTCCTTTTGTAAACTTGTTTTGTTATTTATTTTAACAACAAACTTTCGATGTTCCAGATAGTTTTGGAAAAGTTTAATTGATGGTCCTGAAAACCTAGCTTTTTCATTTTTTCAATAAGAATTTTGTGGCTGATGGTTTCAAATGCCTTCGAGTAATCAACAAAAAAGCAAATGACATGTATATTATTTGCCAAATTACTGTAAATTATATTTGAAAATACCGATAAAACCTTGTTGGTACCGCGGCCCTTTAAAAAACCATATTGCTCACACGTAATAATGTTATTATCATTAATAAAATTATTTAACTGGTTTGAAATATGTTTTTCAAATATTTTTTCAATTACTGGTAGAATTGAAATTGGTCGGTAGTTTTACAAGTCGGAATAACTACCGTTTTTGTGTATAGGCTTTACGATTGACACTTTAAAAGTATCTGGTACCCTATTTGTTTTATAATTGCATTTATTAATTTTGTATTAGAATACTCATATCCTCTTTCAAAAATTTTATGTCTTTTGACCTAATATTATCAAAACCAGGTGATTTTTGGTATTTAATTTTGTATTTCGTTGAAAATAAAAGTATGACTTACTAAATGAAGATGAAAGGTACTTATTACCTGAATATTTTCTTTCTTGGTTTGCATTAAAGTTACCGGGCACATATGAATAATTCCGTTCACATTATTTAGAAATGTTGAAGCGAACTGATTAGTAATTAAATCATCATCCATCTTAGGTAGGTGAAATTTTATTAATTGATCTGTACTTTGTTTTTCCTTTTTTTGTATTAATTCGTTTATTAACGTCCACATTTCTGTTGTTTTGTTTTTCACTACATTAAATTTTTCGGTGTAATATTCCTTTTTTTCTTTTTTAATTCGTAGGTTTAACCAATTTCTATATTTTGTGTATTAATAATAATAATAATAATTCAATTCAATTCAATTCAATAAACTTTTATTCATATTTTATAACACAATTGCATATACATCATAAGCTAACCTATGAGGTTGCTTGACATGATGTTGTTCTACTTCTTGGTTCCCGTAATTTAGTGCTGTATAATAAATTATCTACAATATTTTGTTTGACGCCTAAAAAATATAAACAATTTTTTTTTTTTATAAATATATACTAAACAAATTTTATCACTAAAAACTAAGTATCGCAATATTATGTGTAGGAATTGTATAAACTATATATATTGAATTTTTGTATATTTTTCTATGCTATATGTACATTTATTTACATAGTTAATTTTCAGCGCCCTAAACTTATTACGGAATTTATAAAGGAAAATTAATGTGTGATCTATTTAAGTTTCTTTTGGCTCTACTCTCTTTCATTAACGTGTACGTTTTAGCATAACTCTGCATTTATTTCTTTTGTGCGGTTTTGGTGCTTTAATTAGTTTGTGTGTTTAAATATAATTTTATGTTAGCCTTTAAAGTTTTCATATTAATATATTGTCTGCATTCTTGTGGCAGTTCATTAAACAAGGTTGGTACAGTGTAATTTAGACATTTTTTACCATAATTATTTGCTACAAATGGAACTCTGTATTTAACTTCTCTTAAGTGGTACTTATTTTCGTCAATACTTAGATATTCCTCTTTAAAAAAATTGTCGATTATCATGTTGTATTTGAATATTCCTTTTACTGTTAACAGATTGTTGTTGATTAGTTTTTCTTGGAAAGTAGAATTCCAGTTTTTTTATCCAGCAGCTTTAAGAATTTTTTGGATTATTTTGATTTTATTCAAGTGAATATCATTTGCATTTCCCCAAGCTGTCAATCCATATCTTATCACAGATTCTACTAACGCCGTGTATATTATTTTCCTCATACGAGGTGGTAACATGTCAGATAGGTAATAAAACTTTACCAAGATGGCCAATAGCCTATTACATACCTTTTTAATGTGAATATCCCACCGAAAGTAATTGTCCACTGTAATACCCAAATACTTATGTTCCGTACAGTTCATCACCACCTTACATAATGATTGGCACATTTCCAGTCCCTTTTCTTTTGCTTGAAAGCATCTGCAGGAGTGTATTTTTATTACTGGGTCTTTTTTTGTATCTCTATAAGGGGTTGAAATGTAGAGTGTTTTGGTTTTATCTGGATTTATAATTAGTGAGTTATCGTGCGACCATTTAGCAAGTTGATTAGTGTCCTCTTGTAACATTTGTTCCGCTATAGTAAATGATTTATGATGCGACATTAAGAGAATATTGTCCGCAAACATAAATACAGTGCAATTTTTAATTACACTAGGTAAATCATTTATGTATAATGTAAATAATAAAGGACCAAGGACTGAACCTTGTGGCACGCCTACATGTAAAGATTTTTCTTGGCTTACTGTATTATTTATCTTTACCACAAATTTTCGTCTCTCGAGGTAATTCTTGAATAGTTCCAATGGTGGTCCATGAAACCCTAAGTCATTCATTTTGGCTATTAGGTTTTCATAATTAATTGTTTCAAAAGCTTTGGTGAAATCAACAAACAAACATATTACGTGAATGTTGTGTGCTAAATATTGGTATACTACGTTCGAAAACTTTGTCAGCAGGTTATTTATGCCCCGTCCCTTTATAAATCCATATTGCACATTATTTATTATACCATTTTCTTGAATAAAGTTGTACAATTTTTCCGAAACATGTTTTTCAAATATTTTTTCAATTACTGGTAGTATGGAGATCGGTCTATAATTTGATAAGTTTGTATAGCTGCCGTTTTTATGTATAGGTCATACTATGGCCGTTTTCATTTTGTCTGGTACTTTTTTTGTTTTAATAATTGTATTTATTAAATTTTGAATTATGAGGTTTATATTATTATTTTTTGTTAAAAACTGTATGTCCCTTGCTCTTATGCTATCCGCTCCGGGTGACTTTTTAGGGTTCAATTTTTGAATTTCCTTATTAACAAATTCTAATGCTACTTCCTGTAGGTAAAAGGTACTAACTTTATTAATATTTTTATTGATTTCTGAGTAACTTCACGTGGAATTTGTGTTTTAGCGAGCAGACGTTCTGAAAGAATTTTTCAGCAAATTGATTTGCTAGTTTTTTATCACTTCGTATTGGAAAATGTTGCTTGACTAATTGATCGATATTTGGTTTGTCTTTGGGATAGTGTAGTATTGTACTTTATCCTTTTTAATTTTTGAGTTTAAATAATTTCTAAATTTTTTATATTCATTTAGATCATTCTGCATCCTCGAACGTTTCCATTTTCTAAACATGCTATCGCTTTTTTTCATCAACGACTGTAAATCTGCGGTCATCCAAGGTTTTTTAAATGTAGAATTTGAATTTTTTATTGTCTTCGTTGCATTATAAATTTCCGAGTTTTTATATACCTGGATAAATGTTTGTGTAATACTATTATATAGTTTCTGAGGGTTATTTATTTTTTCTATTTTTTCAAACTTTATATTGGCCAAATGGAATTTAACTAACTGTTCACTTAGTGTGATTTTTGGTTCTATTTTATTGATCTTATTACTTTTATTATGCACTACTAGATTTACTGAGATGATGTAATGATCTGATATTTTTGCTTGTATAATTGCCGAGTATATTATTCTAAATTCACCCTCACATATAAATGGTCAAGGCAAGAAGACACAAGTCTGTTATTGTAAATTTCTTGTCTGGTATAATCCTTTATACATTTAAAAAAACCATTACCACTTAATAATACTTCATACTCATTTATCGTTTCCGACAGTTTCTCACTTTCCGTATCTAAATTTATGTCTCCTCCAAATATAACATTTTTATTTTTTTGGCATTTCTTTATTTGATTTTTTAATTCACCAATGAAATCTTTTACATTATAGTTTGGAGGTCTATATACCACAATAAGCTCTATTTCTTTTCCTTGAAAATTTAATTTGCCTTGTATGTTTTCATATGATGCCGACTTATATATAGTTTCTGTTAATTTGAGATTGTCTCGGATATAAACTATTATTCCCCCTCCTTTCCTTTGAGATCGTAACTTAGCGTGCATGTTATAGCCTTCAATTTGATATATATCTAACTCATGATTTTGTATTGATACTTACATTAAAGCTAAAATTTCAATTTTGACATTTGACAAGTATAAAAGTAATTGATCAAAATGGCTTTTGATTCCGTTGATGTTTAGGCAGAATATGTTAAAACTATCCTCTAAGTTATGCGTCTGAATTAGATCTTTATACTCCTCAATATTACCAAACGTATAAAATTGAACTTTACTCTCAATTCTCGTATAATCGTCTTCTTCTAGCATTTTGTATTGTGACTTTAAATTTATTATTTTATTCAGAATAAATATCAAATAATAATAATAATAATAATAATAATAATAATAATAATAATAATAAATGTCGACTATGCCAATGTAATGGAGAAACAATCAAACATCTGACCTCTGGGTGCAAAAAATTATCTGATACTGCATATTTAAGAAGACATAACGAGGTATGTAATATTATACATCAATTTTTGGCCATCAATTATAAATTAACAGTAAATCGAACACCAAACTACAAATACATACCGGACAAAATATTAGAAAACGAAAACTTTATTTTATATTGGGACAGGATAATCTACACTGACAAAACTGTAACACACAATAAACCAGATTTTCTTATAATAAATAAACTTGAAAAATGTGCAAATATTATAGAAGTGTTCATACCGCTTTCAAATAACTTGAACGATACAGAATAATATAAAATATCAAAATATCGTTAACTCGCTTTTGAAATTAAAAATAACTGGAAATTAAATAGTGTAAATATAATTCCGATAACCATACCAGTAGATGGTTTAGTCAGTGTAAATTTTAATAAATATTTAGATCGTGCTTTAATACCTACAAAACTTGCACACTTGATGATGAAGACATTAATACTCCATACCTATAAGATTGTTCGTACAAACCTGGCTATAAGATAAATAGGATTGTTTCCTTATAGCTATAGTTATCAATACCAAAGTATTTTGTAATGTTATATTTTGTATTGAGTTTATAGATAAAATAATAATAATAATAACATTTTAACATCTCACACATGCAGTTTATTTTGGGCACTGTGTTTTCGCCCCTTAGCTTTTCGGAATTTCTGCAAAGGGTGGTACTGGTAAAGGGTACAGTTTAAAAGCTAAGGTTGGCGCACCCGGATCGCCAGACAGGACAGGGATCCGAACCTCTTTTAACCAAAAAGGAGGCTGTCCTATCAGCTGGCGAAAAAGTCTTGCCCTTTAGTAGTGCTGGGTGGTGCCCAGGCTGCGCCATGCTGAGGGGGGGTGAGGGCTTTGCCGAGGCCACTGTTGTACTGCTCCAGCGTGGGGTTGATAGGGAGTGGGGGCGGAAATGGGTGTCATTATCATATACACACACGTACCTTTCACATAACACATACTCTCTCTCACACACACACACACACACACAACACTCACACACACACACCACTCACTCACACTCGTGTGCTAGCTAAAGCACATTTTAATAGTAAAACACACACTTACACATCTACACATTACACATCTCGATCGCTTTTTATTAATGAAATGGATACGAAAAAGGATAAAATGATAAACGCGCCAACGAATACACTTGATGTCCCAGTCTCACAATTAGAACCTACTCTGTCTAGTCAGGGTAGCTTCTTAGATGCGCCAGGTAGTTGGTCTTTGCCTGCTGCATGTAGGAGAAATGTAGTAACCGATGGTGAAAACGGCACCGATACACATAATGTTACCGCTAATTCTCAAGCGGCACAGGTAAAGTTGGATCCAGTCCCTCGGTTCCTGGTCGTCAAAAGAGTGGAAGGGGACTTTCTAAAACTAGTCCCTTTGCCATTTATAGGTCTGTGTTCAATATTGTTGAAAAAGTGAAAGCCATAAAAAACTAAGAAAGGATTATTGATTGAATGCTCGTCTACTAGACAAGCAATGAAACTACGTTTGTGCAAGGACATAGCAGGCGCTGAAGTAGAAATTACACCGCATAGCACCCCAAACTACTCCAAAGAAGTAATATTCTGGCACGATTTACTGAATTGTACGGTTGAGGAAATTTTAGAAGAATTACAAGAACAAGGAATTACCGACGTGCGTCGTATAACAACACGAAAATGTGGAATACAACAACATACTGCAAACCACATAATAACATTTAATTCAACTGTTTTCCCTAGCAGAATAAACGTAGCATTCTATTCGCTCCCAGTCCGTCCATATATTCCGGCTCCGATGCGGTGTTTTAAATGCCAAAGGTATGGACACACGTCATTAAGATGTCATAGGGAACCGGTATGTACAAGCGGAAAATCAATCCACGATGGTGTAGCATGTGAAGAACCACTTAATGCGTAAATTGTGAAGGTCCACACTCTGCTCGATATAAAGAATGCCCAGTGCTTAAACAAGAAGTTGTTATTCAAAAAATAAAAACGATTAATGGAATAAGCTATGTTGAAGCAAAGAGACAAGTAGGCCTTATGCCACAACCACAAACTAGCTATGCAGACGTTTTATCGCTACCGTTAAAAGACCTACTGAATGCAAAGGTTATAGCGGCCGAAATAATACCCCATCTATCGGGATAATCGAGTCGGTAGTGGAGAAGTCTCTCTCCGCTAGAGACATCCGCGACGGTATTCCGTCCGGAGAAAATTGTAAGACGGATAGACCCTGCTCCAGCAGGGGTGAACCTAAAATTAAGAAATTGTTCCCAAAACTGTCCATAGACATTAGCGACAAGAGGAAAAGAAACGATTGCAGCCCCACTCTGAGTCCTATAAACTTGGAGTCAGATGGAGGCCGCACCTTACCAGTAAAGAACAAAAAAATAAAGGACTGGCCTAAGGGTAAGCCCAGGAAAAATTCTGTTTAAGCTCCTCTGATATATTTCTATGATATTAGTTATAGGTTTTATCTTGACATTTTTTTCCTATTTTTCGTGATTTTCTATCTGTGATATTTTTGTTTATAAATATACTCTGTACATATATTTATTTTTTTTTAACATTCTTACCAATAATAATGCGGTGGAACTGTAATGGTTTAATCTACTAGCTACCAGAGCTGCAGATTTTATTGGCAAAATATTCACCAATTTGTATATGCCTTTAAGAAACAAGATTGAAACTTACAGATCTATTCCACCTTAAAAATTATAACATAATAAAGAAAGATGACCAATCAGCAGCACTAAGGGCTAAAGGGGGAATAGCAATATTAATAAGAAAAGACATTGCTTATAACATTATAAGAATAGGGACCCATCTAAAACAGATAACAGTTCAATTATATAATCCAATAAAAGTAACTATCAGCAATCTCTACCTACCTAACGCAAACTGGAATACCAAGAGCTTAAAAACAATTTTCAATTAATTGTGCTCGTCAAAAATTTTTTCTAAATTTAAATAGGAGGTACTGGACGACGCTTTCGAAAGCGATCATTTTCCTATTATTATTTCAATAGCGCAGGTACAAATAGCATATACCCAACAGACAAGATGGATAACGAGGCGAGCTAACTGGAATACCTTCCACAATAGAATGCAGGTACTTGAAATTACAAACGATGTAAATCACTCTCTCATAAATTTAACAAAGTGCATTTTAGATGCAGCTGAAGACTTTATTCCTAAATGAACAACACAATTACGAAATAGAATAGTGCCATGGTGGTCAACCAAAGTTGCTGAAGTAATCAAATTAAAAAAAAATCGCTTAAAAAAGTTTTAAAAAAACCATTCAACCGAAAACCTAATTTTGTTTAAGAAAGCAAGAGCAGAGGCTCGCAGAGCAATATTAACTGCCAAGAAAGATTGCTGTCTGGCATATGTGACTGGTATGAAGTCTTACACTACCAGTTCCGAAATGAGGAAGAAAATTCAAAATATGAAGGGTAAACGGCAATCATCGCTGATAACATGAATTAACGAAGCCGACAAAATAATAACGGATTGCAGAGAGGTAGCAAACGCACTGGTAGAAGAATTCCAAACAAATAGTAATACAGATAACTACAACCTTCTGTTTCTACAACACAAAGATCAAGTAGAAATAATGTCACTTAATTTTCTCTCAGATGTGGTTTATGACTACAACATGCCGTTTAGTATGAAAGAATTAAAGCAGAGTTTACAAATGGCTAGAGACTCGTCTCTAGGAAAGAACAACATTAAAGGCCAGTTGCACCATACAGTTAAAGCCAAGATTTAACCTATAGTAGGGTTTTACAACTGAAATGCGTTTGCACTGCTGCTAAGTCATAGATTAAACCGAGATTTGATAAAGCCCCCGTTTGAGTCGGCTTAAACCCAGATTTAAATCTAAAAAAGCCATTTCTTTTACAATGACAAATGGAATTTTTCTTTTGACTTTTCTTTTGCTGTCAGTAACATTACCTAAACTGTTTATTTCTAAAATAATTATCAATTAATTATTAGCAGTAGCAATTATTGTAAAAATTGTTATTCGCTGCAATGAGTGTCTAAAAAACCTAAGTTCGGTTATATTGGATTTGACGCGGAAAACTAAAATCAAAATCATCATCCAACAGATCGTCCCACACAAGAAATTTCATTTTAATACTTTTTTGGTATATGAATATTGATTTTAAAGCAATTAACTATATTTATTGGGTTCAACGTTGACTAATAAATTTGTCAGTCGACGGTTTTAAGTATAGAAAACCTTCCGACATTGCAAAAACAGGGTTCAGGTAGGTCTTATATTCAACTGAAATGTATGAAATCCCTAGAAACGTGCTACGTTGCCATGAATACTTTGAACAAACAAAGACTTTATAAAGCTTGCTTTTCTGATATGCGGTGCAACAAAAACTATTTTTAAGCAAGGCTCAAATGTAAAGCTGAGTTTTATAAAGTTAGGCTCAATTGAATAACTGTGCAAGCGGGCTTATGTATATAGTATGTTGGAACATTTGCCAGAAGAAAGCAAATATAAGCTACTGCAGCTATATAATATTATTTGGCAAACACACACATACCCATCTGAATGGGAAAAAACAGTAGTGGTGCCTATATTAAAGCACGGAAAGGATCCGGCGTTAGAAAGTAGCTATAGAACAATATCATTAACTGGTTACATAAGCAAGGTATTGGAGAGGACGGTCAACAACAGACTGACATGGTACCTAGAGTATAATAAGCTTTTAGCATCTCGTGAAATTAGAAACAGCAATACGACAGAGTTTCGCAGAGAATAAACATCTTGTGGCAATCTTTTTTAATTTGCAGAAAGCTTATGAGATGACGTGGCGTAGAAGCATTTTTAATAAACTACATAGTTGGGGATTTCGGGAAACCTTACCGTTGTTCATTCAAGCGTTTTTGCATAACAGAACAATCAAAGTTCGTAATGGAAATGCCTTATCATCTTCCTATGTAGTAGAAAATGGAATCCCCCAGGGCTCTACCATCAGTGTGACATTATTCTGTATTGCTGTCAATGATATAGCATTAAACGTTCAGTCAGGGATAAATGCTTGTACGTATGTAACATACTGTTTTAATACGCTCTAATACACTGAGAAAAGTGATTTGGTTGATACAACCAATTCTGTTGTTTTGAAGAGTAAAGCATTTGATCAAGTATTTTTTAGTCGTTCCAAACGAAACTATATTCACTGAACCGCTTGTAGATTGTTAAACCAACTACAAAAATTAGTTGACTTAATTTGTTTGCTTGAACGCATAAAAACAGTTGGTTAAGAAAAGAATGCAAAAGTGAATTTCATTCAACATCAGTCGTATTTAATACAAACTAATATTGTCAACAAATTTCATATGTTAGTCCAATACTACATTAATGTTGAAAAAGATCCATTTTAGTTAAATGAATGCTGAAAAAAGTGTCAAATGAACACGTTTTGTAACAAATTTAACATTGAAACAAACGTACTTTAGCTTGTTGATTTAAATAAACTACGAGTGCCAAATCAAACGTCGGGTTATTCGTTGAACTCCAATCGTTTTCAGTAAGTGTGCGATACTGCGTATTGGTTGTACTGCGCGCGCACATTATATCTTTAATATACTGCTACCCTGCGACACGCAAACATGGCGTCAGCGTTACTTCGCATTGTTTATTGTGTTAGTTTCCATAAAAGTATTTCAACCAACTGTAAAAATACATGGAAAATAATTTTAGTATGCTGTAATATGTTTAAGAAAAATCTCTTCGTCTAAAAACACGTAAGTACCTACTTATAAATTGGTCTCATTGCCCATAACTAAATGCCGTTGTTTTTAGTATTCAACTATATAAGCGAACGTATAACTTCAAAGATCAATGGCAACCTCAAGGAATAAACAAAGTTTCAATAATCAGTGTCAGTTTTATAAAATTGAAGTGGAAGCTACACATTATGCAGGATGAACTAGAGTTAATGAACATTCAAGGTGAGATTTGATTCAATATACAACTTGATAATGTGACTGAATGAAGTTACTTTAAATCAATATTTTTTTAAAATCTGTTAGGGATGAACAAACTCATTTGTTGATCGCCAAGTTGTATTAAAAAAAAATGGTTAAAATAACTTCATTAAGCCGGAATCGATCAAGCTGGATATTGAATCAAACTACCTTGGATGTTCAAACTAATTTTATTTCTATACAATGTAGAACGCAACGAAATGATTGATTTGACAGCTAAATGTTTCAATTCAACACAATAAAAGTTTATTTAAACCAAAATTGTTATTACTTTAACCTTATTAGCCACTTGGCTTAATAACTATTATCCGCTCAACATATGGGTTAGTTAAACCAATGAAGCTTTTTGGTTAGTTGAAAAATTTGAACAGTTTGTTGTAATGCTACAAACCCTTTCAAGTATTTGCTTCAATGATTTTTATATGTAAGTGGGATATTCAACGTGTTGATTTAACAGAACAGTTTATTTGATAAAAGTATTAAATAATTCAAATCAAACCTATAAACAATTGAAGTAACGATACCTAACATTCAAGTTACATTAATAGCGATTTGAGTAAATGCCATAATTATTGTGGTGCAAATTTAGATTTGTTTGCTTCAAAATCGGTTTTCCAACATTTTATTATGTTCTATTTAATGCATATAGATCATTGTTTATATACAAACCAAAATTCTAATTGAATCAACTAATTTTCAGTTGAAGCAACTAAATCCTTTTCTCAGTGTAGTTCTATTATTTCTAAATATAGTTATTTTCTAGTTTAATTTTAGCATTCTAATTATTAGAATGAAGGTCTTGTAGCATAAATATGTCTCAATTGTAAACGGCTGCATGATTACCCAAGTAGCGTCCTAGCGAAGCTCCAGGAAGATATAATCCAAGTGTCAATTAATTAACTTAGATAAATGTGCTGGCGCGTCTTATTTAATCGTGGACTGTAATGCGAAGTAGAACAAAACGCGAGCTTTAAATGCGAAAGTTGTATGCATGTAAAAGAAAACAAACAAAAGGCATAATTCACTCACCAATATTGTCCTTGGTGTGTGGTCCTCTTCAATGTTGCTGGAATGCCCCCGGGGGAGTCAGTTGAATGCACTGTTGCAAGCACTATACTTTATTGTTTGCATAGCTTGTTTCGCACAACCGTCCCGTTACTAGGTCGAAAGAAGAGTCCTCGATGTTCGTCACAAAACCACTTTCGCACGCGTTTTATTTAAGAGGCGCAAGCGCACTGCACAATTCAAATCCACTATAGTTTGTTTTAACTAATACGAAACATTCTGCCCACCAAAATAGCTTTGGGCTATTATTTTTTTTTAAACTTAACACGAAAAATTTAACTTTGACCGAGTCTTGTATGTATGTAGATCTAAATGAATATAATAATGCTTACGAAACTATAAAGAAGAACACTAAAATAATTGATATTTATTATTGAGACGGCAATGGGCATAATTTGACCATTGGTCTTTTCAAATTCCCTCGTGAAGTTTTTACGGTGGCTACACGAGGTACTCCATCGCTTCCAGGATGAAGCTCTACAATTCTGGCGAGTTTCCAATTTAAAAGAGGAACACCTTCTTCTTTGATGAGCACCAAAGTACCTATGTCAACGCCGTCGAGTCTCTTGGACTTGTACCACCGACCACGTTGATACAATTGGTGTAAATACTCATTGTGCCATCGAACCCAAAAACTTTGATGCATAGCTTGAATCAACTGCCAACGAGAGAGTCTAGAGATTTTCAAATGAGACAAGTCTGGGTCCGGAGGTGGTGTCAAGGGCTCTAAAGTTAGAAAGTGACCTGGTGTCAGTGACGAAAGATCATTGGGATCCGAACTTATGCTGCACAAGGGTCTTGAATTCAACAATGCTTCAATCTGAGTGGTTAAAGTATGAAACTCCTCGTACGTGAGCACTTGGTTTCCAACAACACGAAATAAGTGAGTTTTCGCCGATTTAACGGCGCTTTCCCAAATACCTCCGAAGTGAGGGGTAGACGGGGGGTTAAAATGCCACGAAATGGCTAACGATTCTGCACAGAGTCGGAAATCCTTTAAAAGTTGGCGACTAGCGCCGACGAAATTTGTGCCGTAGTCGCTGAAAATGTGTTGACACCGACCACGACGAGCAATAAAACGACGAAGGCAAGCGATAAAGGCATCAGTTGACAAGTCTGATACGACTTCCAAATAAAGAGCCTTAGTGGCGAAACAAACAATCACACAAAGATATGCCTTGAAAGTCTTGGTGCCTCTTGCACGATGCATGTTAATCGTAAAAGGGCCGGCAAAATCGATGCCGACGGAACTAAAGGCCTTGGCTTGAGAAACACGAAATGAAGGCAATTCACCCATAACTGGACTGACAGGAATAGGGCGAAGACGATAACAATGATAACATTTAGACAGTATTCTACGAACTGCGCGAAAAGATGAGATGATCCAGAATCGTTCTTGGAGCAAGTACATCGTTCTGTTTACTCCCGAATGTAAATTTTGTGTGTGCACTTGTTTAATCAACAAGTCTGTTATACGGTGTTTATTGGGTAATACCGCTGGATGTTTTGCGAAATCTGGAAGATTGGAATGAATCAGTCTCCCGCCTACTCTTAAAATGTCATTCGAATCAAGAAATAAGCCTAGACGTTGCAGATGTTTAGGCAAAGACTCACCTTGACGAACGGCTTCGATTTCAACTTTAAGTGAACTAAGTTGGACCACCTTGACAATAACCATAAGAGCAGTGTGAAGCTCCACCGACGATAAAAATAGCGAATTGATGGTACCTTTTCTAACAGTAAAGATTCTCAGACAATATGCGACTATACGTTGAATTTTGTGTAACGACGAAAATTTGTTTGATAAGTCTTCCAGCCAAGTTGATTCTACGGTAACAATCAAAGTAATGCGTTTCTCCTCAGAAGATGCTTCCAGAGAAGGGACGAACAATTCAGGACCTGCCCACCATAGCGGATGCGCGGGCAATACCGAAGAAAATAAACCTCTGGTAGCACAATCAGATGGGTTGTTTGAAGAACTAATGTAACTCCACTGTTCGGGAGAAATACGTTCTTGGATGTAACTAACACGGTTAGCTACAAACATTTTTAAACGATAGGTAGGTGACTTAATCCAAGTCAAAGCCACAGAAGAATCAGTGTAACAACAGATTTTTTCAAAGGTTACATTTGAATATGTAGTTTTAACAAAATGAACTAATTTAGACAAAAGTACGGTAGCACATAGTTCTAGCT
Organism: Platerodrilus igneus; assembly: GCA_036346225.1. Classification (NCBI taxonomy): domain Eukaryota; kingdom Metazoa; phylum Arthropoda; class Insecta; order Coleoptera; family Lycidae; genus Platerodrilus; species Platerodrilus igneus. The sequence continues at coordinate 95,361 of JARFIW010001430.1, read as the reverse complement.
TGGGTATAGAAAGACATTTCAAAGGGGCGACCTTTGATCTAGCCATAACAAAGTGAACAGATATTTTTCCTGACGGAAATACTAAACGAAAATATGCAATAGCCGAGTATCCTTTCTCGGACGCGTCACAAAACCATGTAGTTGTATACTACAGGCTTCATCAATAGGGATATAACGAGGAATTTGAATTGAATCAATATATGAAAATTCAGCAACAAATTTTTTCCAAAATATGACAATAGATTCAGAAGGAGGATCATCCCAATCCAACCCCAGCACCCAAAATTGTTGAATGAGTTGTTTGAGTGAAAAGGTAACTGGTGTAATAAATCCTAGAGGATCGTAAATCCTAGCAACTGTCGACAGTAAAATCCGCTTGGAAAGACGATTTTCTAAAGGCTGCATTTCAAATGAAAAATTATCAGGTATCGAGTGCCACTGAAGACCAAGCACTTTTACGATAAACTTAAGATCATTTGCGACTAAATTTGGTTTTACTTGTTGATACTCAGTAGGAATATCTTCTAACAGTAGTGGACTGTTGCTAGCCCATTTGCGTAGTTCGAAGCAGCCAGCAAGTAGTAGTTCGATGAGTTGACGTTTTAGTTCATGAGTTGCCTGGAGAGTGGACGACCCAGTCAATACATCATCAACATACAAATTGTTTCTCAAAGCATGAGCAGCCAATGGGTAGCTATTTTTTCCTAGTTCAGCTAGTTTTAAGATAGTGCGAATGGCGAGAAAAGGAGCGGATGAAACTCCATATGTAATTGTGTTCAACTGATAGGTTGAAATTGGTTCTGAAGGATTCCATCGCCATTGTATCAATTGATAAGAACGATCCGTTTCTGATATCAATATTTGCCTGTACATTTGTTTTATGTCACAGACAAAAACGAACTTGGGAATACGAAATGCCAAAAATATTTTTACAATATCATTCTGGAGCTTAGGTCCAGTGAGTAAGGTATCAAATGAAATACCATTCGAAGCTCGAGCCGAAGCATCAAAAACAATTCTCAATTTGGGTTTATTATTTTTTAGTTTGAACACGGCATGGTGTGGAATAAAATACGCATTATTGTCAGTTGGAGGCGTTGATAAAAGCGACATGTGACCAGATGCTTCGTAATCACGCATGAAATCTACATACAAATTTCGCAAGTCTGGATTAGTTTTGAGACGACGCTCTAGTGACAATAGACGTTTAATGGCAATAGATTTCGAGTCCGGAAACTCACGAACATTTTCTCTAAATGGGAGGCTCACGCCGAACCTACCATTGGGTAACCGATGCAACGAGTTATCAAAAGATTGTTGAGCAAGGTCATCTTCCGGGGACGACAAACTCTTCGATGGAATGTCGTCAAGCTCCTAAAAATGTTTAAGATTAATATCCATACAAGGATCGATAGATACAAAGAACGAATGAATAACATTGGTTGACATGAGATCGACAGCACCAAATATCATGTAACCAAATATGGTGTTGACAGCAACAGGCGAAATTTCTTTGCCATCAATTTTCCCATCGAGCAAAATACGACTGGCAACATCAGAGCCCAATAACATTTGTACTGGAGAGGGATGTCTCCAGTTTTCATCTGCGAGTTTTATGTTTTCCAAATGAGACCAATACGATTGAATATACTTGTTTGGAAGATTACCGCAAATAAACGGCAAAACCATTAGGTTTATTTTCAAATTGTTGTCCGTCGGGACTGAATCATATTCCTGAATGGGACGAATTGTTCCAGATATCACACCTAACGTTTGGTGTGAAGTCTGGCCCAAACCAGAAATAGGAATCGAAGAAGGACGAGACGATATGCCAATAGACTTAGGACAAGACTCCGTAATAAATGAAATTTGACTCCCAGTGTCTACTAGAGCACGAATAATTTGAGGTTGATTTCTCTTGTCGAGAATTTCCAAACAAACCGTGGGTAGCAGAGCTAGACAAGTTGTCGCCTCAGACCCAACTGTTGTAGTACAAGTAGCATTATTAAACGAACTGGTTTGCAAATTTTCTTCACGAGTTGGAGTTGAATAAGGTGGTGACGTAGCAATCGACGGCACAAAATGTAACAATGTATGATGATTTTATTGCAAGTTCTGCACGAAACCTTTGACGGACAAGACGACATGTTATGATTTGGTCGAAGACAGTTCAAACATAACCGAAGATGTTTGGCTTGCTCGTGACGCTTGTTTGGAGACAATTTAAGAAATTGCTCGCACGAATACAATACATGATTTCCCTTGCAAAAAATGCAGGAGAACAAATTGTTCTTAGGAGAAGTGTTAGTCTTAGCTAAGAATGTCCTAGGCTTCAAGTCAAAATTCGAACGAGTGAGACCTTGTTTATTAATAGTACCTTTAAGCACTTTCGGTTGTTTGCTTGAGACAAGATTCTCTAAGGCTACACATTGTTTTGACAAAAAGTCTTTGACGCAATTGAATGTAGGCACATCAGTAGAATTGAAATGCAATTCGAATCGTTTACGAGTTTCCTCATCGAGTTTACATAATAAAAGATCTACAAGAACGAAATCCCAACTTTCAACATCAAATTGTAAAGATCCCAAAATCGATAAGTTTTCTGTGAAACAGTCAATTAAATTTCGAAGTTGTTTTACGTTTTCCGCATGCATAGGCGAGGTAGTTTTTATTAAACCCCAATGGTGATTAGCCAAAAGACGTTTATTATTATATCTAGAACATAAAGTGTCATATGCTAATTTGTAATTTTCATGACAAAGAGGAATAGACCGCAACAATGTCAATGATTCACCCGACAAGCTTGAAAGAAGGTAGGAATGCTTTTCGATGTCCGTTAAATGCGGTTGTTTATCTATCAAAACATCAAACATATCATTGAAAGTCTTAAAGTTTTTTGGGTCATTATCAAAACGTGGTAGAGTAATTTTTGGTAATTTTACTCTAGGTGTAAAATTATTGTCTTGTCGAATTGTGTGATTCGCAGACGGAGTTTTCACTTTAGCAGAAAATATCTCTTGCTCTATCAAAAGGATAGAATAATATTCGTCATCTACGTTTCTACACAAATTCTCTAAAGCAGGTTGCAATTCTGGTTCTGTGTTTACAAATACAGAAACATATTTTTCAGTAAAATCCTTGTAGAGAGATTCCACTATACGACAATTCAATTTAAATAACTTGTGTACTGAATCATTGTATTGTGCCTTTTCAGAAAGTTCGAAGATTTCATGAATCCTAGCAGCGAAGAGCTTTAATAAAGTTACAGAAGTATTTGTGTCAGGCATTTTGTATGAAGAAACAAACGACAATTATTTCAATTAACAACAACCGACAATAATCTTATTATAAATTCAATCACCAAAAATGATCCAATAAAGTCATTACCCGATTTGTAAAGTAAAATGCGAAATGAGAAGTTAAAGCTTCCTATTGTATTTTAAAGGAAATGACAACCCTTAACAAGAAGGTTTATAAAATGCCCCAAGGGTTTAGTCATTCAAACAAGAAATATAGTTAAAATATTTAGTGGTTATAAACCCTTAAACATGCAGGTAGGTATAGGATAAAACTGGAATGTTGTTTGCAGCTGTACACAAGCCAAAAGGAGTGACCTTACTACACAGGTATACAAAATTTTACAATAGAACAACTTTGAATCCAACATTTGCAATAGGTTTTCTATACGAACTATTTAACTAGGTCTGTAAAATGATTAATAATGCTCTCTAACTAAACTATTGCTAAATCGTAATATATCTATAATCAAATAATGATTTCTAATTAATAGACTTGATCGAATTTTTTATATATAAGTAAATAGAAATATGATGCGAATATTGCTAATCAAAGTTTTACATACATACAAGCTAAACGAAATGAATTAATTTATTCACCATGGACTGTTCTATCACGCGAAGAAGGACCAAATGTTAATTAATTAACTTAGATAAATGTGCTGGCGCGTCTTATTTAATCGTGGACTGTAATGCGAAGTAGAACAAAACGCGAGCTTTAAATGCGAAAGTTGTATGCATGTAAAAGAAAACAAACAGAAGGCATAATTCACTCACCAATATTGTCCTTGGTGTGTGGTCCTCTTCAATGTTGCTGGAATGCCCCCGGGGGAGTCAGTTGAATGCACTGTTGCAAGCACTATACTTTATTGTTTGCATAGCTTGTTTCGCACAACCGTCCCGTTACTAGGTCGAAAGAAGAGTCCTCGATGTTCGTCACAAAACCACTTTCGCACGCGTTTTATTTAAGAGGCGCAAGCGCACTGCACAATTCAAATCCACTATAGTTTGTTTTAACTAATACGAAACACCAAGAGTCAATTAATTTTTCTAAAGGCACTTTCCTTGAAAGGCACTAAACATGTCAGATTAGTTGCTATCTATGATTAGATGTCAATCATGTTCTAGGACCCTGTTTATGTCTGGGTGGTCAGAAGGAATTTTTCAATTAGCGGAGTACTCAACTAAAAATTAGTCCCGAGATCTACGTGTGTGGCTATCTTAGTGGAATTGGCAGTTTAATTAATCTTAAAGATTTACGACCGGCGTATCCTAAGTTGAGTGTGAGAGCTAGGCAAGGGGTTAATTTTCAATTAACTTAAATGTATATAAGGATGCCAGCCGGTAGTAATCGGGGTTGTTTATTTCCAGACGCGCTAGAGGTTAAAGCTGGCGGTTATTTGAAGATTGAGTGAAGTGTTTTATTTCTCTGAAGTCAAGTGCGTGCCGTTATGTTCTAAGTTAATTATTTCTCTGAGTAAGTAATTAGTATATGTGGTATTACCATGAACTCAAGGCTGTGTTATGCAGCATAAGTTAGTTATTTGTTTAAATACAGTATTTGTCGACTTCCATAAAATACAACTCCGGGTTAAAGCTCAGTTCAAGTAAATTGATCCGTTAGATTATTGTTTTGGAGACCGCATCGTTTTAGAAGGGTCTCCTATTATATTGTGTTTCGACGGTGTCAGAGGCCGTTAATCACTAAGTCACGAGACTACCTGAGTATGCAAAGCTCAGGTCAGGAGTCACGTTACGGTACTATTTGACCCTTGAGAAGGTCGTATTTTTCCTGGTGTTGATGACCCCGTGGTTAAAGGTGGGTCGTCGCCATAAGCAAGTTAAGTAGACTACGGTAGAATTAATTAATTATTGTATTGGGGTGGTTTCACCCAGAACTGTTATTAATATTCATAAAATAAGGATCTTAGTTTAGTTTAGTTAAGTTGTATTTGTGCTAGCCGGAGACTTTAAAAGATTAGCCCCTGTGAAGTGATTTATTTTCTGTCCTGCAATCTTGGTTCATCGCCCACGAACAAAGTGCGGCGAGAGCTATTACCGCGATTGGTCCATGGGCCGTTTAATTCCCATGGTGGCACCCTATTGTAAATAATGTTATTTACTGTATATTTTTGTTATGCATATGAAATTAGTTGAAGTTTTAGTTAGTAGCCCATTTAATAAAACAATCGGAATTTCATCTCAGTGTGTTTGTTTAATGACCCCCCACCCCCTCTCACCGACCGCTGCAGCTTGCGAGGCAACGTCCCGAAACGTGAGGGTACGATAGTGCTAGAGGTCCTACCATTTATTATTTATTGTTAATTGGATACCTTCACGCGGTAGGTAAATATATAAATTACACGTAGATGACATTGTAATATACACTAGCGCTAAAACTATAGAGCTTTGTAAATACAGACTACAAGGGAGCATTAGTAGTATAACTATGGAGAAGCTGGGACAGCCCTTTTTAAAGGGTCATAAATATCTTGTAAAGGGTGTGTGTATTATGGAAAAGAGAAGTATGTATGTGTGAAGGTCATGTATGTGTAGGTGTGTGTGTGTGTGTTGGTATTAGTTAGGTTTGAGGATAACGATGGTATGGCTATGGAGAAGCTGGCCGGCCCTTTTTAAAAGGATCATAAATATCTTGTAAAGGGTGTGCGTATTATGTAAAAGAGAGGTATGTATGTGCAGGTGTGTGCGTGTAGGGTGTAGGGTATGTATGGTTTGTCGGTGATGTTAACGTGGAAGTCGTGCCGCCCTCGTGATAAAAGTGTGTGTGTAGATATCGATCGGGGGGGCGGTGTTGTTGTTGTTTTATTTTCGAAAAGAAAGGTATGTATCGTTATGTGTATAGGTGTGTAGGGGGGGCGTGCGTGTTTTAGTCTAAGACGAAATATCGTAAGGGGCGCGCAAGTGGTGCGAACGTGTTTTTGTTTTAAGAGCGCGTTTTCGGGATTATCTCATCGGACACGTGCAAGACGTTTCAAGTAGTCTTTTAATAATTTGAAAAATGTTACGCTCGATGTGTCGTAGGCAATTATGATGAAGTATAAGAAGAATAAGGCTGGGGGAAATAACCGCAAGGTTTTATTACAGGTGTCGATAAGAAAAATTGCGTGCTGCGTTTGTATTTGAAAAAATTTTCTCCCCTACTACGAATAATAGTTTCGTCGTCTTGGTAAAAGAATATCCAAAATATTTTCTATTTATTATTGTGTAATTATTCGAACGGTAAACATCGTGTGTCGAAAGTGCAAAAATGTCTCAAGCTTCGGACGAATTAAAATTCCAGACGCGCCTACCTCAACGCGTGCAATTTTAAAACAAGTGAAAAGTGCTTGCAACGTAGGTCGAAAACGTCACTATGAATCGATGCTGCTAAATCTGAAATGTAATCAGATCGTTTCTAATGCAAAAGCAAGCGTGATAGGGCGATCAGAGGGCAGGTATTAGTAAAAGAATGGATCCGGCGATAATACTAGTGCGAAGGACGACGACGAGGGTTATGCGAACGACGTCGAAGTCGACGATCCTGCTGAAAATTTCGATAGATTAACATCAAAGAAGAATGTCAAAAGACGTAGAACGTCGAACAATATCGGTGGGTCGATTTGAAATCGGCTTTCGCCCGCAGGATACGTTCGAGTGCTGTGGTCAATTTATATCACATAGATCCCATGCAATTTTTAGAAGATGCATTCGCCCTAATAGAGCGACGTTTGAGAAAATGTTTGAGAAAATTTGGATCTCTTAAAATTAATTTCGTGTTTAACGGTGAATACGTAAAGCCCAACGCATCAACATCATCGTCTTCAGAAGCCGTGGATACATCGTCATCATCATCATCGTCGTCGTCGCTCAGACATTTTACTACTAAAAATTATAAAATTTTAAAAATTGAAGACTTTCAAACTCAAGTTAAACCCGAAGCCATTCAGGAATTGAACAATAAACTGGACGAATATACCGAAAAGCAGAGCGGGTTAGCTCTTTCGAGAATATTAAATTTAGGCGTCAATATAAATCATGCAGGAACCTATAGTATGCATTCTTAAGGAAGGGGGATAAGAAAATTGTCTACGAGATGATATGTTTATTTTTAATCATATACGTTTGTAATATAGAAGAATGTTGACGGTCGAGGATCTTACGAAATTACCGCTCGAGTATATCGAGAGGCATGCAAGTAAAGACGTCGCCAGAAATTTCGATAAATTACCGGAGTATTTGCAAAACAATTATGGACGCATCGCTATTGTTTAGCGCATGGCTTACAATCGTCGTCGCATGCAGATCAGATAGATGGACCTCCTCTGCAAATAAAATCGTGTCCTGAATGCGCATGTTCTACCCCATATGTACGCGCGCACAACAACACATCGCAGCCCTGCAATAAAAACCTATGAATGCAATTAAAAATGCTCATTGTTCGAAATGACTCCTAAAGGACCGCCCGCAGCCGTCGCAGCATATCTCGCCTACTCTTTAATATGTAATAATTACCTATACATATTTAAACCGAGCGTGCCCTCCTGGCAAAGAAATCCGGTTCCCGTATATCCCCCGAATGCATTCGTATGTTTCGAGGTTGTTGAAAATAAAGACGTTTTGGCCTTGTCGAAGTCCGAGTCGTCACAACAACAACAACAAATAAGATGCTCTCGCTCTAAAGATTGGAAACGTATGGAATTAATTACCATGCAGCTGCAACAGCAATGGCAGCAGCAGCAACAGAACCATTCGGAAGAGGTTCCCTTATCGCCATCATCATCAGAGACGTCGTCGTCGTCGTCGTCCGCGGTATCGAGAGACCTTTTAATTTATAAAAGTTATCTAGGAGGAGAAAGAGGACGCCTGCAACGACGACGAGAAATAGAAAACGTAGATGGATCCGGCGACGGCGAGGCCGGCAACGACGACGACGACGACGACGGTGCCGAACGGTTGAACAATGGATGCGCGGGCGATTGTGTCGGAGACGGAGTTGGCATCGATCCTTTTCTGATGTTTAAAATAAGATTTAAATACAATAGCAGTTTTACGGAGACCGAATGGTACGTCATGCCATGGAATCATAAACGAATCGCCTTCGAAAGAGAAAGAGAGAGCGAGAAAAAAAAAAGATCGAGAATTTGATAGTTCAGATGGTGTATGGACGTATTTAGAACACATCGTACTTATGCAATTAATAGGAGAGTGGGCATACTACATCTATTACAAATATAAAATAAACTATGCGCGCATGAGCAACATCGTTTGCGCTCGAACGAAAACCTACACATGCAAAATAATTTTCAGTTCTAACCGGGAGGTATCTTCGTTCAGGGTGTGTATGTGCGCGTGAAATTTTGCACTTAATTAAATAGCAATTATGGTGAAGTATATTCAAGACGAAAATAATCATACAAGTGGTGACGACAGACAAGTATTTTTAAATAACGATGATGATGACGTAATTTCGTCATCATCATCATCATCATCTACGTGTGCAGTATCTGGATCGCCGCAAGTTTTGTCAGGTATTCATGTCTACGATAACGATCAGGCGATGGATCCCCTGATATGTAGCACCGAATACCGATTGAATTCCTCCAAGGAGAATGCGCAATGGTGCGCTCACGGTCATACGATCGAAGTGGGCTTAACCAAACGAAAGAGCAATATGGATTTTAGCCCTGTTATCAGACTTATATGCCCCAACAGATTTTGTAAAGAAGGCGAATTGCAAATGGACGAAAACGAGTGGAAAGATTTGTCGTCTATCAATATCGAACATAAATTTAGAAATTTTTTCCAACCGCTCGGATACTGCCAAGGTTGCATCTGCAGGCGCTACCGCCGCCTCCGTAGTCGCAGACGTATGGCACTGGAGGCGTGAAATGCATCAGACGATCGACGGATACTTGGAAGTGGAATTTAAAGACGAATACGAGTCCATTCATAGAGTCGAGGTGCAAAAACTGCTGCGGCTCTCGCCGCATTAGAATCAACAACAACAACAGGATCCGGATACAATGTTGCGCGAATTTCTCTCTCCCGCGAAGAATTTGCAAAAGTGTTTACTCTAGCGCCTCTTATAATGCTCAAATTAGAAATATTGAAAGGACAAGATTTTCAAGAGTTCTACGATAGAAATATAGAGTGCGTCGCCACTTGCCTTCCCGAAGAGTTCGGAGCTTACGCGTATAACAGGTGCAAGAGCAGTAGCGGCGACGGCGACGACGATGGAGGTGAAGGCGTCCCCCTCCTCGAGGATGCTGGACTTTATTCGAACCTGCAGGATCAAGTCTTATGTCGAGTCGAGATGATAAGCGAATACGTATTTGGAAATCCATCCCTAAGTACCCTAAACGTTCTTTACGACATCAACAGACTCGGCTTATTAGAAATCACGCGCCATTTCCCTCACAAAATTGTCGATGACGTATTATGTTTATATCAAAAGAATTTAAATGTCGAAATGAAACCTTTGTATTTTAAAGATAGTGTATGATCCTTTTTGTAAATAAAATTTATTCTGTATGCAGTTATTTTATATATATATATATATATATATATATTTAAATTGTTACGTTATTGCAGGAGAGATGTTAGTCAATGTTGGTACACGGGGTGAAGGGTTGTTCAACAACCTCTTAAATAAATTGCCCTTCGAACTGCACCTTCCTGGTCATAACTTCTGCGGTCCCGGAACCAGGCTACAAGAGCGTTTAAATCGCGGAGACAAAGGTATTAATCCTCTAGACGAAGCGTGCAAGCAGCACGACATCGCGTATTCGCATCACAAAGACGTGGAGCGCAGGCACGAGGCCGACAAGGTCTTGCAAGAAGCGGCTTGGCGGCGAGTCAAGGCCAAAGATTCTAAGTGGTCCGAGAAGCTCGCAGCGTTGGGCGTAACGGCTGCAATGAAAGCGAAACGCAAACTAGGAATGGGAATAGACAAGCAAATGGCCGTGAAACTGGATCGTCGACAGCGAGGAGGACGACGACGACGACGACAAAAACGACGACGTCGAGTACGTCGATGCTCGGGTAAATTCAAAGACAATAACGGTAACGTCGGCAGAAAATGCTCCTTCAGAGGCGGTCTTATAAGTAAAATATCTAAAGAAATCAGAAAACAAAGCATCAAGAGTAAAGGACACGGAGATGCTTCGCATAATCGTCTCATTTCGAGCGCGATGAATGCTGCAAAAATTATAGTCAACAGGATGGGAGGTCGTTCGAAAATTAAAGTACCGCGCATAATACCGGTGCCCAAGCGAGGAGGCTTATTGCCTTTGATTCCGATATTTGCGGGTCTTTCGGCGCTCGGAGCACTGGCCGGCGGAGCGTCGAGCGTCGCAAACGCCATCAATTCGGCCAAAATGCAAAGAGGTATTTCGACGAGAACGCGCGTCACAACAGAGCCATGGAAGAGAAAAAGTCGGCAGCGGATTGTATTTAAAGCCTCACAAGAAAGGTAGCGCCTTGTACTTGAAACCTTATCCGGGGGATTCAAAAAACGGATGACTTCGACGGTGCCGAGGAATGCTAAGCTCGCCACCACCACCACCCACCACCACCCTTACACCTCCCATGCGCGCATTGACCGATCTCGATCTGCACAAATATGCTAAAGGTGTTCCGTATTTTAGAGGCGTGTACATGCGAGACGAGTTGCCGCTAAAAAGACGCGACGGAAGCTTAGCACCGCCGTGGCGAAACGAAAGTGGTATTATAAATTTAGACGATGGATCCGGTCCGGGCACGCATTGGGTCGGTTATAAAAAAAGGGCCAATACGGTGATATACTTCGATAGTTTCGGAGACCTGAGGCCTCCGAGGAAGTCTTAAGATATTTTCACGGTAGCGATATATATTATAACGTGGAAAGGGAGCAAGACTTTAACACGATCGTGTGTGGTCATTTAGTGTTGAAATTTTTACATAAAAGAACCATAATGCCCTCGGAGCGCTACAGTCATGTCTAGGACATTCACGATATTCGGGTATGGAAATACCATCAGCAGCGGTACGCTATACCCACCTGTGAGACTGAACGATGGCGGCACGTACACCTGCGGCTTGGTGGGTCTTTACACGTGCAACACCGTTCGAAATATTTACGAGGGAAATAATAAGTTCTATTACGATAAAGATAAAGAAATCACCATCGACGAGGGATGCTACGAAATAGACGAGCTAAACACGTTCCTGAGAAAAAAGATATTGGAGTCGGCTAAAGCCAACAAAGAAATTAATTCGTCCGTAACTTTGGACGACGACGGATTGGTCGACGGCTTGTTTTCTTTAAGAGCTAATAATAATACCTAAAGTGCGAAATAAAATCGAAATACTCCGTAGACTTCACGAAGCGCGGCAACATCGGTCGAATGCTGGGATTTCATGATCGAATTTTAGAGGAAGGTCGTTCGCATACGTCCGATCGCGATGTGGAAATAATTTCGGTATCTAATATTTTCGTAGATACTAACATTACGACGGGAGCGTACCGCAATAACCAACTTTGTCATAGCATTTACGAATTTGGCCTAACCGTGCCCCCCGGCTACAGCATAGAACAACAACCCAGTAATATAATTCGTTTCCCTCTGTGCGTGGACGAATTCGATAACATTACGTTGAGACTGGTGGATCATACGGGTGAAGCGGTTAATTTTTCGAAGGATACGTACCTTTGCGTTCGCCTAGAGCTAAGACGCAAATAATAAAATTATTGTTAAGTTAAAAATGGGCGTCGTTTACGATGACGAGCGTCAGCATCAGCAGCAGCAGCAACAGACGTTAGCCGCAGTCGTCAATATACCTAAGAAAAAATCCGCGCGTTGGGCATTGTTATCGTCGTTGCTGCCGAAGTCTTCTTCTTCTTCTTCTTCCTCAAAACAAACCTATATAAAACGCAAAAACGTTCTCAAAATCTGCAGTCGCACGCAAATCATCGTTAGGCCATAACGAAATAAAAAGCGGAAGAGGTGTGAAAAAGCGACATCATATTAAAAGAAGAGGAAGAAGAACCTCGCTCTTAGTCGCGCAGACGCAAGTTTCTTAAAAGCACTCGGCTACAAGCTTTTGAATACGAGATAGAAAAAAAGTACTAGAAATGGCTAAACGTGGCGGTAAAATACGTGGTGATTTTGGTAGTAGCACGAAAATGGTCGCAGATCACATCTCGTCGGTGATTAGTCCCCTTTGAAGAAATTACGTTTCGACGAGGTGGCCAAATTAGACGTATTCAAAAGGCCTCGCTACGAAGAGACAATTTCGAAAGAAGATTATTATTCGTATTTACCCTTCACGCGAAACACAGACCACAGCGATAGAGTGATTATAGAAATCCAAAATTCCGATGCTATAACCGCAACCTACGACAGTTACATTAATATTAAGGGAACGTTTTCGGTGAAAACCGAAGGTAAACCGTATACGATAACGAACAACGCAATATTATTCTTGTTCGATGAAATACAGTACAAAATGGGGAGCACGCATGTGGTCGACGTTTGTAAGCAGCCTGGTATAACGTGCACGATGAAGGGTCTCGCTTCGTATCACAAAAAATTCAACGGTTTGAGCAATAGCACCTGGGACCCTCGAGGAGATACAAACGCCGACATTTTTAAGAACGGACGCTTCTCGTGCAATGTGCCTCTAAAGCATATTTTTGGATTTTGCGAGGATTATAAACGAGCCGTCGTAAACATGCCGCAAGAGCTTGTTTTAATTAGATCCAAGAGCGACGTCAATTGTTACAAGAGCGACGAAAACGAGCTAACATTTAAAATTACTAAAATATCGTGGAGGTTCCGCATTTAAAGCTTAGCGATGAATCGAAATTAAATTTATTCCATCATTTGCATAAAAATCCCAGAATTGTGGTTTACTTTCGTCGCTGGGAGCTTCACGAGTTGCCGTCCTTTCCGTCTTCGAAAATTCGAACGAATTAGAAAAACCTCGATGGATTCTATTTACTCTTCAGCATGGCAAGTATGATAATGCGAAGCAATCGGCAGCCCAGTTCGATCACTGCAATCTGACAAATTTAAAACTATACCTTAATTCCCAAGAATTTCCACTTCAAGATATGAATTCGGACTTTGCCAATAACGATTATTCGACCCCGTTCATGCACTATTCGAAATTTCCGGAAAACTATTATGCAGGCGCGAGCAATTTGAGCTACGCTCTGTGTTGTTTGAACGACTATCAGCAATTTGGCAATTGTCCCGTGTTCGTGATCGATTGCAGTCGTCAAGAAGAATCTATTAAAAATTCGGCCGTCGATATACGTCTCGAAATCGAATCCAGCAACATTTTCGATCAAACCACTAAAGCATACTGCTTAATTTTGCACGACTCTATATTCGAATACGATCCGTTTACGGAAATCGTTACGCGTCATATTAGCGAATAATAGACATGAAGGTTATTAAACAGAAACAATCTCTACCGGTTGCAAATATGGATCTAACGGTCGAGCAGGATGATCCTTATTCCTATTTTGGAACGCGCAAAAGCACGGAGATCTCTTACCGGCCAGCATAAGATGCATCGTATGCGGACCTTCTGCGTGCGGTAAAACAAACCTGATTTTGAGTTTGTTACTGGCACCCAACGGATTGGAATTTGAAAACGTTTACATTTACTCCAAGTCGCTATTTCAGCCCAAATACGATTTTTGAGTCGAGTTTTGAGACCGATCAAGGGACTAGGCTATTACGAATTTAGCGAAAATTCTGAAATAATTTCACCGCAAGATGCTAAGAGTAATTCGATTTTCATTTTCGACGACATTCAATGTCACGAACAAAACGCGATTCGTCAATATTTTTCAATGAGCCGTCATAAGAATATAGACGCGTTCTACCTCAGCCAATCGTATGCAAGAATACCGAAGCATCTTATTCGCGACAATACAAATTTAATTATAGTTTTTTGCAAGACGAAATGAACTTAAGACATATCTATTCGAGCACATTAATACCGACATGAGCTTCGAAGATTTCAAAAGATGTGCCGTCTAGCGTGGGAAAAAAGACGGCGATGGCAATAAAGCCGGATACGGATTCTTAGTGGTAGACAAAGAAAAAGCCATAAACGAGGGCCGCTACCGTAAAGGATTCGATCATTACATATGTATTTAAAATCACGACGTTCGAGCGAACTTTCATCAACGCAATGTCTGCGGCTGCGATGAGACGAGGACGACGACGACGTCACTCTACGAATTTAAATCGAACCGTAGTGCAGGCCACTAAAACGATAAGAAAAAGTTTTAGATTTTAAACGAGATCAAAATCGAGCTCAATTAAAATACGGAATGAAGCATGCTCAATTACTAGAACCGTTAAAATCGCTATCAAAATTCTCTGCAAGTAAAAATCCTAATTATATTCGACGTCAGAATGCGGAGCACGAATCTGATAATGTCGGCGACGGTTCAGATGCCTTACTTAAAAAGTATGCCGACATCCTGTCCAAAAGCGAGGATCCCAATATAGACGATACCGGAATCGGCATTCAATACGACGACCTTTCGAATAAATGGTCTATGGGCAATTCAGAGTTAGCTATTGCAGACGACGGATCTACGATTAATATTAGAAATAAAAAATATCCTATTACGGAGGGCTTACTTCGATTGTTAACTTATAAGAAAATCCCTTCGAATAAGAAAACGCCTGCTGGCAATCCTTCCGAGCTAGATGTAAAAAATTACATCGATATTTTGAAGAAAACCAATGCATATAATAAACTGTTTCGCAAGGATCTGCCTAAAACGCCCAAATATAAAAATTATATCGTTCCGAATTTAACACCGTCGCCCGTGGCGACTACAATATCTACGCCTCCTCCCTCGCCGCAGCATGCTTCGTCGCCGTCACCGTCGTCGTTGTCGTCAAGAGATGAATACAGCATCGGCGACTCCTACGATTCCCATGCAATTACGATCCAAAATAACGAAGAAAAGAAAGGTCTCGGTATGGATAATTTATCGAAAAAAAGACAGCCATCGAGTAATATAAGCAGAACTTGGCGATACAAAAAATTCGATAATTCTAATCATGAGATAGAATACGTTCATTGGGACTCGCCGGCCGAGCTGGTGAGCCGGCTTCGTTTGTTGATGGCCGAACGTTCGGCGGGCAACAATAGCTCTCAGAATCAAAACGAATTTCTTTCTATTATATCCGAATTAAAGGAGGCGAAATTAATCGCCTAATAAAATATACACGTTCTATAGAATAGTCTCAGAAATAAAATGGTCGTCGATAAATTTGGAAGAGCGTATGTTGCCAGAGACTCTGGAGGCGGAGGGTTTGGTAATACCGCTGCGCGCGGGCCTCCTGGTGTAGGCTTTAAACTAACTCCGGAAGGCGATTTCAACATAGAAAATAGAAAACTTTGCAACGTAAGCAATCCCGTGACCGGAACGGATGCGGTAAATAAACGAAGCGCCTTGGTATTGGACGAGGACGAGAAAATAGTTAACTTGAAGGATTTTAGAATAGTGAATTTGGCCGATCCTAAAAAATCAAACGACGGCGTAAACTTAAAATTTTGCAGTGAAGAACTCAATCTGCGTATAGGCAAAGCATTGGAAATATGTTTGACCGCTTCATCTTCGGGAAAAACGCATGCTAATAAGAAACTTAAATTTGACGCCAAATCGCGATCCATTGTAAATTTGCACGAAGAAATATAACGATAAGGAAATACTAGTGGATGAACTGCACAGAGGGGTTAGAATAAATTTTCCACGTCGAAGAACGATCATCAAATCTTATCACGACTTATTCCAAGCCGATATTGCTGAATTTATTCCATATTCGAAATATAATAAAGGGCATAAGTATATTCTACTCGTGATCGATTGCTATTCGAAATATTTATAAACGAGACCGCTTAAATCCAAGAATGGTCATGAAGTCACATCTGCGATGCGCGAGATTCTAAATGAAATTAAAAGATCGCGGCCGCCTTTACCGAAAAATCTGCAAACAGATAATGGTACAGAATTTTATAACGGCCAATTTGCACGGCTGATGAAGGAATATGGCGATATTAATCATTACTCCACATATAGCTCAATCAAAGCCGCCATCGTAGAACGTGCAATCAGAACGATAAAAAACAAACTGTATAAAGCTTTTAGTCTGAGAGGCAAATGGAAGTGGATTGATATAATCGATTCGATTGTATCGAAATACAACGATACGGTGCATTCGACCACTAAAAGAAACCCCAAAAATGTGACCGCGAAAACGCGTCTGAAAGTTTACGATAAATTAAAACTGGCGACTAGAAAACCTCGTTATGCCGTGGACGACTTTGTACGCATTTCAAAATATAGAAGTATTTTTCTAAGGGCTACAATGCAAACTGGAGCGAGGAGACGTTTAAAATATGTAAAGTGTTTCGAGCAAATCCGACTACTTATTTACTCGTCGACATGCATGGCGATCCAGTATTGGGACAGTTTTATGAAGCTGAGCTGCAGAAAACGAGAGTTCCAAATATTTACCTTATCGAGAAAATACTAAGGCGAAAAGGAACCAAAATTCTCGTCAAATGGTTGGGCTTCCAAGAGCCTTCCTGGATTCAAAAAGCTGATCTTATATAGATTGTTACATTTAAAAATAAAACATTTGTTTTTATATTTTTATTATATAAATATGTTACATTTCAAAAATAAAAATTTGTTTCTTTTTTGTTTGATTTTTATTATACATTTTTTTGATCTTGTAAAAATAAGAAAGATAGAGACGCTACAACTGCGATACTTTGACATGCAGCAGCACTTAAAATGTATTATTTTAGTTTATTTTATACATAATATAAAAAATAAAAATACAATGCAGTTTTTTTATCTTGGCTTGTTACAATATTTTAATTAATTTTATAATAAATATAAAAATAACAAAATACAATGCTTTTTCTTGATTACAATATAACAAAGAGAGCCTCTACAACAGCGCTTAAAATATATTTTTAAATTAATTTTATACATAATATAAAAAATTAAAAAAAAATACAATGCGGTTTTTATAATATAAAAATACAAAAAGACAATGCAATTTCTTTCTCGTTACAAGATTTTAATTATTTTTTTTTTATAATAAACATGCAATTCACAAAATAAAATATGGTTTTATTCAAAGGTCTTTTATTAGATAGTGCCCATGAGGCAAAGTATCTATTCCGTTAGATAAAATGTATCTTTTATCATCTTGATAACTTAAAGCAATTTTCGTCTGACGTATGGAATATACCTTATGCAAATATGATCGTATGCTATTTTGGTCTCGTTCTATAACTACTTTATTTCGTAACGTATCGAGATAGTGATCGAAACAGATTTGCTGATCGATAATGTACTTTTAACACCCTTAGCCTTCTTTATTATCTCACGGCCTTCTATTTTTAAAGAGTACATTTTCGATCGAAGGCCTACAAAGTGCGTTAAAATACGACCTCTAGTTTCGTCTTTCATAAGACCAATGACTTTTTTATTAATTAAAGGAATTTTATAGATGTTATCGGGATCATAAGCGCTCGTATCAAATTTTTCTAGATTCGTCTTTATACACTCTTCATAGAAATCATTGCACGTCACACTATACAAAAGGCTGTCGGTGTCCATGTAGCATAATTCGCAATTATTTGCAAATTTTGCCTTCATGAAATCGTAGTGAAAATTATATAATTCAATTTTGATAATTCTAAGATGGCCATACCTATGTAGATAGGTTTGTTGAACTCTATCTCTGTTTTGCTCAATTCGATCGCGACCAGATTTTTGTCAAAAATCGTTGCCGAATGGAAATTTGGTTTGGAAATTAAAGATAGAGCACCATACCGACCGCTCCAATGAGTCACTAATTTTATGACGCGTCTTTTCCTAACATTCTCCATTGTTTTACCAAAATGGAATTGTTTGCAAATTTATATAGATTTTGTGCAAATTCCGTTTTAGCTTCCGTGCGCATTCTTGTATTTAATTCGACAAACGGTCTCAACCAAGGAGACTGACCGAATTCTAAAACCTTATGAACGCGCGTCATAACTACGCCCGCAGATAAATAAACCTGGAGATTTCTGTAATGCACAACGTAGTTGAACTTTTCGTGAGGGTGCACATTAATTTTGAAAATTTCGAGCCGGAGACGTGCCCTGTTCTGGGCACATCGGCAACTCTTTCTGAGCGTCGTGAATGTCCGTAGGAAATTCCAAGTCGCATTCAATAATGTAACCTTTATCGCTCGTGATGCTCACCGTTGTAACATTAAATTTTAATATTTCTTCAGGCGTTAGCCATTTGAAATCCCGTAAGGCAAATAGCAAGATTCGGCATGACCATAGAGATTATTAATATCTCCGTAAAATAAAAATTTATTCGGCTTGGATGGATCATGCGTTGGGGATAATATTTATTATTGGATTCTACATATCGTTTTACGACTTGAGTAAGGCCCCCGAATGCCTCTTTCGATCATTAAAAACATGTCGACGTCACAAATTAGTTCTAGCCTGATTTTAGTATATAATAACATGCTAGACCACGAGTAGCTCGCCAAAGTCACAAAATTTAAGGGATCCAATTTGTATGTTTCAAGACAATTTTTTCTAAAGTCTTGGAATATATCGCAAAGTAAAAGAATGTCGCATTTTAAATATAGGTCCGCGTAGTCGCCTAAATTTTTGCATTTAAAAGTGCTCCATACGGTTTGCGCATGAATATATTCCGATTCTTCAATATGTGATTCATTAAGATTGCTATAAAAACATTCTATAGGAGGAAGATTTTCTTCGCTTAATTTCAAAATGTCATCCAAATACTCGTAGGAAAAATACCCTTGCGCATTAGCAATTTAATGCGATCCGGGTTTAGCGAGCTAAATTCCTTTTTTAAAACTTTAAAGTCATCGAAAGACAACTCGCATGCTAATTTTTCCAATGACATTGCCATAAATCGAAATGAATCTATGAATCTGAACGTCACATTTGCGTCGTTGTATTTTTTAGAAAATGTTATGTATTTTTCATTATTCAAGGGTATTATATTCATGGGGCCTTCGAAAGCGTTAGCAAGCTCTTTAATAATAAAATGAGCATCATAATTGCTCAAATTATGATAGACTACGGAATAATTGGAAATAACCTAAAATTTAAATTACAGCTGCTATGCGCAACACCTCTTACAGAACCATTCATGTGATCGTGATCGATAACCTTTTCGTCGTCCGGCAAGAAATCGACTTCGCAAATAAAGCACGTTTTTGCCGTCGAGGCATCTATAGAGGACGTAGCAGGCTCGTTTTTAAAAATGCGCTCCCATAACATATGGCAATATGTTTTAATTGTCGCACAAACCAAGAAATGCAGTCTGTGCCCGTGTATGAACTGTAATATGAAAGAGATTCGTCATATCCACAATAAAAATAATATCCTATTGAAAACGGAATATGTTCCTGGTATTTGAAAGTGCGTTCTGATTCGGAAGCTCTTTCGGTTTTTTAATAAGGCATTCTATGTCGGAATAAACCACCATCGGCACAGGTATTTTATACTTAAAATCTTTAAATTGTAAATATTTGTTTTTTTCGGAGGGTAAAATAACACGACACTCGTTAAGTTTTTCGCATACTTGCTCGTGGGCATCGAGACGTTTGCGATCGTAAAAATAGGAGAGACATCTATCGCATACGTAAAAGTGACCCGTATGTTTAGTTAATTGACCTCTCACAAGTGAGGCTAAATTTTTTATAAGACAATAATGATATCTAACGCCCCGTTTATAATCTTTAATATTTTTTTTTAATTCTTCCAAACTTTTTCCAACTTTATCGGCCTCGTCGCCGTCGTCGTCGTCCTCGTCGCCGTTGACGTCTTCGCCGTCGTCAGAATTAAATTTTGACGACTCGTCGACATACGCATCTTCAACAATTAACAGATTAACGTGTTTATCTCGTTTTTGGCTAGTTAATTGTACCGGTGTTACGATGTATCGAGCGCGTTTTAAAATAAGAGCAAAACATTTACAGAAATATCATTCTGCTTTTCGAATTTCGATATATCCGATATAGGCATGGGGCTGACGAAATTTTTCATATTAAAAATTTCTGCAAAATGCGGATACGAAGTTGTGCGATTAGCATGCTTACCTGCTGTAGGCTTAATTATTCCGGCTAAAACGCTCCAATAAAAGCATGAAAATCATTGTTTCTAATGTTTAAACAGGCCTTTTGTTTTGAATTGCGATAGGAAGAGGCATGAAACAACTCGCGTGAAACATATCATAGCATTTATTAATATTAACATTTAAAAATAATATTTCGGATAGCGTGAATCCTGACCCGTGCATTGCGTCGTTCTCTATTTTATCCAACAAGCGTGTTGCGATATTGCACGCAAACCACTCGTTAAACTTCTCTAAATTGCCGAAACAAATTAAAAGTTGGGCGTCGAAAATACCTAGTTTGAAACTCATTTTCGTTGAGCGCGACGGAAAATTTGAAAAATCGCACGCTAACACGACATTAATTTTAAGGTTTACCGAGTGATTTTTAAAATCGTATACAATTTGGATAAAATTAGTTTTTACAATCTTCGATAAATAAATTAAGATCTTTATGTGCAACATTAATAATTTGAGCTGTTTGAATTCTCGATTTAAACGCAGACACGATCGGCTTCCAAACCAATTCAGAATGTCGAGGCGTGCTCCGAGAATACATCCATTGTTTAGGAACATTCTGCCGCAGTAGTTTTTAATAGATCTTTAAATAGCATTTTATATCTTTTCATATGGCATAGAAGATTTTCGAATAGATTCAGATAACTAGCCGAGAGCGAAGAAGAAGTTTGTTTCACCGTTCTTAAAATCGATTCGGTGTTGTGAATGTGTGATTTTAATATTCGAACCCAATTGCGAAATACTTTAGTTTTACGACATTTCGTTAAAATTGCGTGCACTTTTCGATACAACTGTAGCATCTGATCACAACACATCGAAACGCCCGCGTCCGCTTCGATTTTTCTGTTAGTTAACATTTTTTTTTTCGTATTTCAATGCCAACTTTCTGTATTTTGAACCGTGCAATTTTACTAATACGTTCGGCGTATCGTCTTTGGGCGATAAATCGCAGGACCATAAAATGGCTTCTAATTCGGCATGCAGTCCCCGTTTTATTCTAACAATTTGTACGAGTTTAAAAATCTTATACAAAAGGATAAGTCTATAGCATATTTTTCTGAATCTGTAATTTTTAGTTGATTTTATAGAAAATACATCTGTCGTTCTAATACATTTACTATAGACAAATAAATCGCTGATTTCATGCAAGCGCATGCGGAGGGTTTTTCTACAAATCAACAAAGAATTAATAAATTGAGTTGAAAACACGAATTCTCTATTTTTTAAGTCCACGTATAGGCAATCGGTTCTTAGAATTGCATAAAAGAAAATGTCACTTTCACATTTATACTGAAAATTAAACACTGTTATTAATGGCGATACGGCAGATTGATCTACAAATCTAAATAACCTAATACCGGCCGAGATGCTTTCGCTAATATTATAAAATGCCTTTCGGTCGTAATTACATAAATTAAAAAGCTTTTCTTTCATACGAGACACGTCGGTGAAGCAAAACGCTATTGTGTTAGAATACGAATTTTCTAAGCACGTTAAATTGTCGAACAAATTAAATTGCATGCAAAATAAAAAAAGGGCTCGATACCCCATCAAAAAACCGTCCCGATATTTAAAGTCTCTTAAATAAGCAGGCAATTCCTTGCATGCGATTCTATAAAAATTATGCGGATAATCCGCAATTAGCATATCACGATTGTAATGGGTTGCTGATCTAATTCTATATTCAATACTCATAACTTTAAAAAATCAAGATGTAAAAATACTAAAATTATAAAAATTAATTACCATGTATAGGTAGGTATTCTAGTGTGATGACGATACGGATGGCTTTTTTTGCTCTTGCCGTTCTTGATTTTCCTGGGGAGGATCCGTTAGGGCTGATGATGATGATGGATCCTTTTGTTTTTCTCCCATGCAGCAGAAGGAAATACTCGCTGCAGGATTAGGTTTACCTTTAAAATAAACGAATTTCGTATTAGTTTTTTAAATAAAAAATTAAAATATTAAATACTAACCAACTTCGAACGATCCTAGGTAGTGCAAACAAAGGCATTCCTGTTTATTCAGCTCTTCGATATCTTTGTCGCTAATTACGTCCGCGATTCTCTGCGGAAGGAACACAACGCATTCTTCTAATTCGACGAGAATGAGCCGAGAATTCTTCTTTGACTGAAGAGATTTGATGCTTAAAACCGGATAAGGGCGCTGTAGCTCGAGATCTTTGACTTTACGGTCTTCTTCCTATCGATGCGGCTTACTGAATTGATTTTTTAATTAACTCCATATTTTAATTCTAATTACGAATATAATTACATAAAGTTAAAAATATATTTACAATTATTACCTGTTTTTAATGCAAGCTGCACGATGACAAAACACGTTGCACGACTCTCAAACTTATATTTTACAAGATAAAAAGCCTTACAAGGGATCCTCTATTTATATCGATCCGAATGACGTACTTTTTATTACGCATCTGAATACCGCCTCCCAAGCACATACACGATTAGGTCATTAACGATAGCAATTCATTAGAATTAAATAGCATTGCCCTTGTTTTGGGCAAAAAAAGCGCTCATTCAAATTAAAACGTCATGTTTTATTATGCGGATATTGAAGTCGCATAAAATTAATGAGCATATTTTTATTCAAAGACTAAAACTAAAACATTTTCCCCGACTCGGCATCGATAAAGAATATAAAATCCCAAACGTCTATATTTCGAGGATTTATGAGACCATATTTGTTAAAAATAATGGGTTCCTATATAATTAATGTTGCAAAACGATGTGTACTGAAATTAAAACTTACTCACGAATGATGTAATCATGAAACTACAGTATTTTCTTTACGCGTTCCAAGAAGCTATCTTTTATACATACAATGTTTTAACAAAAGCGATTCCCGACTTCGATAATAAAAAATAATTATACAAACATACTCGATTATTTATATTTTAACTTCCGCTTTATATAATGAATGTATACTATACAAAATTTACGATCACTTTTTATTTCTCGGCAAAAATACGATTTCGTCATCGTATATGCTTTGGGTTCATATAATGCGCACAAAATTAAGTAAGAACTTTTTTACCATTTATACCGAAACAATTACATTTAAAACGTCTTGCACGTGTCCCGATGAGATAATCGTGGCCCCGTTTTTTTTTCTCTTGCCCGACGATCTGAAATCTCTGCGTTATTTTAAATACTTCATCATAATTGCCTACAAAAACATCGAGCGTAACATTTACAAATTATTAAAAGTTTACTTGAAACGTCTTGCACGTGTGTCCGATGAGATAATCGTTGACCCCGTATTTGTATACGAATTAAATGGCGCACTTTCATCATCTTCTCTCTCGGAAGGCAAAAAATACACCCACACGTCATCGATCGAACCATCTTGAGCAAAAATACGATTACGTCAGTAGTATAGCTATGGAGAAGCTGCGACAGCCCTTTTAAAAGGGCCATCGCAATTTTTTTTCTTATCGACACCTGTAATAAAAAAAACCCTTGCGGTTATTTACCCAGACTCATTCTCGAACGCGACCACCACCCCCCCGAAAACGCGCTCTTAAAACAAAAACACGTTCGCACCACTTGCGCGCCCCTTACGATATTTCGTCTTAGACTAAAACACGCACGCCCCCCCTACACACCTATACACATAACGATACATACCTTTCTTTTCGAAAATAAAACAACAACACCGCCCCCGATCGATATCTACACACACACTTTTATCACGAGGGCGGCACGACTTCCACGTTAACATCACCGACAAACCATACATACCCTACACCCTACACGCACACACCTGCACATACATACCTCTCTTTTACATAATACGCACACCCTTTACAAGATATTTATGATCCTTTTAAAAAGGGCCGGCCAGCTTCTCCATAGCCATACCATCGTTATCCTCAAACCTAACTAATACCAACACACACACACACCTACACATACATGACCTTCACACATACATACTTCTCTTTTCCATAATACACACACCCTTTACAAGATATTTATGACCCTTTAAAAAGGGCTGTCCCAGCTTCTCCATAGTTATACTACTAGCATTAATAGTATAGCAAAAGCCGCTTCGTTGGCAGGTTTTCAATTTTCACGTGAGAAAACTTGTGCGGCACATTTCTGCAGACGTCGAATTCCACACGCAGGCCCGTATATAACACTATACGGAAAAGAAATTCCGTATAGAAATGAGAAGAAACTTCTGGGATTAATATTCGACAAAAAACTAACCTGGAGGTAACATATAGAAGCAGTAAGAAGAAGACGGTACCGTCTATCAATATTATAAAACATCTTTTCAATATTAAATGGGGCGCAGACAGATCTGTGCTATTACATTTATATACGTCGCTAGTGCGAAGCAGAATTGACTATGGCAGTATCGTTTACTGCTCTGCCAGCAAAACCACTCTTACAGCACTAGATACAGTATAAAATGTGTCGCTAAGGTACGCTTTTAGAGCATACCGTACAAGCCCAAGTAAAAGCTTACAGTGTGAGGCTGGAATAGAGCCACTGGCAATTAGGCGTCAACGGCTTATCCTTAACTATTACTTTGCAATTAAGTCAACGGCAAACCATCCCAACAGAGATTTAATTGCAAATGAAGGCCAATGCCGGTTATTTGGAAACTTTTTAGTACACGATAGACCTTTCCCAACCCAAGCTTATGTTTTAGTAATTGGAATGGAGCACATCTATCAACCTGAGCTCCTTCAAAATATAAGTGAAATTCCGCCATGGATGATACCGGAACCGAAATGCTGCTTAGAACTAACCAGGCTAAATAAAGATATTTCAGCATCGGAAATGAGGGATATGCTCCGAAATATATTAAGCACGTTTATAGGTTTCAAAAAAATATTTACGGACGGATCCAAAACAGACATCGGAAAGGATGTGCACTTATCGCCGAGTCCACCACAAAATCATGGACAATGTCTCCGGCATGCTTTGTGTATACTGCAGAACTTTATGCAGTATACCAGGCCCTCTTGCAGATACAGAAAAGCAAATGGGAGAAAGTGGTTATCTGTACAGACAGTCTAACAGTAATACAAGAAATCAAAGGAAACAATAGTCAAAACTGCATAAACATGAAGATCAAAGAGATTCTTTACAAACTTCGACTTAAAACTATAATATTTATGTGGACGCCTAGTCACATAAGAAATCCGGCAAATGAGGCAGCTGATACTGCAGAGAAATCGGCAGCTCTAGAAAACAGGTTACAATAATCTGTGCACCTTAAATGACCTTTGAATGCTAATTATGAAACACATCAAAAATCACTGGCAAATGTAATGGAATCATAGCAATTCGAAATTAAAGATGATAAAGCCATCTATTGTGCCTTGGGCAAACTACTGTCAAAACGATAGACGACAGCAGGTTGCATTGACACGACTTAGGATAGGTCATACAGACCTAACTCATGGTTTTATGCTAATAGGAGTTGTACAACCAAACTGCGACAAATGTGGAGTACTTGCAACTGTTTATCACCTACTGGTAGGATGTACTAAATATGAAAAAATACGGCGTGAGGTATAATTAGCCGAAAATCAAAACGATATTTTCGCAGATGTCTCCAAGCAAATTGAAAACTTAATAAAGTTCTTAAAGGCTACTAGACTTATGTAAAAAATATGATAACGAAAATAATGCTAGATATTAACTAAAGCAAGCGGCAAATAACCTGTGTAGTTGATGCCGTCAATAAAAAAAAAAAATAATAATAATAATAATAATAATAATAATTCAAATTCAAATTCAAATCAAATTTATTTATTTTTTATTTTTTACAAATAATACACCTTGAGCTAACTCAACGTTGCTTGACAAGGTGTTTTAATATTTTATGAATTTTGTAGAGTTGCCTAACTGATTAATTGTCTAGTAAATCTAAATAGTACAACCTACATATACACATTGTTTTGATTTCTAGATTATTTAGTTTTGGCTCAACCCTCTATTTACATAGTTTATAATTGATCCCTGCTTTGTATTAATTTTTATAAGATAAGTAATGAATATATTAACTATCATATTTATGTATTTTCTAGTATTTAACTTAACTAATATGTAAAAATTAATAGCTAATGTTAATGTTAATGTTAAGGTTAGTTAAAATTAAAATTATTTTAGCTTAGTTAAAATCATTTTACATTTCTATATTCTACGGTTTTTGTAAGGAACTTAAGATAATATACAACTAAATTGAAACTAAATTAAACATGAATATTAATTTTAAAATAATAATTGAAACTAAATTAAACATGAATATTAATTTTAAAATAATAATGTAAATAAAAAACATTAATACAGTTACAAAGGAATTGGCAATTCTATTATGATTTTTAATCTTGTAGCTCCAGTAACTGCATGATTATTGCTAAATAGTAATAAAATATAATAATTTAACCCTAGACGCTTATATTAATTACTACTATACATTATATTTAACTAAGTATTTCTTCAGATCATTTTTCAACTTAGCCATATTTACCAATATTTTACAATCGTCTGGCAGTTCGTTCATTAATTTAGGAACAACGTATGAAAGTGTTCTTTTTGAGTATTCTTATGATCACGCGGTACAGTATACTTTTCATGCCGCAGTTCATATTCAAAGCTTTGTTTAATCAAATATGACGATCGAAAATAGTTCTCCATTACTATTTTATAAAATAGTAATGCTCTTATACCTAAAAGGCTACATCTATCAAAAAGTTCATTTAGCTTAACGCCTGAGCCGGAATTGCAAACTATCTTTAAAATTCTCCTCTGTATTCGCTGTACATGTTTAAGATAACAATCGCTTGCATATCCCCATGCTTCCAGCCCATACCTGATTACCGACTCTGCCAATGCTAGATATAAAGTCTTTTTTACATTAAACGGTACAATATCTTTTACATAATATAATTTCGATAATACTATTTTAAGTTTATTACATATGCCTTTTATATGGTGATCTCAACGAAAGTAGTTGTTGTTATGTTATTACTTAGGATATTATTAATTAACAGCCATTAATAATAAAAACACAGTTGTAATAACTTTATTAACTTTAGTGTACAACGTCTGGTCACACAACCATTCTTAATCATGCACGTCAACATCATTCCTCGTTTTACGAACTGTCGTAAAACCGTCGCTTGCGCGCTCCCCACTCTATACATAACACTCCTTTCCCTTTTAAATAAATTACAAATAGTCTTTAAACCTAATAGGTACAGTTTTGGTTCTAATTGTTTCTAAAAAGTCAATGTGCACTCTTTGCCAAGCTTGTGTAGACTTGGACATAGGAATGTAAACTTTCCTTTCACTATCATTTTGGGTAAGTTGACAACTTTCACAAGATCGAACCATCTTGTCTATATTGTCATTAAGACCCGGCCACCATAAAACTGATCTGGCTAACATTTTTGTACGAACAATACCAGTGTGGTCTTCATGAAGTAGGTTTATAACTTTACTTCTTAACGTTGTGGGTATAATTATTCTATTCCCAAACAGAATTGAATTATTTTTAATTGATAGTGCTGTACGAACTTTAAAATATGGCTTAAGTTCATATTTAACTTTCTTTGGCCATCCTTTAACAATGTAACTTTTAACTTCCAGTAAAATAGGGTCATGAGCCGTGGCTTCATCAACCTCTCGAAACGAAACAAACTTTTGAGCAACAAAAAAACACTCAATATTTAGACTATCATCAATTAACGTGGGTTGATTAACTGATAACCTCGATAATGCATCAGCATTAGGGATGTTACTACCCTTTTTATATTTTATAGAGTAATTAAAACCTGACAGTAAAATTGCCCAACGCTGCAATCTTGCCGCTGTAACTGGTGGAATATTTTTCATAGGGTTAAAAATAGTTTGTAACGGTTGATGATCGGTGACTAAAGTAAAATGTCTACCGATTAAATATTTTGCAAATTTTTTAACAGCAAAAACAATTGCTAACGCTTCCCGTTCAATTTGGCTATATCCCCTTTCTGTAGAAGATAGAGTGGAGGAAGCAAACAGAATAGGTCTTTCTATTCCATCAACTAACTGAGCTAAAACTGCTCCAACTCCAACGCTACTACTGTCACAAGTCACAACTAACGGTAGTGTGGGATTGTACAGCATAAGTAGGGTTTGTTCAGACAATAAATGTTTGCCTGTTTCAAACGCTTTTTGGCAATCCTTTGTCCATTCAAAGGATACACCATTTCTAGTCAAATTATGTAACGGTTCTAAGATGACTGGTAACTCTCTATGTAAAAATTTATGATAAAATGTAAGTAAACCCAACCAAGCCTTTACCTGTTTAACATTTTCAGGTCTGGGGGTATTTTGAATATCTGTAATTTTATCTTTACAAGGTGAAATACCTTTTTCGCTTAACATATAACCTAAACAAGATAAACTTTTACAAAAAAACTGAGATTTTTCGATATTAACTTTAACATTAAATTGGTTTAATCGTGTAAATACTTGAAACAAACGTGTTTCACACTCACTAACATTAGTACCTCCTATGATTATATTATCAATATAACAACGTGTGTAACTCAAACCTGAGAGAATTTGATCCATTATTGATTGAAATAGACCTGGGGCGCTGGCTATACCAAAACATAATCTATTCCAGCGATACAGACCTAAATGAGTATTGACTGTCAATAATTCTTTAGATGCATCATGAATTTTAACCTGTAAATATGCATTACGTAAATCAATTTCACAAAAAATAGCACAGCCATGAAAAGAATTTAACAATTCTTCGACTACGGGCAATGGATACGGCGCTATATCTATACACTGATTAACTTTTCGTAAATCTGCACATAATCGTAACTTTCCATCCTTGCGTGTAACACATACCAACGGACTGGCCCATGGGCTATAATCAGACATAACTTTACTTATAATTCCTTGCTTAACTAAATTGTTAATTTCGGTAGTAACTTTATCTTTTAAACTGTATGGAACATTATAAGCTTTTTGAAAAACTGGTTGAGCATTATCTTTTGTAGCTATGCTAACTTCAAAAGATTCCACAGGCTCAAAATTTTCAACATTAAAAACTATTGGAAATTTACTTTTTAAAATTTCAACAATAGACCTTTTGTCAGTAACTACGTTACATTTTAATAACAAATTTCTCCAACTAGGGTTTAACATTTCTAACCAATCTCGACCTAATAAGGGTCTTTGCAATTGATTGTTAGTAACTATTAACGTTAACTTAAAATTATTATCATTATAAGATACCTGAGGTTTAAACATACCTATTACTACGATGGGCTCACTATTAGCTGCCGTTAACTTTAAATTTTCAATCTTACCTAATGGCCATGATTTAAAATACTTTGTATACCAAAAATTTGGTATCAACGTAACTGCTGATCCGCAATCAACTTCGAAATTTATGGGAATTCCATTTATTCCTAAACTAACAACAACTGGTTCTATTGCTTGGGAAACAATCTGCACATTAAGGTTGCCATCTGCTGTAATGTTTTTCACTGTTTTATTACAGTCTTTAGCAATATGCCCATATTGATTACAAACAAAACATCTCCATTTATTTCTAGGACATTCTGACACACGGTGATTGCGATTGCATTTTGAACAAACAACTTTTGTTTTTGTATGGGTGGGACCTGAAAAATTTTTCAACGGATGTTGAACAACTGCAGGAACGTAACTGGACTTTGCGTTCACTTTCGAAACCTTACTAACATTTGAACTTGATACCTCTTGAAAAACTTGACTTTGCATTTTTATCAACTCCATGTCAATGCATAATTTCTGAGCTTTTTCAAAATCCAACTTGGATTCTGAAAGAAGTTTACGCACCATGGATTCGTCTCTTAAACCAGCAATTAAAATATCCCTGAGGGCATCATTTAAAAATTCGCCAAAATTACACGTGTTTGATAACTTCTTTAAGCTAACAATAAAGTCCTTGATTGATTCATTCTTTTGTTGACGTCGCGTGTAAAATTTAAAGCGTTCAGCTATTTCTAATTGCGGTGGAGCATAATGTTTTTTAAGCTCTTCAACTAACTCCCGAAACGTTTTATTTTTAGGTTCCACGGGAACCATCAGATTTTTCAGTACACCATAGATTTCTGGACCGATTACCACTAACAGTGTAGCAACCTTTTCTGTCTCGTTTGTGTGACTAACCTCAAAAAACAGTTCCAGCCGCTCCAAATAATTTTGGAAAGGTTCATTCATCCCTAACTGTGGAACAGCTACATTATAACGATTTCCATTTCCGTCGTTTTTATCCATTTCCAATATTTAATAAACTTATTAAACTGGTGTAATATTAATTACACTCAAACATTCACCAAACCGACCGTTTTAACTTCCGAACCAACAAAAAACCGGAACGTGCATTCAACTGACCTTGACCGCGAACGTTACAGTCAAGATTTTTTGCACTCACGTGGATTACTAAAACCGACTCGTCGCCAATGTTATGTTATTACTTAGGATATTATTAATTAACAGCCATTAATAATAAAAACACAGTTGTAATAACTTTATTAACTTTAGTGTACAACGTCTGGTCACACAACCATTCTTAATCATGCACGTCAACATCATTCCTCGTTTTACGAACTGTCGTAAAACCGTCGCTTGCGCGCTCCCCACTCTATACATAACAGTTGTCAACCGTAATTCCCAGATATTTTTAAGTTCGGCACGGTGCCACATATTTACAATCAGTGAAGCATGTCTCTAGTATAAATTTTTTCTGCAACTAATAGCATTTACACGAGTGAATTTTAACTTTAGGTTCTATTTGCTGATTGTAGGGTGTAATCATGTGCATTATTTTTGTTTTATCCGTGTTAACTACTAAACAATTGTCATGCCACCATTTAGTCAAGCTATCGAGATCGCTTTGCATATTACATTCTGCAACCTGATATGATCTATGTGCCGATATCAATAGTATGTCGTCTGCAAACATTAAAACTTTACAGTGTTTTATTACCTCTGGTAGTGCGTTTATGTAAATGTTAAATAGTAATGGCCCAAGCACTGAACCTTGGGGTACACCCTCATCTATTATAAATTCCTTACTATCGTGATTATTGATTTTTACTACAAATTTTCTATCATGTAAGTAACTTTTAAACAACTGAAGTGTAATTCCCAGACTACGTAATTTGTTTAACAAAATATTGTGATTAATTGTTTCAAACGCTTTTGTATAATCAACAAATAAACATAAAATATGCATATTATTATTCAGTTTGGCGTACACATAATTTGAGAATTCGGAAAATAGATTGTTTGTCCCCAAACCTTTTATAAACCCGTATTGCTGTTTAGAAATTATATAATTATTCATCAAAAACTTATTCATTTCACTTGCTATGTATTTTTCAAATACCTTTTCTATTGCCGGAAGTATTGATATTGGCCGATAGTTATTGTAATCCATGTATTTGCCTTTTTTATGAATTGGTTTAACTATTGATTTCTTTAACTTATCTGGTACAATTCCTTTCTTAAGCATTTGGTTAATTAAATGTGTAATTACAATATATATTTTGTCATTCAAGAACACAATATCTTTAATTCTTATGTTTTCATACCCTGGAGATTTATTTATGTCCATTTTCTGTATCACATTTTGAACAAATTCTTTAGTTGTCAATGGTATACGAAAACTGCATTCCGTATTATATAAAATATTAATAGGTTCTGCATGTTTTAAGCTACAATGGTGTTGTACCGTTTTAACACCGTTGTAAAAGTACTCAGCAAATTTATCCGGTAATTAGTTCCTATCCTGTAAAGGGATTGCTTTAGTTACAATATCGTCTACACTAGGTATTTTTTCCTTTCTCAATACACCATTAAGAGCAGCCCAAACTTCTTTAGGTTTTCTACTATCAAAAGTAAATTTTTGTTTATAATAATTGTCATTTTCTTTCTTTATTCTTAAATTTAGCCAATTTCTATATTTTTTGTAAACTATTCTATCAGCTTCACTCCTAGACAGTTTCCAAACGTTAAATAATCTATCTCTATTTTTAACACACCTGAATAATGCATCAGACATCCAACTCTTTCTAAATTCTTCTCTATTACCGCATATATTTTTTTCTTTTTTGTACTCATAGCTTTTGCTATATATTTTCTTAAATATATTTATAATTCTATTATATAAAATCTCCGGATGTTGTATATTGCATATTCCTTTTAGATCATAAATCTGTAATGCACTTTTGATGTATTTTTCATTAATAGTTAACCTTTTATTAGTCTGGTTTGAGATATTTTTATTGGTGAATATTTTCATCGCAATCATATAATGGTCCGAAATTTTTATTTTAATTACTACAGAGAAAATTTTTTCATATATACCTCTAACAAAAAAGTGATCTATACAAGAGGACACAAGGATTCCATTGTAAAAATGTTCTCTTGTATAATACTTGATACATTTATAAAATCCATATGAACTTAGCATTGCCTCATACTTGTTACTTGTCGGGTTTAAATCAGCTAAATTTATATTAGTATCCCCCCAAGAATGATTTCTTTATAACTACTGCTATTTTTGATTTGATCCTTTAACTCTTTAACAAAATTGTGTACATTACTACTTGGGGGCCTGTAAATAAATATTAATTTATAGCATTGATTATTTTCAAAAGTTAGACTTCCTTCAACGTTTTCGTATGTTACTGTGTTATACTGGTTTTCTTGGAATATGAAAGTTTTTCTTATATATAAAATTATTCCACCACCTCTCGCGTTTGATCGTAACTTTGAGTAGTAATTATAACCTTTAATATTGTAAATTGAAATATCCTCCTGATGTATCAAAACTTCAACTAAAACAATAATATCAAAATGTGTTTTGGATAGATAAACTAGTAATTCGTCAAAATGACTTTTGATACCATTAATGTTAAGACAAATAAATGATAGATTTATATGGTTGTTATCCTAAATACTTGCAAGTGTCTTTAACTCAAAATTCCATTCTGATATGCTATTTAAAGACTGATATTGAACACAGTTTTTTCATAATATTGTTTGTTTATCATTGTTAAGATTAATTAATTATTCCCACTTATAAACTTAAACTATTTTAAAAACTTATTTCTAATAGAGCATGTTTCAATGTCAATCTAGTTTACACAAATCGTTTATATTATCTATTCTTACCACTCGTGGCATATCACTTGATTTCCTTGCAAGTATTTTTCCATACTTTACCCAATAATATTTCCAACCTACTTCTCTCGAACGTGCTTTTGTTTGCCATAACAAATTCTTAGTATACGGAGTTAAATTTTCACATATAAATAATTGTTTATCGCTTTTGTTGTTTAAAACTTGATCATTTTTTACAACAGTTTTCCTCATAGTTAAGATCTTATCTCTAATCATCTGTGACGTATATCTTACTATTACTGCAGGTACACTGTCATGTTTTCGTTTCGGAAGGCGATGTGTTACTTCGATTTCTGTATTAGACACTTTTACACCAACACATTCCGTTAATTTTTTGACTGCAGCCTTTAAGTTTTCTTCGTTTTCGGCATGAGTGACCTCGAGCCCATGAATTTCAAAATTAACATTCCTACTTTTTTGTTCTAATACATTTACCCGCATCTCAAGTTCAATTATTTTCTGCGCCTTCTTTGTTTTCGGCTACTAATGTAGCAACACTCTTTGACAATTCCTTATTAACCTTTTTTAGGGACATCATTTCCTCTTTTAACTCGTCATATAAATTAGACAAGCCTTTGACATCATTTAGAATATCATTCATTACCTGCTGATTATCGTCCAACCTTTTAGTAATCTTTCAAAACATATCTTTCACAGATTCTTCTTCTACTGGTTGTGCTGTGACCGGCTGCGATTTTACCTGCGAATCTTTACCTCTACAATTTCTGCATTTCCAAGTTTCACGGCTTAATGTTGACATTCTTTCGAATGTAGCCTCAGCAACACCAGAGCAGGAAAAGTGCAAACCTGCTTCGCAAGCATTACAAGTAATATAACTTCCATCTTTTGGCAGCAATTCCAAACATTTCGGTTTACTCATCTTATCACGATTATCCAATACTTGGTGCAGGGTACTTCAAAAATAGAGTATGTTGTTACACATAAATTTTGCTACACTAAATAAATTGTAATTTATCGCGTACGCTCAACAAATGGATAAAATTTTAATTTAAATATCAGAGCGACTTAAACACGTCTAGCTCGTGCGACGGTTGAGCCAATAATAATAATAATAATAATAATAATAATAATAATAATTTTATTATTATTATTTATTAACAAGTTTGTTCTCTTTTCACCATAAGCTAACTCCATGAGTTGCTTGACATGGTGTTAAAACTATGTACATATATACATTCGTTATAATCTAGAATATTTCAAAAGTATATAAAATAATTAATTAATAATACATAATATATTTGTTATATGAACTAAATATCACCTAGTAAACGAATGGTCTTCTTTTATTATATAGTATAATTTTAGAACTTTCTGCGTATAGTCCTTGTTCTGACTCAACTCTCTCTCTATTACAATTTTCCACATTCAGTTCTCCTGCATTTCTTTGTTATTTATTATCCATTTGGCATACAAATTTACAATTGCCTTTTTTTTATAATTTTTAGTAGAAACATTTTAGGATTATAATTTTGTGTAACTTGACAAGTTTCATATGCTTCGTTAAATTTGTTTATAATGCTATTGTACAATGTATTAGAATTTTTATGTTCGCTTAGCTGTTGAACGTTTATATCGGATAATTTAACTTTAATTAGACGTTCGTTCAAAATTTTTTCCTGTTTGTACATGTTGTTCTATTAACTTCTGTTTGAAGAGTTAGTTGGACTGCGGTCATGTAGTGATCTGATATTTTCGACTGTATCACAGCAGAATTTATGTGTTTGTACTTATATGATCAATACAGGAGGCTACCAATTTCCCACCAAACAATTCTTGACGTGTATAGTCCAAAATGCATTTATATAAACCGCTTGATGTTAATAAAATTTGATATTCCGTTTCCGCGGTATATAAGTTTTTACCAAGTAAATCCATGTTAATATCTCCCCCAAAAATGATATAGCTAAAATCATTACATTCTTGCGACTGTTTTTAAAGTTCTTCCACAAAATCGTTAATCGTTAATAATAATAATAATAATAATAATAATAATAATAATTATAATAATAATTCAATTTTTCAATTTCAATTCAATTCAATATACTTTATTCAATATAATATAATACATCACACCATAACCTAACCCTTAGGTTGCTTGACACGGTGTTCATTATTACTTAACAAGCAATTTCTTTTTACATAACTAAACTAAACTAACCTAAGTTATTAATTCTATAAATTTAAAATTTAATAACGCTAGTTATGTATCCCCCAATTATCTATATGTATTGAATATATTGAATCTAATAGGAATTATTAGAAATTGTTAAATAAAGTATAAGTTCATTGCAACAATGTAATACAAGGCTAACCCAGAGAAGTTATCGACAGTTCATGCGAACGGACATGCAACTTTGCATCCAAGAGGGCAGTGATACTGCAGGTGGCAAGTCACAGGCGGTTAACATACCGCAATTACTTAGAAATAAGATTGTTACATTGTAATAAAGTGTACAATTAAGAAAAAAGCAGACATGAGATCTGCAAGTTCCCACAGCCGTGTGAGGGGCAGGTTATTATAAAAGCCCGGGAGCTCAAGGCCCGGCAGTCAGTCAGTCTTCGAACTCCATACTTCGTTGTTCAAGCTACTCAATTAAAGCAGTCAGTCTGAGTATTACAGCTTTTGCATTGTTGTTTACCTAGACTACTCGCCTTAGTACAATTAATATTATTTTTTTGATTAAAGTTATTATTTTTGACAGTTATTCTAAATTCCATTGTAATTTCTGTTTAAGAATCAATAAAAAATGTGTTAAGTGTTTTGAATTGTTTTTAAAAACACCGCTCCAAAGGCCCGAACCTTAACTGGCGCAGCCGTAACGGATGTCAAAAGGGCACTGAAAATCCAACAATCGGAAAATTGGTGACCAAGAATTTCAATTCGCAATTTTGACAGAACCCAAACCAGGTTGGAGGAAGAACACATCGTAGGAATCCAACAAACAAACCAACGTGGACAAGATACAGCATCGATCGAGCCCACAAAAGAAACAGATGAAGAAATTAATGTAAGTTCATTTCCATTTATACCAATTGATCTCACAAACTATAATTGATATATGCTAGTTTTATTATTTTATTATTTGGTTACCATTTATTATTATGTTATGAATTTTATGCCAATTTTTTTTTGAAAATAGTTACAAAGAGAAATTATTTTCAAAACGAGACTTTATAAGATTTTATGAGACTTGAATGTATAAAGAGACCTTCTTTAAAAGTAAAACAGATTTTCTTTTAAAAGCAAAAGAGACTTGATGTTTAAGAGATTCTTATCACAATTATTAGAACAAACTCAAAAATAAGCCAAAAATAACGGACGCACATCCATTAATACCGAATTACGAAAAATTAACTAGCGCGATACAAAACGCACGTTTAATCCGGTAAACTAAAAAGACAGAACGCAAATTAATTCCAAAGCTAAAGGTAATTCTTCAAACAAGCAATTACGGAACGATTATTTAAACCATTGACCTCTATCATACTGTATAAATTACAGCAAAACACTCACCAAACCAGTAACTTAAAACCAGCGTGCAATTTTCACCTAAGATAAGCAAAGTCCGCGAACGCAACATCATTATTACCTCAGAGAAATCGCGATTTAAAACAATAACTTTCACAACCTTTGTACAGAACTAAAGCAACGCAATTTGCATTATTAAATTCATCACGAAATAATAAAAGCGCATAAAATTGCAACCAGCATCTAATGAAAAACTATTCACCACAGCAATCTATAAATAAATTGTAATTATCTTAGTACAAACACGGAATAAAAGCTAAACGTTTTTAATTAAAACTACTCATCATTTATAAATTGCATTACGCCAGTACAAATACTGAGTAAAGCTAAACGGTCATCGTAAAAAAGTTATAATTAAGACACTTAAAACCTACATTACGGAGAGATTCAATTACAAGTTGTGCATCACAAAATAAACAGACGTAACATTTATGCAAAGCAATTAACTACTAAAGAAGCGAATTATTTAATTCCTATAAACTGAAAATAACACCTGTGAAGAAGTGTTAATTACCTAAACAGGTATAGTCGTATGCTATTCAGCACGTACGCAATTACCAAGAAATTAAACTACATCTTCTAGTGATTAAAATTACCAAGTAAGTAATTAACCTGCAAATTAAATTTAGAATACAAGGAGACAAGACAGAAGAACTATATGTTTATGCAACTCATATAAACCTACGGAAAAGATTATAATTACAAATTAACAGAACTGAACTAACACAAAGCGAAGTAAATATCGCGAGAGTAAATCTATCCACTCCAGATTCTTCAGAAAGCAGAAACTCAAGCAAACTCAAACAAATTAAAACCGCGAAATAGAAACAGGCAAATTCAAGGCTACAGTAATTAAACCAACATTATCGAGTCAAAATCTCACAAGTTCATTAGCGCACTGTGTAACTAAGTACAAATAACAGCAACTACGATTCTAAAAATAACCCGACGCAGTCTAAACTGAAAATTAACAAATCCAAACCAAAAATAACGCTGAAAATAGCAAAATAAACCCCAAATTTTACAAAATTTTGAATTACTCAATCTAAAAGGAAAATTAATAAAACCAAAGCAAATTTAACGATACAAATAGCAAAACCTACCTCAATTTTTACAAAATCCAAAATTATCCAATCTAAACGGAAAATTAATACATCCAAAGCATAATTAACGTCACAAATAGCAGAGTCAACCCCAATTTTTACAAAATTTAAAATTACACTACCTAAACGGAAAATTAGTAAATCCGAAGCGAAAATAACGATATACATAGCGAAATAAACCTCAATTCAAAATTATTTTTTTTTGAAATTACCCAAAAGCGAAAGCAATCCTTAACCAACATGAGTAGCGCAGACATGAAGCTTTATTTGGAAACAATCCAAATCTTTGATGGCACGCAAGCGCATCTTGTAAATTTTATTGGGGCAGCCGAAATGTTCCTGAAAACATTCTACAAACCCGGAGATAACGAAAAAAATTCATTGCTTATTCGCTTGATAATAAGTAAACTAACCGGAAAGGCACTGACCTTAATCGCCAGTAGGGACGATTTACAGGAATGGCAGGAATTTAAACAGCTACTAATTGCATATTTTGGAGACCAACGTAACATAAAATGCCTGGTACGAGACCTAATAAACCTCAGAATAAAACACAACCAATCCCCCTACCAATTCGGAATGAAATGCCAAAACGTGAGAAATTTAATCTTAACAAAATTAAAAATCGAAGAACCCGATCAAAACGTTCGACATTTAAAAATAAAAATGTATGACGAAATGGCACTGGACACGTATATAAACGCTTTACCAGAACGACTATCGGATAAGATCAGATTCCAACGACCCCAAAAACTAGAAGAAGCTATGAACCTAGTAATAGAAGAAGAAAATGTAATGTATTACCGCAACAGACTATACAACCCCAACGCGAATAAAAGTTATTCACCAATAAAAACTATACAAGCCACAAGACAAACAATCCCTCAACAAAAATTCACACCCTTCAACACACAAACAAATCAACCGCAAATTAGTAACCCAAATTTCAACAATACGAATTTTAATAATCAATATAAACATTTTTCAAAACCAACATTTAACCCAACTTTTACGAAACCCGCATTCCAACCAAGATTTAATCAAAACCTAAACCAACAAAGACCAGCATTCAACGCAAACCCCAATAGAAATACACCAATGAATAATAACAACCCTAATAATTATTATAAACCAACACCAATGGATACCTCATCTGGTAACACCAGACAAAATACCAAGATAACACATATCCGACAAAACCCGCATCAAAAACGTAATTTTACATCGGAAGAACTATTTCACCAAGAAATAGAAAAATTTGATAATGACCAGAATAATTACATTCAGACAAGTACGAACGATGAATCAAACCATGTAAAAACTTATGAACGCGACAAACAATACGAAACTTACGAGGAGTACGACGAAGAAAACTCGAACCCAAATTTTCAAATGGACCAATTCATAAACGACCAAACTTAATAAACTTAAATAACATAAATCACTTAGTTACTACCATACATAGAAATACCCCACGCCGAATTTAAACTATTAATCGATACCGGATCATCAAAAACATTAATTAGCCTCAGAACCGTGAAAAAACATTATTTAGCTTACGTAGAAAGAGAACTATTTAAAATTAAAACAGCCCATCAAACAACACTACACCAATTCGTAGCTAATATACCCTTACCGAGAACATTTAATGTTAAAATGAAACATAAATTTTGTGTATTCGAATTTAACGACAAATACGACGGCTTAATCGAAATGGACCTTCTAAGAAAATTAGGAGCCAACATTGACCTCAAAAATCGTTTATTGAGGACGAAATACGGAAAATCCCCATCAAATTTCAAAACACACAAATCGAACAAAAATACACAATAGAACCCCGAACGGAAAGAAAAATAAAAATCCCAGTAAATTCTAACAAAAAAGTAGGAATAATAAATCATATGACATTTCAACAAGGAGTAGAAACCCCAACAGGCTTGGTGCAAATAAAAGATAATTATGCAACCACAACGATACTAAATTCAAACGACTATCCCGTAGAATTATCATTGACAGACCCAATTAACGTAGAAGAATTAAATTTTAACGAAATGGAAATAGACGAAAATTTAAAAAACGATTACAACCCAATAGAACATGACAAAATGTTAAGAGAAAATTCAACTAACATCCGCTTTAACACCGACATCAATCAAGAAGAAGAAAGAGCAATTAAAAACTTATGTTTTGAATACCGCGACATATTCCACTGCGAAGGAATACCACTAACATTCACTAACACAGTAAAACATAATATCGAGCTAACAGACAATAAACCAATCTTTACAAAAGCATATAGACTACCTCATGCAAGCCAAGAAGAAGCTGACAGACAAGTAGCAGACTTATTAGAACAAGACATAATCCAGCACTCCAACTCACCATGGAGCAGCCCCGTGTTAATAGTACCTAAGAAATTAGACGCAACCGGAAAGAGAAAGTACAGAATGGTAATAGACTATAGAAAGTTAAATGAAAAAACGGTAGATGACAAATATCCATTACCAAATATAACCGAAATTTAAGACAAATTAGGCAAATGCCAATATTTTTCAACATTAGACCTAGCATCAGGATACCACCAGGTAAAGATGGAAGAAAAAGATATATCAAAAACAGCCTTCAGCACACCTAGAGGACATTACAAGTACAAACGAATGCCATTTGGATTAAAGAACGCACCCGCTACTTTCCAGAGAGTCATGGACAATATACTACGAGGAATACACAATGAAAAATGCCTTGTATACCTAGATGACATCATAGTTTATTCCACATCATTGGTAGAACACATAGAAAGATTGAGAGAAGTATTTGAAAGACTAAGACAAGCACATTTCAAAGTACAATTGGACAAAAGTGAATTTTTACAAAAAGAAGTATCATTTTTAGGACATGTTATAACACCCCAAGAAGTAATGCCAAATCCCGACAAAACAAATGCAGTTCTAAATTACCCATTACCAAAGACAACCAAAGAAATTAAAGGATTTCTAGGACTTAGTGGTTACTACTGCAAATTCATCAAAGGTTACGCTCAGATAACCAAACCCCTGACAAACTGTTTAAAAAAGGGAAACAAAATTGAACACACCCCGGAATTCATTAAAGCCGTAGACAAAATTAAAAACATATTAACGAATCACCCTGTATTAGAATACCTAGACTTTTCAAAACCATTTATACTAACGACAGACGCATCGAATGTAGTATTAGGCGCAGTATTGAGCCAAGGAAAAGTAGGTAGCGATAAACCCATCAGCTACGCATCCAGAACCCTAAACGAAACCGAACAGAAATATAGCACCATAAAAAAAGAATTATTAGCCATAATTTGGGCAACAAAATATTTTAGACCTTACCTATACGGAAGAAAATTTTACATACACACTGATCATAGACCACTAGTATGGCTATGCAATCTTAAAGAACCGAATTCAAAATTACAACGATGGCGAATCAAACTCGAAAAGTACGATTACGAAATTATATATAAAAAAGGTATATATAACAACAACGCAAACGCTTTAAGTAGAATACAACTCAATGCATTAGAAACGGAATCCATTATAGGAAACGTAAACGAAGCAGAAATAAGGGAAGATCCAGACGAGATCGACACGATACATTCGACACAAAACGAAGAACCTAAAAACGCGATTAAAATTTTAAACGAAGCAATCGATATGAAACTCAACAAATTTATAATAACCGAAGTTTTAAATAACCCCAATCCCGTAAAATATACAAAAGTAGATAACAAAAAGATATACCAAATTCAAATAACCAAAGATGACAACGAGGAACAAATAATTAAAATTCTAAAAGAATACACCCCCGAGAAAAAACGATTTTATTTCTATTTCAACACCGAACATTTATACCAAAGATTTTCAGAATTATACGTTAAACTATTCAATAACTCTGGTCCTGAACTCATCAGATGTACGAGAAAATTAATAACACTAGACGACCCTGACAAAATAAACGATGTAATTAGGAATCGACACGAAGGAAAAACCAACCATCGTGGAATTAACGAAACAATAAAGCAACTTGTAAGACGTTATTATTTTAAAGACATGAAGGAATTGACCACAGATTTCATTAACCAATGTGAATTATGTGACAAAGCGAAATACGATAGGAAACCCCCAAAGATACCCTTAATGTTAACCAAAACACCCGACAAACCATTTCAAAAACTACATGCCGATACTCTAGTAGTAGAAGCGCAAAACTATTTAACAATTGTAGACGCATTCACAAAAATAGGCCAAGCAATACCAATCACATCCAAAAATAGTATCGACGTGACCCAAGCATTTTTACAGTATTTCACATTTTATAGAACACCCGAATCAATAACTCTAGACAATGGTAGCGAATTTAAAAATGAGACAATACAAAATACTTTAAAACTGCACATAATAAAAATTCATTTCATAGCGGAAAACCACCCTGAATCTAACGGACTAATTGAACGACTACATTAAACCCTGTTAGAACAAATTCGATTATTAAAGATAAATTATAAGAAGGAACATATAACCAATCTAATGTCATACGCACTAATCGCCTATAATAATACAATTCACTCATCGACAAATTTTACACTCTTAGAATTAACCTTAGGACATTCAGATTCACGAAATTCCTATGACATACACTACAACAAGGAAGTATATCAACAATATGCGAAAGACCACTAAGAAAAACTAAAAATAACTTACGACAAGGTAAAAGATAAATTAGAGAACGATAAAGTACGTATCACCACAACCCGAAATAAAAATACCGACGCAAATAAATTTTTAATAGGACAAACCGTGTATGAGAAAAACTTTCAGAGCAAGCGACATAAAACGGCACCCAGAAATTTAGGACCATTCAAAATTAAGAAAATATCAGATAAAAATATAGCAGTAGTAAACAACGGTAAAATAACAAAGTACATTCATTTGAAAAACCCAAAACACCCTGTCATTTCAGATGGACAATCATCACCCTTACCGTCAACCTCCACCCAGGTAGAACGGACAACCCAACAATAATAAAAGATATAATAAAAAACAACCCCGGTATACTACCAATAAACTAGGCAGTATACAAAATACAATATTTCCTCAAATAATATCAACCCTTACTTTAATGCAACACATTCTAGCAACGTTAGAAAACGCAGTAACATTTGCAAAATTAAATACCCTACACTCTAGTATTATTGAACCAACCGATTTATTAAAAGAATTAATAAGAATTAGATCACTTATAATTAACAGTAAATTACTTTTTGATGTAACAGAATCAAACATTCTAATATTTGAAAAGATAGCTTTAGTAAAAGGCTACATTAAGAATAACGAAATAATATTTTTAATAGAAATCCCGATAGTAGAAAGTAACAATTATAATTATTATCATTTATTTGCTTTTCCAACGAAAGTTACTAGCACATACCAAGTTATCATACCCAAAACCAAATTCCTATCCCTAAATGAACTGAGATATGGTTATGCAAATGAAAAATGTACTGAAGTAACACCAAACCAATACTTATTCCAATCAATGACGACAACAACCATTTAAGAAGACAGCCCTTGTGAAGTAC
Organism: Platerodrilus igneus; assembly: GCA_036346225.1. Taxonomy (NCBI): domain Eukaryota; kingdom Metazoa; phylum Arthropoda; class Insecta; order Coleoptera; family Lycidae; genus Platerodrilus; species Platerodrilus igneus. The sequence goes on along the minus strand of JARFIW010001430.1, from coordinate 51,375 downwards.
AACTGTTAAAATTTTCAAATCATTACGAAAATTGTGAAGCCAAACAAGTGCAAATAACGAACATGAAAATTCAAAAAGTTACAGAAAACAAATGGATAGCCATTTTCCCAACAGAAGTAGTAGCAACCATCCACTGCAATCAAGAAGAAAATAACCAAGCATTAATCGGAAGCAAATTAATTACCCTCAAAGAAGACTGTTATGTGAAAGTGAAAGACGAAGTAATCAGAGTTTATCAAGATCCCATAGCAACAAAGAAACTTGCAAACCTACCGGAACTACAGTTCAAGATATAACAACAAGAAGACGAAGAAATAGTCAAGACACCTATGAAGCTAGAGCATCTAGACTTAGACGACTTCAACCACGCTATGAAATTAGTGGAAAGTTACAAAGAACATTTAAGTGAACTCAAAACGCCAAAGTTACATTATGATAATATGAGCGTTTGGACAATTGTGTTAATCATTTAAAAAATTTTTATTTTGCTTGTGTAAGCCTCTTATTTTTTACACTTATATATGTAATTGTATAGTGCACAAACAAGCCTCTGGTTTGATGCTTAAAATTTGTGTTTATTTATATTATTATTATTATTATTATTATATATATTATAAATACATATTTTGCTTAAATTATTCTCTTTTTTCTTAGGCATAAAATACTGCTCGATTTCATTAACTTCCGTTTTCGGTAAAATTCTCGAAAAATGCATTAAAATCCTCCTCTCATCTTTCTTCAAAAATTTAACATTTTGACTAAGCAACAATTTGGCTTTAGAAAAAATTCATTCATGGAACGTGCTTTATATGAAGTAACCAATGTGATCTACTCAAAAATGGAAAATAGTACCAAACAAGGAGCGGTTTTCGTTGATTTGTGAAAAGCATTTGATAGTTTCTCACAGCAAATTATTGCAGAAACTACATAACCTAGGTATAAAGGGAACCGCATATCTACTTTTGGAGGACTGCCTTAAAGGTAGATGTCAACATGTTTTTGTTAACGGTATTGTAAGTGATTCTTTGACTGTAGATTTTGGCGTTCTGCAAGGATCTGTATTAGATTCGTTTTTATTTCTTGTACACATTAATGATCTACCTTTACTCAATACCGGTGGAAAATTATTTTTATTTTCAGACGATGCAGTTATTCTTTTTGAAGGCAGTAATTGGCTTGAAATTAACAAGAAATCTGCTGTTGGCATAGAGCTTGTTAATGCATAGTTACCTAATAACTTGGTTGACTTTAAATTTACATAAAAGTAAGGTTACTACAATTCGCCCTAGCTTGGCTAGTATGCCATCTGCTTGGATCCTAGCCATTCATAAATAGATAGTTATAAGATCTACATGTTCGTGTCCTGTTATTGAAAGAGCTAACAAAATTGAATATTTGGGTGTAATGTTAGACCAACTGTTACGGTATTCCGCGCAAACACGAAAGAAGACAGTAAGAGTAAGTAAAGAAATTGTTTACACCGAATACCGCAACAAAACGGGAACAGCATGGTAGAATTTGGGCTAACTCAAAAACGTCGTAGAGTGGCGTGGGTGAAGTAGAAAGAACACATTGGAAACCTCAGTAAACTATATTGTCAACATACAATCTCGAAAGACTATTTACAAAACAACAAAATCCAATAATTTGTGTAATCGTTTGTTACAGCGTGATGGTAAACAAAGCGTCATAATGTAACACGGTCTCTTTCTCTCTCAGGGCACGTTCAATTTAAAACACGTTTTTCGCAAAAGTTTGCGTACGTTTATTCACATTTAAATTGTACAAATTATGGGTGGGTTCTAAGTATAAGCTCATCAATTCTTAAGAGAGGTTTCTGTACACCATGTAACCTCCTAGAATAGGAAACATAACACCTAATAAACTTATTCTAAACTAAATTGTTTTACGGACACAGAATAAATACCTGGATCTCCTCTTCAAGGCGTTCTATCTTCGGGCCCAGTGCATGAGTTGTATCTTGTAGCAGAAATAGCAGGAATTTTTCTAGGTTTCACTCACTGTCGCGCACCCACGCATAAGCGGCTTTTACTACCATAATACTGCTGATGCACTATAACACAGCCCCTCGCTTAATGCAAGGCGATTTATTAATCGCTCATTCTCGCAAGCTTACTCTGATAACATATTAATTCACAGACAATTTTCTTTAACAATTCCCGCGCTCGGTCCTTTTAGGTACCGGTTAGACACGTAAATCCCTTGCTGTCTGTCGTCGTACTGCTTAACCTGCCTTATTGCGTAGCACATCCGGTGCAATCCTGCGCTATCTGCTACAATGATGCACGTACAGATGGAGTTCTGTGTGTGATTTGTGCCATATATCTAAGTACCTTGCTACAATAACATAAAAGAATAAAATTGGTAAGCAAATATAACATCTTAGAATCTAGATACTTACTTAATGGTTCGCCTTAACTACATATAAAAGAAAATTAAACATAAACTATACGGTAATTCTAGGAAAAGAAATATACGTAAATTATACATTCTGCATTTGTGAAGTGCACCCCTTTGAGAAATAGTGTAACATTAAAATTATACATCTTATCTTATTAATCAAGTGTCAACTACTTTTAAATTTATAAGTAAGTTGTTTACGTTATAAAGACAAAAGAAACAGTTAAAAACGGACTTTAACATAAACTTTGATTAACTAATTTTTTTAATTTATAGAATGATTACATACTCGTTCGTGCATTGTGCATGTAAGTTTTGTAACGTGGTGGTGCCAATTTATTGGATAATCATAAATAATAACAGCAAATGAAAAGTTTATTTTTCACAGCAACATCAAAAAATTACGAAAACAGATAACTGTACCTTGAGCTATCGGCTTCGTGTTGGTATCATCTTAGGACTGGGAAAATGCGGCTGCATTTCTTCATTGGCTGGATGCTGGAACCACTAACTTAACTTATACTAGCACAGAAAGCATTTTTAGTAGCGCAACTTTACAACATGTATCTTCAGTAAAAAGATCTTGTATTCAATCTTCCTTTCAAAGCACGGTCTCTAATTTATAAGGACAGAATCATGTATGGGGGTAGGTATTTAGCTTTCAAAAATATCGCCAAAGAATCAAGTGTGCAAAATTCCCAGACAACAGTTGCCGAAATACAAACTGTAACAGCTTGCCAACAAGCAGATAACGCAATTAACAAAGAATTTTTAGACAAAGAAAAACAATCTTGTTACTTTGTAACATCTCAACAGCAGCAGATTAACAGTATACTTATAGATAACAAACCCATTGTAAGCAGATCTAAGCAGGTGGTAAGTGTCCTTATCTTTTAGAAGAAAACTGTGCATTTACGTACAGCTTTTAATTAAATTGTAGTTACTGCAGGTGGTAGGAAATATTGCAACTACTTTGTAACGTAAAGTTTTTTAAGCAACTGTTTGATTTTATAAGACAAAATTTTATAGAACAATTACTTGAGAAATTTTATTAAACAACACTAATTTCAAATGGTAGGAAATCGAGCTTGTTGAGAAATTTTAAAGTGTTTTAAATATGAATGTAGAAAAAATTATTTGCAGGGGTTTGAATATTTAACTACCCCCCCCCCTAATCCCCTTTCAAATCGCCTGATATTTTTGTGTAAGGTACCTATGTGCCTAACGATTAATCTGCAATTTACCACTAGTTGATACAACGCACCGTTTAGGAGATGTTCATTTTTTATTGTGTTGGGGTATTTCACTACTCCCCTTTCATTCCCTTTCAAATCGACCGATATTTTTGTGGAAGGTACCTATGGGCCTAAGGATTATTCTCCAATTTACCGCTAGTTGATATAACGCACCGTTTAGGAGATATTCATTTTTTATTGTGTTGGGGTATTACACTACCCCCCTTTCATTCCCTTTCAAACCGCCTAATATTTTTGTGGAAGGTACCTATGTGCCTAAGGATTATTCTGCAATTTACCGCTAGTTGATACAACGCACCGTTTAGGAGATATTCATTTTTTATTATGTTGGGGTATTTTACTACCCCCCCTTTCATTCCCTTTCAAATCGCCTGATATTTTTGTGGAAGGTACCTATGTGCCTAAGGATTATTCTGCAATTTTCCACTAGTTGATACAACGCACCGTTTAGGAGATATTCATTTTTCATTATGTTGGGGTATTTAACTACCCCCCTTTCATTCCTTTCAAATCGCCTGATATTTTTGTGGAAGGTACTTATGTGCCTAAGGATTATTCTGCAATTTACCGCTAATTGATACAACGCACCGTTTAGGAGATATTCATTTTTTATTGTGTTGGAGTATTTAACTACCCCCATTCATCCCCTTTCAGATCGCCTGATATTTTTGTGAAAAGTACCTATGGGCCTAAGGATTATCCTGCAATTTATCGCTAGTTGATACAACGCACCGTTTAGGAGATATTCATTTTTTATTGTGTTGGAGTATTTAACTACCCCCCCTTCATCCCCTTTTTAAATTGCCTGATATTTTTGTGGAAGGTTACTATGGGTCTAAGATTATTCTGCAATTTACCACTAGTTGATACAACGCACCGTTTAGGAGATATTCATTTTTTATTGTGTTGGGTTATTTAACTACCCCCTTCATCCCCTTTCAAATCTCCTGATATTTTTGTGGAAAGTACCTATGGGCCTAAGGATTATTCTGCAATTTACTGCTAGTTGATACAACGCACCGTTTAGGAGATATTCATTTTTTATTGTGTTGGGGTATTTAACTACCCCCCTTTCATTCTCTTTCAAATCGCCTGATATTTTTGTGGAAAGTACCTATGGGCCTAAGGATTATTCTGCAATTTACCGCTAGTTGATACAACGCACCGTTTAGAAGATATTCATTTTTTGTGTTGGGGTATTTAACTACCCCCTTCATCCCCTTTCAAATCGCCTGATATTGTTGTGGACAGTACCTATGGGCCTAAGAATTATTCTGCAATTAACAGCTAGTTGATACAACGCACTGTTTAGGAGATATTCATTTTTTATTGTGTTGGCCCAGGTAGCATCAAATATCGTTTTTCTATTGTTTAAATATTGGTCAAATATTGTTAGCTTGGCGCAATATTTACAATTTATGACCAATATTTAACAAACATTAAATAGCAATATTTACTATACATAAACTTTTTGTTATTGGGTATATATTGCATAAATATTTACTATATATGCAAAATATTGTAGATTTAATATTTATAGATCAATATAAATTCAATATTGCATAATTATTGCATGCAATCTCTTTTATTTAGTTTACCGTAGTATATTGCATAAATATTGCATTATCAATATTGCTACTGAAACCTTTAAGCGATATAAATGCAATATAGCAGATACATATATTTACAATGAACCAAAAGTACAATATTGCAGCAATGTTGCAGAAAAATTATTTATTTACAATATGTGCTCAATATTTGACTATTATTGTAATACTATAATTTTCACAAATTGGTAGGTTTATATAACATAAATATTAGGTACTCAATATTGCATATGAAGCGTTTTTACTATATATGTACGATATAGCAAGTGCATACCTGTACAATAAATCACAAGTACCATATTGATACAATGTTGAAGAATAATTATGTATTTACAATATGCACCCAATATTTGATTATTATTGCAATATCATAATGCCCGTAAATTGTAAGTGTTATACAGTATAAATATTTATTTTTCTATATTGTGCATTCAATGTTTTACCATATACGTACAATATAGCTGATACATTTTTGTTTACAATAATTTTCTAGTTACATAGAGGCACAATGTTGAAAAACAATTATTTATTAACAATATGTGTTCAATATTTAATTATTGTTGTAATGCTATAATTTCCACAAATCGCTAGAATTATATAGTATAAATATTGATTTTTCGATATTGCGCATTCAATGTTTTACCATATACGTACAATATAGCTGATACATTTTTTTTACAATAAATTTCTATTTAAATATTGGCACAATGTTGAAAAACAATTTTTTATTTACAATATGTGTTTAATATTTGATTATTGTTGTAATGTTATAATCTCCACAAATTGGTAAACTTATATACAGAATAAACATTTAGTGTTCAATATTGCAAACGATGTTTCAGACATATATGTACAATATAGCAGTTGCATATGCATTTACAATAAATCATAAGTACAATATTAATGCAGAATAATTACTTATTTACAATATAAATGCAATAATTGATTATTATTGAAATATTATAATGCCCTTAAATTGAATATATATATATATATATATATATATATATATTGATTTCTGAATATTGCACATTTAATGTTTCATCATATACGTAGAATATAGCAGATTTACCTGCTTACAATAAATATCAAGTACTATTTATTGATTGAATGTTGAAGAGTAATTATGTACCTACTTAGGTACATATATCTGTGCGTCCTACAGTTGAGTTTTATTGGAATACTAGAACACCCTTAAATGGAAATCGTTATATATAGCATAAATCTTATCATTTCTCAGTAAATACTTCACAATGTATATTATTTTTATTACTAACATCGCTTTTAAATGAGGAGTAATTTATTCATTTCATTGTACCTGGAAGTCATTTTTACGCCTGTACAATAACTTCTATTGGAATATCTCAAGTTTCAAACGAATATTTAATGATTAAATAAAATCATTATTATTTTTTTTTGAGTATAATAAAATATCAATATAACCCATTGAATGATTATTCGTTGTGTAAGTATTAGGTATTTATAGATCAATACTAAAGTGAAATCTGTCAACGCCGTGCTGGTTCTGCATTCCTTGGCAACATTACAATTACTACTAAACCTAACAACGAGCGTCTCGCGGTAGAAATAACGCGGCTGTAATGACAGTTGTAAACAGATTGAGGTTACGTAATTTTTTTGTTTACATATAGTGAATGAGATCTATGGAAATTACCTATTAATTTTGTTTATCGTGTTATTTGTAAACGAGAAGTAAAAATGAATACTTGCGAAGATTGTGGTTTTGAGTTTACACAAAAGAAGAATTTGTATGCCCATTTAAGAAAGATTCATAATTTTGAATATAGGAAACCACTTACTTTAACTAGTAAATTTTTGTGTGATACATGTGGCAAATCCTTGACCAGTAAAGCAACTTTACGTCGTCATTGCAGAACTGTTCATAAAAGTATTCCAATAATTCTCAACTCGTCAAGAATCAAGTGCTTTTATGAAAATTGTACAACACATCTAAAGGGATATAAAAAACTTCGACAACATTTGACAAATGAACATCAAATTGAAACTAAATTTGTTCAACTACATTTTAATTCACAATTAGGTTTGAAGATTATTATGCAAAGTGTTAATTATATACTAATTTTTTCTGTTCAACAGAGTTCAAAAACTGAAAAAACCAAGAACAGGAAAAATCTTTGGCAATGTATATACTTCACACTTCAGCTAAATTATTGTCTGATGGCACCAAAAAAGAGTACTATAATTTCCATCGATCGTACAACTACATTCCAAAAGGCAAGGATTTTAGAAGCTTAAAAAGCACAGGCACTAATAAAATTGTAAGTGTTTGTCCCTCAAGAATGGGAGTGACGATAAAGAACGATGGGTCTGTTGCAGTAGACTTCTGGACAACTCATGTTGGACATACCAACGATATTGGTCGAGTTTTTTTAAGTAAAGAGAGTAAAGCAGATATTGCAGGTATTTTCGAACATAAAGTTCTAGTTTGAAATTTTACAATTGATGTGTTTCAGGAAAATTAAAGGAAGGTATTACATTTCAACATATATTGGATGATGTTCGTAATTCTGCTTTAAAACAAGAAAATTCACAAAGAATTTTGTTGTTAGAAACAAAAGATATGCACAATATTGTTAAGGACTTCAATATTGAGTATGGTGTGAAACGTCACCTAAATGATGCAATTAGCGTACTGCTCTGGGTAGAGGAGATGATGAACTTAGGAAGCGACTGCCCAGTGTTATATTATAAAAGCCAAGGTGTAGAAGGAAACCCAAATGACTCAAAAATAATTTTAGATGTTCAAGATTTTGCATTAGTTATAATCACTTCTTTTCAACGTGAACAGTTGCTTAAATTTGGGAACGACAAGGTGTGCGTTGATGGTACACACGGTACAAATAGTTACGATTTTCAGCTCTACACACTAATGAGAGTGGATGAATTTGGTTCAGGGTGCCCAGTGGCATTTTGTTTTTCAAATCGTGCTGACGAAATGATTTTCAAGTTGTTTTTTGGAAAAATTAAATCAAGAGTGGGTATTATATCAACTACTGTTTTTATGTCTGATGATGCTCCAGCATTTTATAATGCATGGTCTCATGTTATGGCCAAGGTACCTCACCAGTTGCTATGTACCTGGCATGTGGATCGTAATTGACGCAAGAATTTGTCAAAAATCAATGGAGGGATTGAAAAGAAAGTAGTAGTATATAAATCCAGTCGTGTTTTATTACAGTGTGTATCTATTGATCAATTTAATGACATTTTAAATCAGGTAGTAGAAGATCTTTATGACGATGTTGATACACAATCATTTGCTGAATATTTTCATAATAATTATGCAAATCGTCCAACATCTTGGGCATATTGCTATCGATTGGATTTAGGAATAAACACTAACATGTATCTTGAATCCATGCACAAAGTTTTGAAGTATGTGTATTTGATAGGTCGGAAGGTAAAACGTTTGGACAAAAGCATTAATGCAGTAATTAAAACTGCTCGAGATAGCTTGTTTAAACGTATAATTAAACTTGCAAAGAATACTTCCAATGACAAAATTAATAGAATTAAACAAAGTCATAAAGCAAGTCTAACAATTACATCAGATTTCATTAGACGTCTTGAAAATGATAAGGAATTTTTAGTTACGTCGTCCACTTGTGCTTTTCAACAGTATCAAGTTACTAGAGTAGATGAGGCCTGTGAAGGTTCATGCCTAAGTTGTACAAAGTGCAGCATATGTGTTCATACATTTCAATGCACCTGTATTGACAACATGATAAAGCTTAACATTTGCATCGAATCTTGACACCTTTGCATATTAGTAACGTTAATGAACTTTTCAGCTGTAATATTTTATATGAAGCAAAATCTTCAAACAATGATATTAAAAAAAAGAGCCGAGCTAATAATAGGCCTATGTGAGAATGCTTCGTTAACTGACGACGTACATCTGGCTATAATAAGGCAATTTGATAAAATCATTGACACATTAAATAAAGCAAAATCTATTGATCTAAAAACTACAGAGGAGATTAATATTAATAAAAAAGTTGAACACCAGGTGCGACTTTTTTCAACAAAGAAGAAATCAACAAGGAATAATGATCTTAAAAAGCCTACCCTAACAGAAGAAATTTTTATTAGGGATGGTTTGGTTAATAACTCAAACCTTAATATTAATGTTCATACAAGATCTGATCATACATCACCTGATTTTATGTTAAGATAAGACAATGTATTATCTCGGTAGAAAGTAGGTTTGATTAACACTAAAGCTTATAAGGTTAGATTTTGTTCTGCTTTCTCTTGTTTGGGAATAAAATTCGATGGGAAAACCACTCGCAGAAATACATGTACAAATTACTGGAAATTATTACAATCCCAGCGATTTTGATGGGAAACCTACAAATACGCGACTAATCTAATTTAATCCTCAGTTCTCACTTTGTTTTATCAGTGTTACAAGCGCTGGTAAGTTATTGTAATTTCGTCAAATCTGTCTGATTGAGTGTTCTTATATTAACAGTGCAGTATTTAGTTTTACTTTTAGTCGGAGTACCAAAATAATCTTAATTTTCTATCTTGTTTTTTTACATATTTTAGTCAACTGACAGTGCAAACAAAATTCTCGACAAAATAAAATTAGTTTCTTTCTTAATTAATTTAGGTATTTATTGAGAATGTATATGGGTACATAACGTGTTTACTTTTTAAAAAACAAAAATACAATTATTGAAACCTCAAACCTCTATTACTATTATTAAACACATTTCACTCAAGTAATTAATAATTTACAAATCAAATTAAAAAAATCCCAGCAAAGTACCTAGTCCACCACAATATATATTATACGTATTCACAATTTAAATATTATATTTTAGTTTTGAAATGAACTGTTTTATAAAATATCCAAAAATTTAAACGATAAAAACAAAAATAAGCAAGAACCAGCAGTACAACAAAGTGACAAGATATCGAATGATAAATGCTTGGATTGCAAGAGAAATTGGTGGCAACACCGTACAAAACTGCCAACCTTTATTGTTTTAAATGACAATGCTCTTCAAACGTAATTCTAGGTATTCATTTGCATACAGTTACCCACACTTTATTACTATATTTGAATTCATCCTAAAGTTATTTAGAATGGACTATATGCAAAAAAATTTGTTTTTTAATTTTTCTTTAATTTTATATTTAGTCTGCCATGACAATAACGTACATTGACATTGCACTATTTGTTTTTTATTAACTATTGTTGTTCTTGTCAAAATTATTAAAAAGATAAAGAGAAGTTTGATATGCTAGCGCTGTATTTGCAGTCAAACAGAAATGCTGACGTAACATCAGCTAGATATTTGGAAACATATCCTGAACGACGACAGCCCCATAAAACACATTTTCGAACAATTGTTGTAAATTTGAGAAACTATCGTGCCTTTCAACAACCACGACATCAGTACGATACCGGAAATGAAAATCGTGGATTGTCGCCAAAATTACAAAAACAATGGGAAGGTTAATAATGTAGTGTATCGGATCAGAAGATCTCCCCGTGGTAAACCGAACATTTAACATCTTACGCTGGCAACAACCAGGAAGACACGAGTAATGAAAATGGCGTTCGAAGAGTTATTAATCGTGAGCCAAATGTAGATTTTGAAAGTTTCATGGCGGCGTATGGTGATTCCGCTAAGGCGAGATTTGGAGTTGTTGTTGAAAAACAGCAAAATCTGTTTAGAGCACCAAAAGAGTATTCCCTTGCACATTGCGTAGCTCAAGATCTGCAAATGCCAAGGGGAATAGCTGTTGTTTTCAAAAAAAAGTTTGTATGTGTGGATAAATTAGTACAACAGCAGCCAACTGTAGGAAAAGCTTTGGTTCTTTAGGATGGAAATCCTTATGTTTACTATCTGGTCACCAAAAATTCTTCATGGCAGAGACCTAGTTATGGATATCTATGGGAGGCTTTGCTGAATCTTAAGGCTCAGATGATGGAAAATGGAGTAACGAGTCTAGCGGTGCCCAAGCTCGGCTGTGGACTGGATCGCTTAGATTGGAGAATAGTTCAAAATATGCTAGAAGTAATTTTTCAGGAAACCAGCATCCAGGTTCTTGTTTGTTGCTATTAACCGGTTGCCTATCAAGACCAAGAAAAGAGTGTTGACTGTTATTTCCAACGACATGGTGGATGGACCAGAGAAGATAGCTGCCGATATCGTCATCAGTCATTGAATCGGCGTCAAAATGTTTTTACAATTTAAAGAGGAGACGGTGTTACGAACTATTAGGCAACCCGTCAAACACGCAAGCTGCATAACCGAAGTGTATTCTACAGAAGTCACAAACATTCGAGCAACCACCAGACTATGAATCACCCAGTTAATTTTAGGGTATATATATATATATATATATATATATATATATATATATATGAGATCGGTGATGAGTGTACATCAGTTAGTCTACATCCAAATGTCGTATATAAATCATATCGTGTATAGTTAGTTGTTTATTACGTTTTGAAGGTCCTATAGTGTTAAGTACATAAAAAGCTACCCAGAGAAAGAAAAGTGGGTGTATCACCAAACAGATATTAGGAAATGCGGCCTTCAATATTCTTACCTGATGTCCAGCTAGAGCGGTGAAAATTCTTGGATCCAGAACACTTATTACTGCACTCGTAAATTTAATTAAAGCGGTGGGGTAGTCCGATACGGGAACTGACCTCCGAAACAGGAACTTATTGTTCAAAAGCTGACAATGGACTGTGTGTTAGGTCGCGCAATCACCAAACATACGGCAAACAAGATAGAATATTGAAAGTGAGAACGCGGCCGAGTTTCTCAAATAAATTTAAATAAGAGAGCAGATATTACATTTAGAACAAAATTTAGTAATTTAGCAGATAAGGCAGGGGCTAGCAATTCTAACTTTGGCAGGAAAAGGGGTCGCAACGGAGCTACTTTAGATTTCGCACATACCAAACGAACTATATGTTCTTTAGAACCGTTAAGAAAACGAAAATAAACGAGGGCGCAGTAGTCGCGTTCCGAAAACAATGTACCTCACACGAATCGTAGTGAGAAGGGACTAGAAAGCGCAGTAAAAAAAATCTGCAAGAAGAGGAAGGCTCTCAACATATCTTTCCCATAAACGACAAAACTCCGGTGGTGGACGAGCATCCCAATCTAGTTTTAGAGTCCAAAGACGTTGGAAAAATGCTTTATTAAAAAGGAAAAAGGGGAGAGAATTCCTAACGGGTCAAGAATGCGGGCTAGATTAGAAAGAATATTACGTTTTGTACAAGGAATATGTATAGGGTTGACCACGAAAAGAAAATTATCTAAAGAGGGGTTCCACTGGAGACCCGAAACTTTCACGGTAGGATCAGAAGGATGCTCAAAGCAATGCGGTTGCAAAGACCGATGAGGGGCGAGAATGCCGTTAAGCAATTTGGGATCATTACTAGACCACTTGTGCAGGTCGAAACCACCTCGTTATAAAAGGGCTACAAGCTACTCTGTTATATCCAAGACGGATTGAAAAGTATCTCGACCTGTCACTATGTCATCCATATACGTATGATGACGAAGAGCGAAAGCGGCTAGAGGAAAGGGTCCACCTTCATCATCGGCAAGTTGCAAAAGAGTACGTATGGCAATAAATGGAGCGCAGTTGACCCCATAAGTAACGGTATTAAGATGAAAATCCTTGATAGGATTATCAGGAGAGAAACGCCACACAATCCGTTGATAATCACGGTGATCGGGTGCAATAAAAATTTGCCGATACATTTGACGAATATCTGCAGTGAGGACGTAACGATGCAGACGAAATTGTAATAACAGTGTAGTGAGGTCTCTCTGCAATTTGGGACCAATTAATAAATGATCATTCAGTGAACCTCCGGAAATACATTGAGCGGAGGCATTAAAAACCACGCGAAGCTTGTGCTAACCCTGTTAGATTTTATAACACAATGATGAGGTATATAATAAGAATGTTCGAAGTGACCTTTATTAGGGATAGATTGCATGTGTTAAATATAGATGTATTCTTGAAGAAAATCTTTATATTGTTGATATACAAGGAGCTGTTTGAAAAGGCGTCGTTCTAAGCAAAGAAATCTTTGTATTGCTAATTCGCGGCTTCCAGCAAACGTGGGAGCAGCTTTCTTAAAGAGCAAAGGAACTACATAACGACCCTAATCTGTCCGCGTATGAGTTTCTTTGAAAATAATTCAGCTTCCTTTTCCGCTACTGAAAGGATTTCGACGTCGGGAAGTGATTCGACCTCCCAAAATTTGGAAACAGTTTTTTCCAGGGAGGGTACTTGGTCCGTAGATCAAAGTAAAGCGGTAACCTGCGTGGTGCGTAACGCGGGAATCGATCCCATTAAAATATATCCGAAATAGTATTCATACCTATGGGTGTATGGTGTTCAACAGAAACACGATCATTTATTAGAATTTGTGGAAATACATGGGCTCCGAGTAATAAATCTATAGAACCGGGTTTTGAAAACTGTGGGTCGGCTAACTGAATGTTATGTAATGGCGGTAACTGGTTGACCTTGACGCAAGTAGTAGGCAGGTTTTCATAAATCTGAGGTAGGACTATTGCGTCAAGTTAAAAAAAGGATTCATTGTGTTCACTGGTTTAATAAAGACAGAAACAACGCCGTAAGTAGTAGCCACGGCCTGCATAGAGCCAAGCCCGTTAAGGGTAAGAGTTAACGGGATTGGTTTTAAACCTAATCGCTTAACACATTGTTGAGTAATAAATGAAGTCATACTACCGGTATCCAGCAAGCAGCGGAACTTTTGAAATTTCCGAAACGATCACGAACTTCAATTTGCGCAGTAGACAATAAAACCACCCTTTTTTGGGGATTCGTGTTAAATAATACAACATTGGAATTATTGGTAGTAGAGGAGAAACGACTTACTGGTGGAAATTCGCAGGTACTCAAAGTGGGGGGACCAGATGGCTTGCAAATATCTTGTTCGGCGTTATCAGACGAGCCGATATAAACTCTAGTAGAAACACTACTTTTTGAAAGCGATTCTAATGGGGGGTTAAAGTGTAACGAGGTATGATGCCGCTGGCGACAAGTGCGACAAGCCATAATCGATTTACACTTGGAAAAAGTATGCGAACTCTTAGACAGTTAATGCAAAGTTTGCGTTCTTTTACAAAATTATAGCGGTCGTTAGGGGTTAATTCTAAAAGTCGAGACATTTATATAGCCGATGGTCAACTTTGCAATGCTGGCAGTTAGCAACACGATTGGTAGTGCGGACTAACATTGAAACACTGGGACGTGGCCCTGGTCGGCTCTGCGCGTGAACAATTTTGTTCATGTCTGATTTGTGATTTAAAGATAAGTTGTTCAGGGATTTACATGTTTTGTCTAGATATGTAATGATTTCAGTATAAGTAGGAATGGTGGTGGGATCATGCTGCAACTCAAAACCTCGAACTGTGTATACGTCCAGTCGATTTAAAAGCATCTGAGCTAAAATAAAGCTCCACTTCTCAACCGGAAGATCAAACTTTTTTAAGGCTTCCAAATTATCGGAAAATACGCCGACTAATTTTTGTAAACCAGCAGGGTTATCGGAGTGCAGTTTGGGAAAGTTGTCCAAATTTGCTCAATACGCACTCGTAATTTGGCGGATATTTTCAAATTTACTGCGCAGTTTATTGTACGTGAGTGTATAATGACTTACAGTTAAATCAAAATTTTTAATGGCGAGTAAAGCCGGCCCTTGAAAAGTGATTTTAAATACGTGAATTTGTCTATTGGCGACAATTCCGAATTAGTGTGTATGAAGGGATTTGCAACGAAGGTACATTTATTTTCGATTTTGGGTGAGCGTCAGAAACAACAGCGCAAGGTTCTGGCAGTTTAGATTCAAAAAACTTTATTTTGGTTAACTTGGTTAAATAAAAGGAAATAGCAAACGCTTTTCTGATTTTATCTTCAACCTCAAACAATTCTTCATTACATGTGATTTTCCAATGCTCCACCCGAAGGTGCTACATTGGCCAGGAAGCGAGTTTTTTTTTACCTGGAAAATTTGGAATTTTGCCGAACCCTTGTTGTTGCAAGCAAGGTAGGAATCTTTAACGTGCGTGACAACACTCACACACGGGACCTTCATTATACCTCTCATCAAACAATTCTTCCGCGTTTTTATCCGTGGCGATCAAGGAGATAATGTTATTGTGACTTTAATAGAAGGCTTCTTCTAATTTAACCATATGCTCAAGGTGCGATTTAAATAAGTTATGGTATTCGACATTAGAAACGACTGATTGCGCTATTTCTTGTATGCCTTGTAATCTTTGAATCTGCGTGTATCGTGCGAATTTCAAGTTTTTGAGTTTCTCTGCCATTATAAATAATAACTAAAGCACAAATTTTCTTAAAAGTTTTATAGAAAATGAACTTTGTATCAAACACGATAGATAATAGAAATGAATGCAGTTCAAGTAATATAACATTTGTAATATCAATACAATGTTTGATAACACAAACTTGACCTCAGGTAAATCATTAATAATTATGCTTTAAATTATAATGCTTATATCTGCTACTGGTAATATCCGACTCGCAAGGATCAAAATTTAATGTTAAGTACATAAAAAACTACTCAGAGGGAGAAAAGCTCGTGTATCACCAAACAGATATTAAGAAATGCGGCCTTCAATATTCTTATCTGATGATGTCCAGTTAGAGCAGTGAAGATTTTTGGATCCAGAACACTTATTACTGCACTCATAAAATTAATTAAAACGGTGAGGTAGTCCGATACGGAAACTGACCTCCGAAACAGAAACTTGTTGTTCAATCGGTGACAATGGACTGTTTGTTAGGCTTTACATGTGATTTTCCAATGCTCCATACGAAGGTACTACATTGGCCAGGAAGCGAGTTTTTACCTGAGAAATTTGAAATTTTGCCGAACTCTTGCTGTTCCAAGCAAGGTAGGGATCTTTAACGTGCGTGACGGCACTCACACACGGGACCTCCATTTTACCTCTCATCCGAACGAGGGTATATTTTTGTGAAAAATGCTCGCCTAATATTTTCCAAGCGGAGCGTGTCGGGATTCGAACCCGGGACCTTGGGCCTAGTAGTCGCACACATACCACTACGCCACGGACCGCCTTGTGTGTTAGGCCGCGCAATCACCAAACATACGACAAACAAGATAAAACATTGAAGGCGAGAACGCGACCGAGTGTATCAAATAAATTTAAATAACAGAGCAGATATTACTATTAACAAAATAAACTTAAACTGTATAATAATCATATAAGAAACTAAATTAATATATACAGGTTTGGACAGAACATAGTGAATATAAATTTGTGTTATGTGGAAGTGCATATTGTACCGCCAGTTTGTATATAAATAGACAAAACAGGTAATAAATAAATTATAGTAGTGTTAGTGTTGTTAAGAAGACTTATGGTTAAAGATTTAGTTTAAGAAGATATTAGTGCTTGTAAATAGCATTAGTGTGATAGTGCTTCATTGTTAATTGGACTGAAAACATCTATATAAATAAGGCATATACTGTTAATTAAACTTGTGAATAGTGAATAATAAAGACTTTTGTTACTACTTGTTCCAAATTGGTGAATGCGTTAACAGTAGTCCACCACAATATATATTATACGTATTCACAATTCAAATATAATATTTTAGTTCTAAAATGAATTGTTTTATAAAATATCCAACAACTTAAACGATAAAAACAAAAATAAGCAAGAACCATCAGGACAACAAAGTGACAAGATATCGAATGATAAATGCTTGGATTTGCAAAAGAAATTGGTTGCAACACCGTACAAAACTGCCAACCTTTATTGTTTTAAATGACAATATTCTTCAACCGTAATTCTAAGAATTCAATTGCATACCCACACTTTATTACTATATTTGACGTCATCCTAAAGTTATTTTGAATGAACTATATGCAATAAAAAATTGTTTTTAAATTTTTCTTTAATTTTATATCTAGTTGGCCATGACAATAACGTACATTGACATTGCGCTATTTGTTTTTTTTATTAACTATTGTTGTTCTTGTCAAAATTATTAAAAAAGCTTTTGATTTGTTAGTGTATTTTAAATTTGTTAAAATTATTATGCAAAATGGCTCGCTGTATTTGCAGTCAAACAGAAATGCTGACGAAACATCAGCTAGATATTTGGAGTTAATGAAAATTTTAAGACGTCTGTAAGAATCGTAGAGCGTGAATTAAATGTATCGAAATCTACTATACTGAGTTCTAAAAATAAATAAATATCCATACAAATTTACAATTGTACAGGGACCTAAAGAAACTGATTTTACCAGAAGGGTACGCTTCTCTGAATGATATTGTAGCAGGCTACTGTTAACGCGTTTCACCAATTTAAAACGAGTAATAACAAAAGTCTTTATTTCTCACTTTTCACAAGTCTAATTAACAGTTTATGCCTTATTTATAGATGTTTTCAGTCCAATTAACAATGAAGCACTATCACACTAATGAATTTACAAGCACTAATATCTTCTTCAACTAAATTCTTAACCATAGGTCTATTAACAACACTAACACTACTATTTATTTATTACACTTTTGTCTATTTATGTATCTACAAGCTGTCGGTACAATATACACGTTTACATAATACAAATTTATATTTACTCTTGGACTTGTAAAAGCTTAACTATTTAACTTTACACGATGTAATTTATATTCGACATTCTGATATAGACTAACTCTTATATTTATCAGCGGTCTTATAAATATCCTAAACTAAAAGGATGATTCATACTGTAGTATATGCTAAAAAATTCTAGGCTTCTGTAGTAATACGTTGCTTACGACGCTTGTGTGTTTGCCGGGTTGCTTAATAGTAGCTCGTAACAGATTTTTTAATTGTGTGTTATGGCCTGCTGAAAGTAGGTTTACTAATTGTGAAGTTTCTACTAAACGTAATACATATCATTGGGCATTAGAAAATCCACATGAAGTAGCTGAGAGGCGTTTACAAACCAGATTCGGATTTAACGTATGGTGTGGAATAATTGGTAATTTTATTTAACTACAATATTTGGTACATGTTCCTTATGGGAACCCTGCGAAAAAATTTACAATTTTAAAATATTATTTTCTTAGTAGTAAAACATTTCTAACACTAACCTCCACCTTCGTGTCAATACGTGTTCGTTTTAAAAAAGAAAGGAAATTCCTTAACTATAAAATACTGCGAAGATTAGATTATTGTTAGAAATGTTTTATTTACTACTGACGAAATTAATCACTGGCGTACAAGAGACTGAAATCTAACCATTTGCAGCCTATCATCTCTTGGAACATTAGTATATGGGATGTGAAATTTGAATGACAAATATTTTACAAATTTAGCTTGCACATTTTTCAATTTTAAATTGTTCTCAGATGTATAGGAAACCAAATAAGCAATTGTACTGTAGAGTGCTACGCACAAAGCTATAATAGGCATAGTTATAGTTTTTGTGTCATATATGTGCACTGTGTGACGCTTTATAAAATCTAGCATTCTATATGCTTTTAGACAAGTGTTATCAATATGTTCTTTGAAGGACAAATGAGTGTCAAAAATAATGAACAACTACACAATAATTTTACTTTTTTGATATAAATTAACCAGTTTTTATATCAGGGAATCGACTCGTTGGTTAATTTCTGTATGATTATAATCTAAACGGGACAGATATTTGATCCTTTTAAGAAATCAAATTTTGCCTGGTCTTCAAGCAGTGGTGACAGAAGATGAATTTGGTAAAATTTGATTTCAACAGGATGGCTGCCTGACACACAATACAATTGAAATTAGAAACTATTTAAGAGAACAGTTTCAAGGAACTATTATATCATCTAATGACCCAATTCCATAGCAAGCCAGATCACCTTACCTGACGCTCCTGGATTTTTATCCGTGGGGACATATTAAAAATGAAACCTACGAATTTGATCCTCCCCAGAACGTAAATATTCTTAGAGAAAGCGTGGTGAACATGTTTACTACAGCAAACAGAAATACTCTTTCAACTTAAAAACACATGGAGAAAGCAAAATGTCATTATAGATCATTATCACGGTCGACTAGATATAATATTAGAAAAAAATTTAAAAATATAATTGTTTGCATAAAAGCTGTCTATTTTACGGACTTGTGGGGTTTTGTTGGAAAGGAATTTTTGCACTGTATCTAAAAATTAAAAATCAAATGTGGCCGCTATAAAAAAAAACTAAAGCTGTAGTGCATTCCAAAAAAACTCATGACGATTGTGACTAGGAGTGCACATCAACTTGTGCGACATGAAAAAAATATCCTAATAACGTCACACTTAGACAGCTGTCACATTAATAGTTTAGAAAGTACAGTGAAAATTCAAAAATGCACCTTTTTAGTTTATCACAATTATCTTTAAAACGAATAAAAATAACTTAAATCGTAAACCGGAAATAAATTCATTACTAAATTCCCTAAAACTTTCCCCATTTAACCTTGCTATATCTATTCAAATAGGTGAGATCCCCATGTAGAGAAACGAATTTAGGACACACTGTATACTACATAAGTAGCAAGGTCTAATTTTTCAATAATTTTTGCATTTTTCCACTTTTTTTCTGGTCTGTAATTTCTAGCTAGCACTAGTTTATTAACTGAAAATTCTTATAAGGAATGAGTTTTAGCATTAATTTTTGACTCATAAGTAGGTCGTAAAAGATCTAATTTGGATCTAAGTACCTACCAAGCATTAAAAAAGCAGGAGATTGAATAATAGTACAATTTCCAGTATTTGAAAGCTGAAATAGAATTTTAAAGATCGGATATTCCAATTTGAAATGTTTATCATAGCAAGACACGTCTAGTTTGCGTTTGAAATATTTGACAGTATTCTAGGAACAATCATTGGATTGTGAATAATATGGAGGTGTTAGGGTTGAAAGGATTCCTAAAGTATTGAAGAAAATTCTTAAATTCATAAGAACCAATGGTGGTCCACTATCATTAACCATCTATTTCAGAAGACCAAAATGGGCAAAAATCACATATGAGGCTTTAATTGAAGCATCCGCTGATAGGCTTAAAACAGACAACACTTCTGCCCATTTCGAATACGAATCTGTAATAGTTAAATAAATTAGTAGGTCCTTTGTGGGGAGTCTGGAGCAGGCGGATCCACCCGATCCACCTGATCCACTAGATACACCACTCGGAGCGTTTTTTCTTAGGGTATGATACATATGTTTGATCTAGAATTTTCTGGAGAATTCAAATCTGTTTGAATTTTTCAAATCCCCCCCCCCTTACAAAGTTACACCCTTATAAAACTCCAAACCTTTCAATTTTTGTTTGTTTATTTAATTTATATATCTTGTTTGGTATCGACTAATATTAGATTTTTCTAGGGAGCCCAAATCTGTAAATAGATTTTAAATAGGATCACCCCTTACCGTTTTACACACATACCCTCTAGCAAACATGTAAACGATTATTTTTGTTTCTTTTAAGATAAATATATATATATATATATATATATATATATGTATATATATATATATATATATATATGATTGACAAAAATGCTAAACGTAATTGAAAGTTAGGTTTATATATGGTACTGTACGCGATTTAGATTTGTAAATTTCCCAATTATAGCCATCGGCCTCGGTAGCGTAATTGGTTAACGCACAGTTCCGGCAAAACTGAAATGCAGGTTCAAATCCTGTCCAAGGCCTTATATTTTCCTTCTTTCAATTACTAGCTCGATTTGAAATGATCATTTGGGCTTTACTTAAAAAGTCTAAGTTATTATTTCATCTTATTAATTTCAATACGTTAGTATTTATCAACTTACCTTGTGTAAAAAAAAACTACTTAAAATATTTATATATATATATATATATATATATATATATATATATTGTTTGGTATCAACTAATTTTAGATTTTTTAGGGAGTGCAAATCTGTAAATAGATTTTAAATAGGATCACTCCTTGCCGAGTTACACCTATTAAAGGTCCCAAACCTCTAATTTTTGATCATCTATATTTAACTCCATCTTTAAAACCTATTTCGCTACCCAAGACATATGCTTTAACCGGCCATTTCCCGAGAAATCTAAAACCGCTGGAGTTTTAGAAATGAACCCTTTATAAGACATAAGTGTTTGATATTTAAAACCATTTTCAAACAGTAATGTTCTGCTTTTAGAATAATGTAAAACATTCCAATGTAATGTGTTTTTAATATATAAATGGAAAGGTCGAGTTTAGCAACAAGAACCACACTCTTTAATTAGAATATTCAACAACACAACTTTTAATATTTTAAACAGGATAAACCTTTACACAAAATTTTTCAGATAATAAAAACAACAAAATATTAGCCGTCCAGCGAGCACCACGGGGAGGAAACACGTAAACTCTGTCCACCAGGACAGAAACAGGAAGGATTTGGAAGAAGGGAAGGTGGGAGAAGAACTTAAAAGTTATAGAATCTTAAAACTAATATATACAATAGACTTACAAAATCTATACAAATATATAACAACTATCTTACACCTATATCTTTGTCCCCATGCATAGGTTAATACACATCCAAGGATGATGTAACGCTTGTCATCTTCGCTCGATAAACTAATTTTATTAATAAGCTGCGTGTACAAATCGTGTTTTTTATTCCGGATACATACGCCGGCAAGTGCTAGATACCACCCAAATAAGAATTAGATGATTGGTGACTGTTAACTTCCGCTTCCCTCGTGTACGCCCAGACACATCCCTACCCATGCGCACCCCTAACCATGAACACCCTTGTCCATGCGCTCCCCTCTCTGTGTGACTGCTATTTCGTGGTGACGTCATAGCCTTTTATAAAATAAAGAGCAATGTAATACTATTCTAAAATTTTTATTCTGACATTATACATAACAAAATTTAAAAATAGTTAATGCCAAGCATGGAGGCATTTAAACTTAATTTTAATACAAAGTTATACACAGAAAACAGTCCTTTCTTTATGTTTGTTTGGAGTGGTTTTAATTTTATGTAATTTTATTCGCAGCTTAAAATTTAAATCGACACCCAAACTCTATCTCCTTTTCTAGCCAATAGTTTGATACATAGAGACCGTCTAGGTTCTCGAATTGCAAAATGTACCAAAGTTTGTCTCTATATATAAAATCCTGTAACGAATATGATTTCGTTCCCAATTAATTTACGCCTTTTTATAATCATTAATTTACAAATATCCCTTACGATATTGAAAGCGCAAATTTTTATTCCATTAATATAATGTTTATTCGTTATCATGTGGAACTCCATCTGTTTATAAATTTAATGTAGCATTTCGGTTTCCCTAATATTCGCAAACGTGTAGATGCAAGAATTCCGTCCACTGCGCTTGCTCACGTAGTAAAACACTTTATTGCTTTAGTCTATTTTAATTAGAGGATGTAATCAGATAGACAGGTTTTCGATGCGTGGTCGAGTAGAGTTGTTTGAAGATGGATTCCAACAGGTACGTGGCCTGGAGAAGAAGAATTCCTTTAGATTTTGAAGTAGAAACCATCACTAGGGTAGATGCTAAACAGTCTAGAAAAAATTTTTGTTCAGTATTCTTCTTTAATTAGCCGACCCTTAAGATGATTTATAGGATATGGTTTTGAAGTTACATCATCACGGTATGTATTTATTTTCATTTTAAATTTAAATTAATGCTTCTTGATTCTTGTAGTGCAAGTTTTAGCTACTAATAGGTATTGCAAAGTTTTCGGTTATTAAGTATTTCAAGTTGAAATGTTAAGATGCCCTTGTCGTGAACAATAAAAATTTAAGCATTCATTCTCGAATGGAAATCAAGTTCGTAATCCTAGGCATATGTGAAGGATTCGCATCTGTTGTAGTTGTGCACAAAAATTGATGGGCGACAATGCAAAGTTCATCCTCAAATAAATTGGTAAATAGTTGCTACCGGAGTTTTATATATATATATATATATATATATATATATATATATATATATATATTACTGTGAACGTCACCAAAATTCGGGATCTAAGGTTTTCGAATCGAGCCCCAGCGTTGGGCCGTCAAGATTCTGTGATACCTACAAAAAGCCTCACCAGAGTAAAAAAATATTCGAGCCTCTCGAATTGGGCACCAAGATTTGCTGTGATTCTCGCCCTGTTGAATCTCTTCAGATAATCGCCTCTTTACTCTTTCCGCCTCGGCTGCTCACCTAGTTAAAACTTTCATCCTCATTCATAAAAAAAAACAAACACATTCCTACCACAAACTTCAACGTTAACTCTATTTACATCAATATTCATAATACATTAAAATTTCAAAATTAAATTTCAGCATAAATATCAGTATCATAAAATTTCAAGTTTAAATTTGTCATCATTTTAATATGCATCCAGAATTAAAGTCCTGGTAGGATGCATACTAATTAAGTTACAATATGTGCAGACCTAAGTCTGAATAAAGAGAGCATCTCCCACCCTTTACGTTAATTAAACAGGTTAGTCTAATTGAGCTCAAAGACAGACCCAAATTTTCATCATAATCAAAACATAAACTGCTAAATACACCTTTCTACTTAAACAAGAAAATTTTACCTTAAAATTCAAAATTTATTGTTTAAACAAATTCACTACTGTCCATTTTTTATCAAACAAATTATAAAGATATTCAACACACACCAAAACATCTAAGATCGAACAAAATGCATAATTTACCTGAAGGTTAATGCACTCGGGGCTCCATTGTACATCGTCCTTGCTAACCCCACCATTCCAGCTGGGTTATGTTTACGTCCTAGGATTCCTGGTCGCCTTTTAAAATTCATCTACTCCACCATTCGTTTAAAAAGTTTCAGGGCTTCTCAGGAACGCATCTATGTATATCTAAATCTTGTTTGTAGATCCAATCACGTTTACTAATAACATTTGATTACTCACTCCTGAACAAAATAGCAAAGAAATTCATAATTCGTTCACGCTATACTAAAAACTGCATACTTCAATGTATTTATTTATCGCTACTAATTGGGATAATTGGTACAGTAATACCCGCAAATATATCTTCTGTAAGTGCACTAGAGCATAATAACTTGTATCGTAGCACGTATTCTGCTTGAAGTATGGTATAACGGCAAAAAATAAAAAGAGCAAACTATTTTAAAGTATTCAATAAAATCAAAAATCTAAGAGCCAAACTGTTTAAAGTATTGAATAAAAATCAAAAATCTAAGAGAGCGAAACTCATAAACACGGGTTTATATAATGGCGCGCTTGCACGTCGGATTTGTCCCTCAACGGACAATTTTTAGAATTTCGCATTCTATGTTCCCTTTTCGACAGCTCGGCACGCGATTCTACAAAATTTGCACTCGCGCCAGTTGAAAATCTAAGAAATTTTCACACGGCTCGCAAACACGTCCGAGAACAACTAATTAATTTTGTATAGAAATTGTTGTTTTCACCTCTCATATCTGCAACTTATTTCAACCAATCGCAAACCTAGTGACGTTGCTCAAATCAGGCCTTTTATTAACCGTGTCTCTGCCTTGCGCATTTCATCCGTCTTTTTCTAACCTGGTCTTAGTGGTGCAAATCGATATTCTTTACTATCGGTTATTTCAATCCACGTGGATTCTTACTTGAGTTAAATAACCGCTCAACTAGCCTTCCCGTTAATATAAGCTACGGTTTATCCGACCGTTTGCAATATACGCAGAATTTTCATGTTTATCCAAACAAATTAACAGAACTCGACATTTAAAAATACGCAGGTGTTCAATCGTAATACTTCTACGATTTGGATATTCCACGTATTTTAATTATTGGGTTTTTAAAAGCTTTTATGCATATTATACCTTAATAATTAACTCCAATTAAAATAATAATGAATGGCATTGACTTCTACCCTTTAATTTTTAGCGAATACTAATTAAATATTAATTATTTTCTGTACACTTTGTTTAATACCCGTTACTTAAAAATTGAATTAATTAATATAAATTTCGCACGTAATTTCTATTTGTTTCTTTATACAAAATTGTTTGATGTCGTTAATTAATTTTCTACCTTGGTCTAAATTTGAGTAATATATATATATATATATATATATATATATATATATATATATATATATATATATATATATAATATATATATTAATAGTTATATAATTAAAACCCAACCTTGTATTTTAAAGTTGAATTACCATTTCAAATCGAACTAGTAATTGAAAACCACTAAAAGAACGGCTACAGCAGGACTTGAACCTACAACCTCTGATTTACCGGATCAGTGCTCTAACCAATTGAGCTATCTAGCCTAATTGTTTAGATGATGTTATACTTAATACTATTGAAGCTTGGCTCTTGTTAACGATTTTCAATTACGTCTTGCATTTAAGGAAATTGAATCTAGTTATATACATAATTCATGTACTAATAACTTGATCAACCCCTTTTTGCAACGTTCGGAATAATACAAACATGTAATTATATTATTATTAATAGACAAGAATAATCCACATTTGGAATGCAAATGAATGCTTAATATATATTAATAGTTATTAAGATGAAATGAAAACCCAACCTAGTATTTTAAAGTTGAATTACCATTTCAAATCGAACTAGTAATTGAAAACCACTAAAAGAACGGCTACAGCAGGACTTGAACCTACAACCTCTGATTTACCGGATCAGTGCTCTAACCAATTGAGCTATCTAGCCTAATTGTTTAGATGATGTTATACTTAATACTACTGAAGCTTGGCTCTTGTTAACGATTTTCAATTACGTCTTGCATTTAAGGAAATTCAATGTAGTTATATACATAATTCATGTACTAATAACTTGATCAACCCCTTTTTGCAACGTTCGGAATAATACAAACATGTAATTATATTATTATTAATAGACAAGAATAATCCACATTTGGAATGCAAATGAAGAGGTTGTAGGTTCAAGTCCTGCTGTAGCCGTTCTTTTAGTGGTTTTCAATTACTAGTTCGATTTGAAATGGTAATTCAACTTTAAAATACAAGGTTGGGTTTTCATTTCATCTTAATAACTATTAATATATATTAAGCATTCATTTGCATTCCAAATGTGGATTATTCTTGTCTATTATATATATATATATATATATATATATATATATATATATATATATATATATATAAAGTGATAATAACTACGACCTAAATATTTGTAATTCAAAATTGATTTGTGGGTTTGAGGTCTCTGGATTAATATTATTATATATCATGCGAACCTTTGTGGTGAGTTATTTCTTTATTCAGTTCTTGCTAAACAAAGAAACTACAGGAAATGTAGCGGTTGTTTTTTGTAAATTTATACAGTAGTTTAAATTGGTATATAAATTTTTTGTTCAATATTTAACATTTGATTTTTATAAATGTTCGTAAAAACGTTAAAAATTTAAAGATAAGTTTCAGAGGATCAAAAAGGTTAAACAAGAATTTGTTTGTAACTTAACAGGTGACATTTTAGCGCTTGTTTGTCACATTTTATTATCCAGTTTTTTTACGCGAAAGTATAATAATACACAGATAACTTTATACCACAAGGCTATTTAATTTTTCGTTTAAAGTATAAATTTTTATAAATATCTAAATTCAATCTTACATGAAACGATCCCAAATCACATAACATAATTGTTTGTAAATCAAAACAATATCTTTTTCGGTGATAATTAAACAGTTGTCACTTATTATTAAAAAAATTCAATATTTTCTTTAAAGAACTTTAATAAATAATAATTATGATCATTGAAATGCTGTTAAGTAATGAGAGATTATGTATAATTACTTTGATAGCTTGATTACAAAAAACAATAGTGTATGTAAAAGCATAAAAAGTGTATATATTGCCGTGGAACTCGAGTAAAATCCTCACCAACAAAATATGTTCAAAAATTTTATTAAATTTTCAAATTCGAAAATTCAAAATTAAATAATACAAAAAAATATTTCTTACCCGTTTTCCTCTCTTCCTCGGTTGAATGGCCTTCTTCAACTGCTTCCGGCTAGCTCAGTTGGACCTCCTTTTGGATATCTATATTCACTCTCATATTCTATCATTCACGCACACTCCCAATAAAACCACAAAATACAACAAACATACAATCTTTTATTTATTATTATTTACAAATGAAATTCAATATTGTCCATATTTCATTGATCACGTTACACTTCAGTAAATCTTATTTTGTAATGTCCTGTATTTTATTTTAAAATCATCAAACACATAAAATGTACCCGGAGTAAATGGGCCTTGAATAATACCTTCTCTAAAATTCCTTCTTTATAATTTATTTTGTTTTTTAATCTAAGTAAACTCTGGGGTAGGGTGAGCTCATGATAACCCAGCTAATTATGCATAATGTATGCCCTTCTACTTTGCATTAAAAAAACAAAACCATGTACTCTTCACAAAAATTTCACGTTCTGATGGAACGTTAAAAAGCTTTATAGACACCTTCAAATTTCTAGTTAAATACCATAATAAAGTTATTTACACGTATTATGTTCAATACGTAAATAATCCACACTACCTTGAAAAACACTCTCATACGTCACCCAATATTCACAGTTTATAAGAATCACAATTTCAAATCATTACCTGGAAATTTCTAGACGATCTCCGCTCTGTAGATGATGGTATGTATTTCTTCTATCTGGTCTGCAGGCCGTTTCTCGCTGTCACTAGACGAACTCCATCTAAGTTGAACTGCTAACGCTGCCTTCACGGTGTAACCAAATTCCAAATTCCATTTAAACATACGTCTTTCACAAATATTTACTGTAATCTACGTTACTTAAAGTCCCGACACGAGTTGGTTAAAAATTATAGGTGATACCTCAATTAAAAAATGTAATCTCGGCACACTAACCGCGTACTAATTAAGAGGCTACCACCATGCAATATAATTTAAATGATTTTATAATACTTACAACTTGTGTTAACTTTCATACGTCGTTTGGAGCGATCGAAATCTTAGGGGCTTTCACCACGATGTCCAAAAACATTTATACACTTAGGCTGCCACCTCCTGGCCGCCTTTTCATCCGAAATCCCCATCTACAACAACACATTCTTAAAATTTTGCTCAACCGATTTTTAAGTCCGCGAATTTCAGTGCGTCGTTATGCTATTTTCTGAAAATTAATATACACTATGCTTGTATTTGTCTCGCGTTCAACTAACTATCCCGACCAATCGTATATTTCCTGACGTCCTACAAGTCCCTCCTATACTATCGTTGTCTCTTGTTAATGCGTTTTCTACGCCTCTTTCTAAACTGGTTTGAGTGGTACAAAATCGATATTCTAGACCATATGCTCTTTAAACCCACGTGGACTTACTACGTGATTTAAATAACCCCTCATTAGTATTTCCAGAGAACGCATGCGACGGTTTACAATATACGTAGAATCTTCATCTTTATCTATACAAAATTATTGGAACTTGACATTTAAAATTCTGCAGGTGTTAAATTAACTGACGTTTTACCACAACACTTCCACGAGTTGGAGTTTGGCGTATTTCTACCCCACCAATATATTTGTTTGTTAGCAACGCTTTTCACCTTGGTATTATTGGGTTTTTAAAAGCTTTTATGCATATTATACATCAATAATCGTTCAATTAAATTCAATTAAATTAATTAATTAATGGCATTGGCTTCTACCATTTATTTCTTTGCAAACCTACTTAAATTTCATTAATTATTTGTAAAATTTCGTTAATACCTGATACTTGAAAATGAACTAACTGGAATAAATTTTGCCCGTAAATTCTGGTTGTTCCTTTATACAGGGTGTTTTGAAATTGCTTCGTTTATATTTATTTTTAAACTTTTTAAAACCACTATATAATCCCCCTATTTCAATTCTAAGAAAACCCCTTCCTGTTTTTCTGAATTTAAATATCTACATTCTAATTTAACCTTATCTGCTATTTCTATACACCTATCACCTAACACTACTTATACCTATTTATCCAACCTATCACTACTTATCTACCTATTTCTATCTATTACTACCCCTATCTCTACTTATTTCTATCTATCTACACCTATCTTTTTTTATCATTAACTATTCACACCTATCGCTATCTTTTACCTAACTATTTCTATCTATTATTAACTCTTCACCCTCTTATTTCATTGAGTTTTCTTCTTTTATTTCCCCCTTTAGTCCTTTATTGACTCTTTACATACATCTTTTTGTACTTTTGTCTTTATTTTCAGTCTTCATAACTTTTAACCTCACCTATTATCCCTATCTATTCTTATCCTAACTCAACCTACCTATTTCTATCTATTATATCTAACTATCTCCCATATTTATCCTATATCTAATTTTATTTTTTATAACTACTTACTTCTAATCTTCTATATACACCTATTTCTATCCCTATCTATTTAAATTTTACTCTATTATACACCTACCTCTACTTTCTATATACACCTATCGCTATCTCTATCTTCTACATTTATACTAAAATTTACCTATCTCTATCCTTTTGTCATGAATCTTCATCTTGCCCATTCTGTCCTACCTCTGGCGAATAGGGAAACAATAAACTTACGTTGAATTTCCCTCTTTCCGCCTGTGTTTCCATATCCCTCAAGACATAGGTACACTCACCTACGACCTCCCCAATCCTAAATGGTCCTTCGTAGGGCAAGTGTAGCTTAGCGCACGTCATAAGTTCTCGCCTGCCTACCCTCAAACTTCTGACTATTACCAAATCTCCAATCTTGAATTTCACCCTCTTCTTTATCTTCTCATTCATATGCATCGTGTATTTGTCTGACCTTCTTCTTCATTTCTCTCTGGCATTACACAACAATTGCTGGAATTCAGCCTCTCGAGGCACAATCTGCCAAGGTCTCTCCTGGTATTGCTGTTTCATCAGCATTATGGGACTGGTTTCAGTAACCGTACTCGGGGTTTCATTTAAAAAGGATTCAACCCTAGACAGATTGTCCCCCCAAGATCGATGATCGTTGTATGATGGCAGACGTAAAAATTTTACCGTTTCCTGTATGTATCTCTCAGCTGGGTTCGCCTGAGAATGCCTGATACTACAGAAAACCACCTTAACCTCTTCTTGCTCCCAATAAGTCACAAATCTCTGGTTATTAAAATACGTGGCATTATCTGCTAGCACACGTTTAAATTTTCCAACCTCTCTACAATATAATTCTAATTTCTTATTTGTCTCCACCGTACTACACTCTTTTGTTGGGTATAATTTTGTAAATTTGGAAAAAATATCTATGACTATTAATATGTGTTGATGTCCCTTCCTACTTCTCACTAAGTTGCTCAAGTAATCAATGGCAATCAAATCCAATGGATTTTCTACACGTATACTATCACATCCTGACTTGTGTGGTTTTTATATTTCCCCAATGTACATAGATGACACAATTTGATTACTGATTTTACAATACTGATGTCTTTCACGGAGAAAAAGTTTTCCCTAAATATAAGCCAAAGTTTCCTAACACCGATGTGTCCATATTTTACATGAAGGTCCTTCACAATCAACTCTGCTTGCACCCTATCTACTACATAAAGCTCCAGATCCAGCACTCTCTTAAACAGAAACCCCCCTATCATACTATACTTTTTAAAACCCGGTTCCGTTTCTAACCGTCTTTTGACACGTAGTAGCTCTTCACTCTGCTCCTGATTCCTCATTACCTCTTCATGTCCGTAAATGGATCCATCCTGTCTAAAATGTTGATGGCAATCATAATGTCACAAGGCCTCTTATTCACATTCTCCTTAATTCTGCTGAACGCGTCCGCTATAAAATTATTCTCCCCTTTTATATATTTTATTTCAAAGTCGAATTCCTGTAACAATAAACCCCACCGATATACTCTATTGTTGGAGAATCTGGTATTCATCAGAGCACACAACGCTGAATGATCCGTCTCAATAACAAAATGTCGACCTATGAGGTAAAATTTAAGTTTACTTATGCCAAAAACCACTGCTGCCATCTCTATCTCACTAATGGTGTAGTTCAGCTCATGCGGCTTCAGTGTCCAAGAAACAAATGATATAGGAACCTCCTCTCCATCCTGAATTTGATACAGCTCTGCCGCTAAGGCATTATCGAACGCGATGGCCGCCGACCTGTAAACGTGTGTTAAAGAGTGCTCCGCTTTTAATATAAGTTTAGTAAGGTTGTGTAATTCTGTTTGGGATAATAGTGCAAAAGTAAGTTGCATATGATACTAAGTTTTACTCCAGTTAAAATTTTTTGTATAAATATATCCAGTTCATTGCAAAATTTTAAATAACATTAAATAATATCAAATATTAATTACAAAATGGTATTTACCCAGTCGCAAATACAAGACATTCAAGATATCATGAGCAATTCGTTAAAAAGTCTGGTTTCTGATAAGAGTTTTCTAGTTTCCATATCTGAATCCGTCGCTAAAGTTGTAGAAAATAATTTAATTAAGACCTTCAATAATATTGAAAATAAAATTTTGGATCTAGAGAATAAAGTATCTATCTTTGAAGTACAAAATCAACAGCTGATACGTGACAATACATTGCTTCAAAATAAACTGGAGGACTTTCAAAAGAAATCAAGACGCAATAATATTCGTATTTTTGGTATCAAAGAGAACAAAGGTGAATCCACAGATGATTTAGTTGTTTCATTGATTAAACAAAAGTTGAAACTTGATTTGGATGCTAACGCTATTGATAGATGTCACAGAGTTGGAGGTAACACTAATAGTCGACATATTTTAGTAAAATTTGTTAGTTATCGTGATCGCCTTAAAGTAATGCAGAATAGGAGATTGTTGAAAGGGGAAGGGATACGTATTACAGAAGATTTAACTATGAAGCAACTAAATTTACTAAATTTAGCTCGAACTAAAATAGGATGGAAAAATGCATGGTCATTTGATGGTAAAGTGTGGATTATGTGCGAAAATAAAAAGCGTGTTCTTCTGAATAAATCGTTCTTAGATGGATTACAGCATTCTCGTTGATTTTAATTAAGCGAGTTACTCTCTAATACCAGTATTTATTTGAGTTTATTTTTTTTTTGTATAAGTTTACTATAACTACACTCTATATTTTGTTTGCTGAAATAGCATATAAGTTGAATTTTTCTTTTGTTCTCGAGTATAGTTTAATTAGCATAAACCTGTACTATATTTCTTGATTGTATATAAGAGTATACAGTGACTTGTTATCTCTGTTATGAAAGTTGCTCACCTAAATGTAAGGTCATTACTCTCCGATTTTGATAGCTTTAAACAACTACTGTCTGTACACGACTATGATGTTTTATGTGTCACTGAAACGTGGCTTACTGCGAATATTAGTTCTGAAATTGTATCATTACCGGGATATCATATACTCAGACAGGATAGGAATGATAGAGGTCGAGGTGTTGCGATTTATTTAAAAGACATTTATATACCCATACTGGTGACATTTGATTTTGGGATAAAAGTAATTTAGAACAGATTTGGATTAAAGTTAAACTTAATCGTAAGTGGATTTTTATTGGTGCTATTTACAGACCACCGAATAGAAAACAAAATGTTCAAAAATAAATGATTTTATTGACGATATGGACCATGTTCTGTCGTTCATCACTCCTATTGCTGATACAATAATTTGCTTGGGTGATTTTAATATTAATGTGTTTAATCGAACTAATCCCTTGTCGAAGTGCTTTTAGCTTATGGCTGTTTTCAACTGATTAACGAGCCTACGCGCATTACTAAAACTCAAGCTCTCTGCTAGACCCTATATTTACCAATTATGCTACTGGACTAGTAACAGGTTCTGGTGTGGTGAATGCAGACTTAGTAAGTGATCATATGCTAACCTATTGCGATCTCAACATTAGAACTAATAAATTCTTGCCTAAGCGTGCTGTTTTTCGTGATTATAGTCAATTTAATCATGATCATTTAATGCAAGATCTTAAATCCATGCCTTGGTTGAATCTTCTGTACGAACCGGATCTTAATCATAAAGTTGAATTGTTTAGTAAATTTATTCTGGACGTTTTCGATGTGCATGTCCCGTTAAAAACGGTTAGAGTTACAAAGCCTATGGCATGTTGGCTTACAGATAATATAAAACTATTAATGAAAAAAAGAGATAGAGCTCTATGTAAATTTAAAATATCAAAATGCGCCAATGACTGGGATAATTATAAAAAACTACGGAATTGCACATTAAATGAAATACGAAAAGCAAAAAAGGAATTTTTGGTTAAAGCAACTCCAATGAATGATCCGGTGAAGGTCTGGAAGGCTTTAAAACGCTTAAACATCTCTAATTCAAATAGAGTTACTCTGCCGCATTATCTTAGAAAGCCGGATGAAATTAATACTTACTTTGGATCTTTCTATGCCTCTAATGATTTGATTTGTCAGGACAAAATTAACTTCTATGAAAATAATAAATACAATAACAACCTACATTTTCAGTTTCAGTTTACTTCCATTGATGAAATTCACCATATTTTGCATAGTTTTAAGTCTAATGCTTATGGTTCAGATGGTATCTCATTAATTATGTTGAAGTACTGCAGCCCATTTATAGATTCTTTTATTTTACATATTATTAACTGCTGTATTGAACTTGAATTTTACCCGGATGCTTGGAAAGAAGCAATTGGTTGTCCATTACCTAAAGTTAATAATCCGAAATCTTTTTCGGAGTTACGTATCATTAGTATTTTGCCGGCCTTATCTAAAATTTTAGAAAAGTGTTATTCAACAAATTTTGGGGTTCATCGATCTTAACAATTTGTTGCCTGATTTTCAATCAGGATTTAGGAAAACATTTAACACTGCTACATCCCTTGTTAATGTTACTGATGATATCTTTAGATCGCGAGACATAGGGTTGGTTACAGCTTTAGTGTTGTTGGATTTCTCTAAAGCTTTTGATACGATTAATCACAAGCTGATGTGTGCTAAACTTGGATATTATGGGTTTTCTATGACTTCAGTTTCATTAATGCGCTCATATTTAAGTGATAGATATCAGAAAATTAAGATAGATAACGTTTTGTCTGATAGGATGCTTATAACATCAGGCGTGCCGCAAGGTTCAATTCTTGGGCCTCTATTATTTATTATTTATACTGCGGACGTATTAACTGCAGTAAGAAATTGTAAAATACAAGCTTATGCCGATGATACTCAGCTATATTTTACTTTTCCTAAAGAGCAAGTGTCTCATGCAGAATATATCATTAACTATGATTTAAAATTATTGAAAATCTAGCAGTCCAACATAATCTGAAGCTTAATTCACTGAAATCTAAAGTTATGCTATTTTGTAATATAACTACGTATGAAGACGTTGCTTCTATGTTATCCATTAAAATTAATAATGACTCGTTGCCTATTGTACAATCAGCAAAGAATTTAGGTGTTATATTGGATCGGGATCTTAAGTTTAATGAACATGTAAACAAGATGTTAAAAAAAGCATATGGTTCTCTGAGATTATTATACTCGTTTCGCCGCATTTTAACCTTTAAGTTAAAAAAGACCTTAGTAGAAACACTTGTTTTATCACATTTTAATTATTGCGATGTTATTTATGGACCTTGTCTTGACTTGCATAATAGAAATAGGATTCAATTGGTTCAGAACTATTGCTGTCGGTATGTGTTTGGTTTACGGAAATATGACCACATCTCTGAAAAATTGAAGGAATTATGTTGGTTAAATATGGAAGATCGCCGTACTCTTCATTTTGGCACTTTTATTTTTAATCTACTTACCTGTAATACCTCTAAAGTCTTAAAAAACAAATTTACTTCAAGATCGGAGGCCCATTCTGTTAATGTTAGAGGCAGTTTCAAGTATACCATGCCTATCCACCACACTGCACTTTTTCAAAAAAGTTTTTCTTACAATGCAATAAAATTATTAAATCAAATGAATTGTAGCTTTATTCATATGTCTCTGTGGCAGTTTAAACATATGTTAAAATTGCGACTTTTTAATGAATGAGCTATGTTATACTAACTCATTTAGGTGAATAATTGAATAATTGAATAATTGAATAATTGAACAATTGAATAATTTAATAATTTCATGGTTGCTGTGTGCTCAATTATATATACTATTGTTTATAATGCTATTTTTTATGTATAGTATGTGCCAGGGCTTGATTCATATAGTGGTTAAGTGTAAGAATAGCTTGTAGCTAAACTTCGCCACTTATGAATTCAGACCTATTGCATATGTATGCGGTTTTTATCTATCTATATTACTTATTTATACTTATATATTATATTATATCTTTTAGAATATGTATTCTTTTAGAATACATATACTACTTGGTAGTTCATTATATAATCATATTCCTTCAAAATAATAAAGACATATTATATCCGATGCATCCGTACTTAAAATAAACCCTATGTCAAATCTAGGGTGCCTTAAAATGAGTTGCTCATGGAACTGCTCCAACAGGGTTAAGTATGCTGCTTCTTGACTCTCCGACCATTTCCACTTGACTCCTTTTTTCAAAAGTTTGAACAGCGGCCCTGCCTTCTCTGAAAACGCCGGTACAAACTTTTTATAAAAATTGAGAACTCCCAAAAATGCTCTTAATTTCCGAATATTATTCGGTCTTGGGTAGTTTAATATTTCGGATAGTCTCTCCTTGTCAATACACACACCCTCATGATTCACTACATATCCCAAAAATTTTACAGTTTTTGAAAAAAACTCACACTTGTCAATATTCAATCTCAGACCTGCCAACTTCAATTCTAATAAAACTCTCTCTAAATGAGTGTAATGCTCCTTCTCGGTTTCACTAAAAATCAATATATCATCTACATAGTGTATACAAAACTGCTAATATGCTCCTAAAATTGCCTGCATGGCTTTAATTAATGCTACACTCGATGTCGACAAACCATACGGTACTACTTTAAAGTTGTACAATATCCCTTCTACGAAAAACCCCGTATACCTTCTAGACTCTTAGTGTAATGAAATTAGCCAGAACGAATTCCTTAAACCTAACTTACTAAATATAAATTTGCCACTTTATCTCGTCAAAAGTGTGTCCATGGACGGTGGACAATGAAATTGTGGTTTCGTCCTCTGATTTATCTTCCTAGCGTCCAGACACAAACGAATACTATTATCTTTTTTCTTAACCACAACTAACGGATTTATAAAATGCGTATTTGAAAACTCAATTATGCCATCATTTAGCATTCTTGTCAACTCCTGATTCACTTGCTCCCTATATGCTGCCGGTATTGGATATACTTTTGCATGAAATGGTTCAGAATTGTCTACCTCTAAAACATGTTCATAATTTACCGCTGTGCTTGCCTTTACTTCTATTAACTCTGAATGTTTCTGTAATAAATTTTGTACCTCTTCTAACTTTTCTTCTGGGCATCTAATGGTGTCGATCTCTCTCACATCTTCATCATCTCCCTCTATACTATTAATACATAACCCCATGTCATCTTCCGTGACATCATAACTTGCCTTCCAGAGCAATAGCCTATCCCTAATCCTAACTATTTTTTTCTCCATATCTATTACAACCCCTAACTTCATCATGCAATCGACCCCTAATATCCCTTTAAACTTTAACCCAGGTACAATTATAAATTCTGTTCACAGCTTACTGAACCTAACTCTACTTTCAAAATAACTACGCTATTTACAACAGCAAATCGTTTTTTATTCGGCGCAACCAGGTGACTTCTTTTTATTGGCATTATCCTATCACACACTTTATTTTTAATTTCATTGACGAATTCCTCCGATACCAAACTCGCCTCAGCTCCTGAATCTAATAATGCTCCTAAATTTTTCTCAAAAATTTTAATTTCAATTATGGGCAAACAAAATTTTTCTACTATTTCTGGCTCAATTTCTTCTTCAATTTGCAAAAATTCCCTAGGATGTTCATACTTGTAGTTGTTGTCTAGTGGGTTGTCCGTCTTTAAAAACCTGTCCAGGTCTGTTTTCCCTACTCGGTCCTGGTCTAGCCGTCACCTCAGCGTATGTCCTAGGCATTTCCACTTGTTCCGTGTTTGTATTAGCAGTACCCCTTATGTCCGATGAACTGTTTTGTCTTGTAGGTCCCGGTCTCGGTGCAGGTCCCCTTCCTAAACTGTTACTTCTAAAATATGGCCGTCGCTGTTCCCAATTCTGTCGCTGGTATCCATAACTATTCCCCTGTCTAGCGTAGTTGTCCCGTCTATAGTCGAACCTAACCGTGTTGATCTGTCTTTCCCTATGTTCCCGAGGTCGTCCACTACTTACGTCATCGTACCTCTGCAGGTACTCCAGAAACATCTCTCTGTCCACTATGTTCTGTAGTGCAACGTGTTGTCTTACCTCTACCTCGAAGTGTCGCGACAAATATTTGATAATTTGTCGGTCCGTCAGTGGTGGGTTCAGTTGCTTTGCGATGCTATACTTTCGTATAGCATATTGCTCCCTACTTCCTAAAAATTCTCCCTTAAATTTCCCCGTGATTAAGTAGTCTCGTACCTGGTCTTGTCTGTGGTCACTCCAATAATGCTTTAAAAATCTGTCTTCAAAGTCCGTGTAGGTGTCAATTTCCTGTCCTATTAAATTATACAAAGCTTCAGCGTGGTCTTTTAGTAAAGCTTTTACAATATTTAATTTTGCCTGTTCATCGTATACGTTATTTATTAAGCCTCGAACGTTATTAATAAATATTTGCGGGTTTACTCTACTATCCCGATAAAATTTCATTTGCTGCTCTAAAGAAACATTACCTGTTACAAACCTTGAACCATCCCCCATTAAAGTCGCTACATTATGCTTAATCCCGGTCACTTCTCTCTCAACCCGACCTAACTGATCCTTACACGAGTCCGTTACCTCCGTCATTTTCGCATTAATCTCATCCTCACAGAAAATCCTTACATCAGTCCTTAATTGTCCCATTTCCAAATTTAAATTCTAATATCATGCTCATTTTTATCAACCCTATTTTCAACTTCCCCCATTTTTACCGCCAGACTATTTTTAAACTCTGAAACTTCTTTATTCGTCTTATCTATTTTTTCACTTAGGGTTTTTCTAACTCCTGTTAATGTCTCATTCATTCG
Source organism: Platerodrilus igneus (assembly GCA_036346225.1). NCBI lineage: Eukaryota > Metazoa > Arthropoda > Insecta > Coleoptera > Lycidae > Platerodrilus > Platerodrilus igneus. The sequence goes on along the minus strand of JARFIW010001430.1, from coordinate 12,850 downwards.
GTCAACTTTCCTATTCGATTCAGCACTCATTTCTCTCACTCCACTCAGCGTCTCATCTGGTCAAATTTCCTATTAGATTCTTCCCTACTCGATCTCATTTCCTCTAGCATTCTCATCATTAATTCATTTCCAACTTCTCCTGATTCCGTCTTCGACTGATCCCTACTACCTCCAGCTTCTTCCATTTTCGAATTTTTCTCACACAAGGCACTATCGTCACTTCCAATTTCCACTCCTTGACTCCTTAACCACTCCTTTCTCTGCATACGTTCAAATCACTCTCACACACTCTAAAATACTCTTAAATTTATACAAAAAAAAACTGAAACTCTCTCTCTCATATCGCCAGTTTCCTGGAATAAAATCACTAAAATTTTATCTGGAATTCGAGCCTCAATTTTGGGTCGCCATAAGATTGCCGTGGAACTCGGGTAAAATCCTCACCAACAAAATATATTCGAAAATTTTATTAAATTTTCAAATTCGAAAATTCAAAATTAAATAATACAAAAAAATATTTCTTACCCGTATTTCTTCCTCTCTTCCTCGGTTGAATGGCCTTCTTCAACTGCTTCCGGCTAGCTCAGTTGGACCTCCTTTTGGATATCTATATTCACTCTCTTACGGTTTAAAACGTCAATTCTTTCAGTTTAAAGTTCATAAATACATCGCGCAAGCGCGGAAAAAGCGACGCCACGGGCGGTTGGTAACGCTAATCTTTTTACAGAATTGGCGCGCCCATCTATCAATGACGTCACCAATGCACAAATTTAATACGCAATTAACGGAAATATAAATTTAAGATAATAGTTTATAACAGCGAACAAATTATGCAATTTGAGTACTTACATAAAAATCCGACGTCCTGCGGGGTTGAGTTAAAGTCGACTTCTCTTGAAGACCATCAGGGCTACTGAGGGCCCCCCTCAAGGCAATTAACGGAGGGTACGCCTACCAAATCGCTCGGACGGGATCTCAGGGCTCCACTCCGGGGTGATTAAAGATGGTGCTCCGGCGTGGAATGCGGTTCAGCCACGGCTGCAAATTACCTACCTATGCAGGGAAAGACAGGAACGGGTAGAAGGGCGACAAACAAAGATAATCAAGGCAAGGATCTACATAGATAAAGCTAAAGGCACGATACGATACCTGAACACAACCGCTTTCCTCGAAGGTCAGAGGTAAAAAAGCCACGTTACAGAGCAGCACGGAAACACTTCTCCCACCTTTGTTCTTTCACGCGTCGGCGCGAAGTTCCCGCGCGATCTCGCGCAAACGCACTCTGACGTGACGGAAATACGCGCACCAAATCTTTTGAATTTATGGCGCGAAACTTCCGCACATTAAAATTAACCTAAAAAGTGTTTAAGTGCCAATTTATTGGCACGTAACAACTCTCATATTCTATCATTCACGCACACTCCCAATAAAACCACAAAATACAACAAACATACAATCTTTTATTTATTACTATTTACAAATGAAATTCAATATTGTCCATATTTCATTGATCACGTTACACTTCAGTAAATCTTATTTTGTAATGTCCTGTATTTTATTTTAAAATCATCAAACACATAAAATATACCCGGAGTAAATGGGCCTTGAATAATACCTTCTCTAAAATTCCTTCTTTATAATTTATTTTGTTTTTTAATCTAAGTAAACTCTGGGGTAGGGTGAGCTCATGATAACCCAGCTAATTATGCATAATGTATGCCCTTCTACTTTGCATTAAAAAACAAAACCATGTACTCTTCACAAAAATTTCACGTTCTGATGGAACGTTAAAAAGCTTTATAGACACCTTCAAATTTCTAGTTAAATACCATAATAAAGTTTTTACATGTATTATGTTCAATACATAAATAATCCACACTACCTTGAAAAACACTCTCATACGTCACCCAATATTCACAGTTTCTAAGAATCACAATTTCAAATCGTTACCTGGAAATTTCTAGACAATCTCCGCTCTGTGGATGATGGTATGTATTTCTTCTATCTGGTCTGCAGGCCGTTTCTCGCTGTCACTAGACGAACTCCATCTTAGTTGAACTGCTAACGCTGCCTTCATAGTGTAACCAAATTCCAAATTCCATTTAAACATACGTCTTTCACAAATATTTACTGTAATCTACGTTACTTAAAGTCCCAACACGAGTTGGTTAAAAATTATAGGTGATACCTCAATTAAAAAATGTAATCTCGGCACACTAACCGCGTACTAATTAAGAGGCTACCACCATGCAATATAATTTAAATGATTTTATAATACTTACAACTCGTGTTAACTTTCATACGTCGTTTGGAGCGATCGAAATCTTAAGGGCTTTCACCACGTTGTCCAAAAACATTTATACACTTAGGATGCCACCTCCTGCCCGCCTTTTCATGCGAAATCCCCATCACTAACAACACATTCTTAAAATTTTGCTCAACCGATTTTTAAGTCCGCGAATTTCAGTGCGTCGTTATGCTATTTTCTGAAAATTAATATACACTATGCTTGTATTTGTCTCGCGTTCAACTAACTATCTCGACCAATCGTATATTTCCTGACGTCCTACAAGTCTCTTGCTTATGCATTTTCTACGTCTCTTTCTAACCTGGTTTGAGTGGTACAAAATCGATATTCCAGACCATATGCTCTTTAAACCCACGTGGACTTACTACGTGATTTAAATAACCCCTCCTTAGTATTTCCAGAGAACGCATGCGACGGTTTACAATATACGTAGAATCTTCATCTTTATCTATACAAAATTAGAACTTGACATTTAAAATTCTGCAGGTGTTTAATTAACTGACGTTTTACCACAACACTTCCACGAGTTGGAGTTTGGCGTATTTCTACCCAACCGATATATTTGTTTGTTAGCAACGCTTTTCACCTTGGTATTATTGGGTTTTTAAACGCTTTTATGCATATTGTGATGGTGTAATAGCCGAATATCGTAATAATTTATAGTTATTACATTGAATTAAGTTTTATGCATTTAAAAGGTGAGTGACTTGTTATAGGAAGTGAAAAGTGCGGATTTGTACAGGAAGACAATCGATAGGAAGTACACGTGCAACGAACTCTAGGCTAGGTGTAATTGGAATTAGTAAATAAGCATAATTGCATAATCATTGTTAGCAGTTAAGAACTAATATAGAATAAGAGCATTATAAGTCTAACCCTCAGATGTAACAGTTGTACTGCACCTTAAAGTGACAAGTAAATTAAATATGTGAAATGGTCTTCGACTTTGTTTTAATCACCTCTACTGAAGCCCCCAAGAGAACACTACATGGCGATCCTGTCAGGATTAGCAGGGCTGGCAGGGTCTCCATGCCAGCCCTGCTAATTCTGCAAATTCTGCGAGTCCTGCTAGTTCTACAGATTAAATTATAGTAACCGAAATTTGAAATGGGCACCAGCAATTCCAAAGAAGAAATAGTTGTTGCACAAACTGGAATGAATAATGGTTCGATAAATGGATATACAAATTCTGAGGTAATAGGTATTACGTCAGGTACAATTTTAGCGTTGTTGGGTATTTTATTACTTTTTAAAATGTTCAAGAAAATGTTGGACAAGAAGATTAGGAGAGAGGTCAGTAGAAGCCAGCAGATTGTATAGTAAGAATTATTTTAAGCTATAAAAATTAAGTACGAGTTAAAATTAATGACGGAAAAATTGAAGCAAATTTTAGAGGAATTTAAGATTTTTATTAAAAATTTAAATAAAGATGGTCAAGAAAGACGAAACGATTTAGATGTTACTAATATGAAATTTGATTATTTGAATAGGTTATGCGAGGAGTATAGGTTAGAGAAAGAAAAGATTAAAGTCGCAAAATTTGATAGTTCTGAAATTATCGATAAAGTTAAGCAGCACATAGCCATAATAGATAAGTGTATAGGAGATATTACTGAAGTTTTAACAAGTAGGAAGTTAAGTATTTTAAGTAGGAAAATCAAGACACCATGGGTGAAAATTTGAATTAAAAGTAGCAGCCTCTATGATTCCAGCCATGGACGGTTCAGAAAATACCACCAAGCAAATGGTCGACGCAATTGAACTATATGATAGCTTGTTAGATGATGAAGGTAAGAGATTGTTAGTAAATTTTGTCATAAAAATTAAGTTAAGTCAAAATGCTAAAATGCGATTAGACAGTAAGTATGAGAATGTAGAAGCGCTTGTGAACGATATCAAACATCACCTTTAACTAAAAATCAGCATCAGGATTGTCCGCCGAATTACATAACTCCAGACAAAATAATAAATCAATTGAAAATTTTGGTAAAACGATCGAGGAATTAATGGTCAATTTAACAATAGCTCAAGCAGAGGGTAACAAACAGTCATTAAAAATTTTGACAGCCGCTAACGAAAAAATTGCATTAAACGTATTTACAAACGGAATAAGGGACGCAAATTTAAAAACAATTATGAAAGCTCGAAATTACAATAAATTAAAAGACGCCATAATAGCCGCGAAGGAAGAGGAAATTGCAAATAAACCTCAGCAAATGTATTACACAACCGGAAAAGGTCGTCAATTTACTAGACGCGTAAAATATCATAACAATAATACAAATAGAAGTCAACGTACCTCACACACCAGGTATCAAGGTCGAGGAAATAATCCATGCACGTTCATGAACACTAGAGGTCGAGGAAATGCATACGTAAGTAAAACTGTAAGAGATCATCAGTTTCATAATAGGGGAAACCATCGCAATTTTTACATCAACTCGTCAGAGAAAAACTGCACAGAAAATACATTAGACCAAACTAGGGAACCGAAAACATTTTTCGAGACCCCGGAATAATTTAAGGAATGTTCACAACATTTTAAATATTAATAGTGTAAATTTCATAGAAGTAGGATACAATAACAATACAATTAAATTAATTCTAGATACAGGAGCATCAGTAAGTGTTATTTTCATTTCTAGTTTAACAACTAAGATAAATATTGATACAAATAAGCAAATTTTTATTCAAGGAGTATCGGGTAAAACAAAAGCAATTGGAACAGTAAATCTACCAATTAAAATAGGGAATATCTCAATTAATCATACTTTTGTTGTAATGAACGATTTCGAATCAGACGTAAATGGAGTAATAGGATCAGATTTTTTTAACAAGTACAAATCAAATATCGATTATAAAAATTATAAATTTACTTTCGTAAGTAATAATGTATCAACGTCAATTCCATTATTAGCAAACGAAGATTTATATACAATAATCCCACCACGATGCGAGGTTATCAAACATTTCAAAGTAAATTGCAAAAAGGAATGCGTAATAAGATCACAAGAATTATGCGAAGGTGTATTTCTAGCAAACGTAGTTGTAAAGCCAGTTAAAAATTTTATACCAGTAAAGTTATTGAATACGAACGACACCGAAATTAAGTTACGAAATTTTAAACCTACCATCGAACGACTTTCAGATTACAAGATAGTTAAATTTGAAGAGTCAAAATTCTCAGTTGAACGTATTGATAAATTATTAAAAGACATTAACGTCGAAGGTTTGAATAGCGAAGAACAAACCATCATTCATAAGATTTCTGCTAAGTTTGCAGACGTATTTTATGTCGACAATGACCTACTAACCGTGTCAAACATAAGTGAGCAGCATATTCAGTTACAAACAGATGCTAGAGCAACGTACGTTAAACCATATAGGTTACCATATTCACAGAAAAATGATATAGGAAAGCAAGTAGATAAAATGTTACATGACGGGATAATAGAACCCGCACACAGTGCTTGGTCTTCACCACTACTAATAGTACCAAAAAAACCGGATAGTTTAGGAAACAAAAAATGGCGTGTAGTTATTGATTATAGACAATTAAACACTAAATTGCAAGATGACAAATTTCCACTACCAAGTATCGAATCAATTTTAGATTCGTTAGGAGGTGCAATATATTTTTCACGTTTAGATTTATATCAAAGTTATTATCAGATAGGATTACAAGAACAGTCCAAACCGTGTACGGCATTTAGTACAGACAAAGGACAATTTCAAATGACTAGGTTACCGATGGGGTTAAAAGTAAGCCCGAGTATTTTTGCACGAGCGATGACAGTAGCCTTATCAGGATTGAATTACGAGAATTGTTTTACATATTTGGATGATTTAATTGTATTCGGGGATAGTTTAGAAAAGCACAATACAAATTTAGTAAAAGTACTCAATAGGTTAAGAAAAGTCAATTTAAAATTAAATCCAAAAAGTGTGAATTTTAAAGAAGGAAATTTTATATTTAGCGCACGTTATAACGGCACAAGGGTACAACCAGATCCAGAAAAATTGCAGTCATGCAAAATTATCCAACATCACTTAACGCAAACGACGTTAAAGGTTTGTAGCATTTGCCAATTACTATAGAAAATTTATTCCAAAATTCGCTGAAATAACAGCACCGTTAAACAAATTGTCTAGGAAAGGTGTCACTTTCCAATGGACCAATGAATGTCAAGCAGCATTCGAACTGTTAAAACAACTTTAACAAACCCACCAATATTACAATACCCAGATTTTTCAGATAATAGTACATTCATCTTACGCACGGACGCATCAGGTTACGCGTTAGGAGCAGTTTTGTCGAATGGCGACGACAAGCCAGTAGCTTACGCAAGTAGAGCACTTAACAAAGCCGAAATAAATTATTGTACAATAGAAAAAGAGTTATTAGCTATAGTATGGGCAGTGAAAAAATTTAGACCATACTTATTTGGCAAAAAATTTCAAATTTTAACGGATCATAGACCGTTAGTATACTTATTTGGTATGAGTAATCCATCTAGTCGATTAACAAAATTTAGGTTAACATTAGAAGAATTTGATTTTACAATAACGTATATTAGGGGTACAGAAAACGTGACAGCGGACGCTTTATCTAGAATTATTATAGATTCAGATTATTTAAAGAATATGGAACGAGCGGATCACGAAAAAGTATATGTAACAACAAGAGCCCAAAGTAGAAAATTAGGCGACTCTCAAGTCGAATCAAAAGCATCAAATGATGATGGGACTGATCACCCCAACATTGTTGAACTTTTGAAGCATCCGAAGGATGCAACAGAATTACGATTTGTAGCAGAAGAGGAGTTTAACAGAATCATTAAATCCAATAAAAGAAATAATTTTGTTTACATGCATGCATCAATTTATGATAGGAGTACAAATATAATTTATTTGAAGCAAGGATCTCGATCAGCGTCAGCCTTCGAAGCGTCGTTGAGAGACCTGCAATTTCTTCGTAGAGAATTTACAATTCCGGAATTTATTATTATAAAAAACGAAGAATCGAAGTCATTTTTATATAACTGTAAAGCCGGCCGCAATTTACTTAAAAAAAATGACATACGAATTAGTGTGAGTAGAGTAATGGCAGGCTTTCTGTGACCACATTTCCTCCCAAATCCCACATTTCCTCCCACATTTACATGTAAATCCCCATAAGGAGGAAATGTGGTGGAGTGACTCTCGCCTTGTGGACCGCCTTGTGGAAACGAGGAGAATCCCTCATTTCCTCTCACATCTGGACCAAATAGTTTTCTTCGACTAACCATTTTTCATCTTTCGAGATAAACCTATAAACCTATCTTGTTTGGTATCAATTAACATTAGATTTTTCTCAGCTACCCGAATCTCTAGGAATTTTTCAGATAGCATCATCCCCAAGAGAGCTACCCCATTTTTAAGATTTCTTACCTGTAGTGACTTTTGAGCGTTCTTATAAATTTTTTTAGTCATGCGATACATCTTGTTAGTCTAAAATTTTATGTAGAATCCAAATCTGCAAACAGATTTGAAATCGGACCACGCCCTGCAAAGTTACACATATACCCTCTGCGAGATAAATCTTTCTCCACATTTCCACCCACGAGATAAACCTACCTTGTTTGGTATCAATCAATATTAGATTTTTCTCAGCTACCCGAATCTCTAGGAATTTTTCAGATAGCATCATCCCCAAGGCAGCTACCCCATTTTTAAGATTTCTTACCTGTAGTGACTTTTGAGCGTTCTTATAATTTTTTTTAAGCTACCCAAATCTCTTTAAATTTTTTAGATAGCGCCATCCCCAAGGCAGTTACCCCATTTTTAAGATTTCTTACCTGTAGTGACTTTTGAGCGTTCTTATAAATTTTTTTAAGCTACCCAAATCTCTTTAAATTTTTTAGATAGCGCCATCCCCCAGGGACCTACCCTGATTTTAAGATTTCTTACCTGTAGCGACTTTTGATCGTTCTTATAAATTTTTTATACATGCAATACATCTTGTTAGCCTAGAATTTTATGTAGAATCCGAATCTGTAAACAGATTTAAAACAGGACCACCCTTACCATTTACACACACCTCCAAATTATAACTTTCCTGCAGCTCATATCTAAAGAAAATCTAAAGCCCATTCTTAAAACTTTTTATTACAGACAATTTTTACTAATACAGTTTAAATTTTGTAAACCACATTTCTAAATACATATTAACAATTTTTTATTTTCTACCTAGAACTTCTCATATCGGCTCATACTTATTAATATTTATTTCTAAATAGAGCACTTTTTCCAAAGACCAACCGAACCCGCATGTTTCAAATTTCCCTGATTTTGTTCTTATGGTTTCGCTTAAGACCTCGTACATATTCTCCAGATTACTAGAAGACGTTATAACCACATTTTTTGTGTTAAAGGATTTCACATCGGACTTCTCTTCCCCCATTTTGGTGTAAACGCCGTAGAGTTTGCAATAGACTTTTACTGATGTATGTTGTATTCTTTTTCCATTAATTAATCGAATAAATCGCTCTTTCTGCTTCCAAAGAAACTCGCGCACTCCATCGTCGACACTGGCGTTCTTTATGCGATAGCTAGCCATACGGTTGTTAAACGCTGTACTAACCATTTCTACACCATCGTCGTTAGTAGCGGTAACTGTGGCATTTTTATGTTTGTTGCTCCTTAAGTGTGCAGCATAGGTAGTTTTATCCATTTCGAAATCGCATACTTTACACATAATTCGTGGTTGTTTCGTACAAGACCCTGTAACAGCTGGCGGAGCTGAACGTTTACGGCTTAATGACATACCGTGCTGTTTTTCCTTGTGTCGCTGTAAGTTGCCCATTCTCGTAAAAGCGATACCGCAAGTCCCACAGTTAAAGTACTTTGCTGTAGACGGATGTATAAGCTTAACCTTGGACGATGTTACACCACAACATTTGTTCTGGTGCCGTTTGAGAGCATTTTTCCAGGTATAGGAAGCACCGCAAGAGTTGCACTTAAAAACGTTTCCAGATACCATTTTAGTACAAAACAAAATCCGCACTATAGGACTTGACTTGTAAGCGAACTAACTTATAACTAAAGAGTTTACTCTAGCGTACCTGATTTATGTTCCTTATAGAATGCATACCGAAGGTTTCCGAAGACACCCGAACGAAGTTGAGGATTCAGTGGGAACTAAATGACGTAATAATCCTTGCTGCTCGTCCAATACATTTAGCACCATGCGAATGCAGTTAGTAGAAACACCGGAAAACGTCTTCCATGTTATACGGATCGCGTGCATATTAAAAATCCAAAAGGGTGGTAGCACACGCACACAAATTGTGTGCAAGTCGTGCTGTAGAAGCTGCAGTGCTACTATAACCAAAAACACTTTAAACCATTACTAAGGAAATACCAACTTGTTGTCTACAGGATACTTACTAATAAAGTAATTTAATTTTAAATAGCTTTTACGTCATATTTTAGGTAGGCTTGAATATTTTCCAAATGAATCACCAAGCGAAAGTATATGCTTAGCGGTATTAAAATTAACCATTAATTTCCCATTTTTACGACCATAGTTAATTATAGATTAAAATTTAATTTGTGCACGTACGAGCTTCTCGTAAACTAACATATTTTATAGCAACAATGCGCTGTATAATACATGCATACCCCTTCTCTGCGCTACTGCTATTCTTGTAATTGCTAGAAAAAGTCACTCTCCTTTTTATTGTTAGGACCGATGCAAAGCACCATTTTTTTTATACTTTCTATAGCACATCGCGCACTTTTTCGTCTGATAATTAAATTTTGCTTCTGTAGGCTTTTACACTTTCGCATAGCGGTCGGCCGCACGTAATGATTTCTAGAACCGGTAAGTACTTGATATCGTCCAAATAGAGAATTCAATGCTCGATGTCTGTCAACTTCCAATTCCCTCGTAAAAGGTAGAAAAAACTCGGTCAATCATCCATCTAACTTAAACTTCGACTCGCTCCCGTTCTGATAAATTTCCAAACATTTTTCAAACGACAATAGGCCGAGAATTTTTAAACATCCGAGGGAACTTTAAGTCGTGATCAATTACACATCCGAGCTACGCGTAAACTAACATATTTTGCAGCAACTGTATAATACATGCATATCCCTTCTCTGCGCTACTGCTATTCTTGTAGTTGCTTTGGAAAAGTCAGTCGCCCTTTTACTGCTAGGGCCGCCAAAAGCACCATTCCATACTTTCTCTATAAGTGTAGCACATCGCGCACTTTTTGTCAGTTAATTAATTTTTGTTTATGTAGGCCTTTACACTTTCGCTTATTTAAACATCTAATACGAGCGATTAACCACTTTCGATTATTCTAACGGGGGGCCACCATACATCCCACCGCACCGTTCTTTTTGAATCCAACGATCCTATGGGCTTCCACGCACTAACACCTGGCGTATCTTTCCTACTATTTGTTAAACAAAAACCACCGGTATCACCATTGTGGACGTAAACAGATGTTTGTGGATGTGTACGAGAGTATGTAACCATATACATTAACCAGTCTAAGCTATTTTATTTAGTCCACGAAAACTACTATTTTTCTAAACCACAATTAATAATCGCCTTTATAGGTCCCACATTTCGACCATTACCCAATGACTGGTGCTACGTACATGGAAACTTTAATTTCTTATTGGAGAATTCTTATTCTCCGCGCACTGCTGCGTAGTTGCATGCCTACCCCTTTTGGAGGTATATGCTCGTTATAGGTTGTAAGACCCTCGGTTTTACTTAACTACAATTCGTGAAACCCCTTTAATCTTTTTAATCGTATCTTTCTCGCCTACATTACAGTAGGACTTAGCCCTATTACCAACAAATTCTAATACTGAACCCCCATTAAATACGTCTTTAATTTTCCCTACAACTTTTTTTTGACAAGTGTTATATTGTATTTATTATACGCAGGGTAGTCACTCTTTTAAGATAAATATATTTTGCTAGGTATCAACTAATATTTAATTTTTCTAGGGACCCCAAATCTGTAAACAGATTTTAAATAGGACCACCCCATACAAAGTTATGCGTTTTAAAGATCCAAATTATTAATTTTTGCTCATCTTTATTTAACACCATCTTTAGAACCCTTTTTTGCTATGCAAGACATATGCCTTAGCTAACCATCTCCCGAGAAATCTAAAACCGCCGTGTCTCGCGAATACCACGTGGAGATAACACGTATACTCCGTCAACCAGGATAGAAGCCGGAAGGATTTGGAAGGTGAGAAGAACTTAAAATTATGGAATCTTAAAACTAATATATACAATAGATTTACAAAATCCATACAAATATAAACAACTATCTTATATCTTTACACCCCCATGCGTAGATTGTTGTACTATTAGGAATGATGTACCTTTTGTCATCTTCCCCTCGATAAACTAATTTTATTAATAAACTGCGTATGCAAATCGTATTCTTTTACTCCGGGTACATACGCAGGCAAGTACTCGATACCATCCAAATAAAGAATTGGATGCTTGGTGACTGTTAACATCCGCTTCCCTCGGTGGTCCCAACCCATGCGCACCCCTGCCCATGCGCACCCCTGCGCGTGCGCACCCTGCCCATACGCGCTGCCCATGCGCACCCCTCTCTGTGCGACTGCTATTTCGGGGTAACGTCACAGCCTTTTATAAATAAAGAACAATGTAATACTATTATAAAATGTTTATTCTGACATTAACATAACAAAATTAAAAATGTAATGCCAACATGGACCCATTTAAACTTAATTTTAATACAAAGTTATACACAGAAGACAGTCCTTTCTTTATGTTTGTTTGCAGTGGTTTTAATTTTATCTAATTTTATTCGCAGCTTAAAATTTAAATCGACACCCAAGTCTTCTATCTCCTTTTCTAACCAATAGTTTGATACATAAAGACCGTCTAGGTTTTCGAATTGTAAAATGTACCGAAGTTTGCCTCTATATTTAAAGTTTTGATTCCCCGACAACTAGATCCATTCCTTCGTGTAATTTTGCAGCTTGTGACAATCTTTTAATCGCAGCTTTCCACTATATCCTGCATACGTATCTTGTTAGCTTGATCGACCCCTTTAAACCTTTTTGTTTGTAGTTGCATATCCACCACTTTTGGGAATATATGGTTGTTATAGGTTGTAAGACCCTCGGTTTTAAATGATCCGAAAGGTTCTTTACTAGGCAAATATACAATGTTTGGACCCCTTTGCGTGTGGTGTACGCAAAGATTACGAAACCCGCATTCCTTAGTTCGTCTTTGTTATCTGCCATTTTGATAAATACGTTTTAGAATAACCTTTTAAAAGTATACGGATTTAGTACCATCCTTTTCTGCAAGAACGCCTACATAACTAAAGAGTCTTTCTTACTAACCGTAAATGCATACAACTTGTAGAAACCAGATGTATCTAAGTCAGTCCATCGGCACATAAAATAATCTTTTAATTCTTCCTCATTTTTCTAATAAGATGTTCTTTGTCTAACACATCTTTGTATTGATCGCGTATTGTCGCAGTG